>CM052713.1:18594793-18610853 GCA_028551405.1 Uromys caudimaculatus
AGGAGGAATTCCCTCACAGAGGCGGGGAGGGGGAGGGGACACGGGGTTTCCAAAGAAAAGGGGAATCATCGGACATGTAAATAATAAAAAAATAAAATAAAATTAAATTAAAAAAAAAAAGAAAGTGGGACAGAGAGAAAGCAGGCTGGAACGCTGTCTTGAACAGAAAGGAGCACATAGGCTGCCAGCTTGGACCTATGATTTCAAGCGGTTTATTCCCAGACACCCTCTTCTCAGAACCCTTCTGCACAGCTCCTCATATCTCTCCATGTTCATCTTGTTCCTGTTGGCTATGGATGGCAGCTGTGTCTGCGGAATACCTTTCCCAGAACTCTGAAGTGGAGCAGAAGACAATGGCAGCCCTGGGTCAAGCTGGTCTGATCCTAGGAATGAGCCTACCCTGTCTCCCTCTGCTTGAACTTGGAAGGCAGGACCAGAACTCAAAACCAAAGCTGACTCTCCTACAAGGTGGAAGACTGCTTGGCCATTGAGTACCACTTGAGGGGTGGCAATAGGTAACAGGTGAGGTCTGGATGCACAGCCAGCTGACAGTACCAATGGTTGATTGGTTTTGGTGGGGCATGGTGTCTCATCCCTCAAACTAAAGTCTCAGAAAGGAAAGGAGGATGTACCTGCCTTCACCCCCTGTGCATGCTCCCCTCTGTTTCAAGATACAGAAAACTGCTGAGTCATTCTTTCTTCAATCCCTAAAAGAAATAATTAGAATTACAAAAGTATTAAAATGTTGATAAGTATTCATAAATAATGTAGCTAGCAGTATCTGGCTGAATTTGCAATGTATATACTATTTATTTATTTATATCATAAAAATGATATCTCAATTAGAAAGAGTGCAGATGGAGTTAAAGTCTCTGACCTTTGTCCAAGAGAAAAATTAAAAAGGAAATTAAAGTGTTGAGTGGATGCCTTTTCTCAGCTCTTTTGTCCACTCTGGTTCTCAAGAGTGTCTTTCTCTTTCTTCATAAACTGTTTCCATTTCTGTTCTGAAAAAGGAACTAATATACTTAATAAATCAAGGAATCATGTTTTAATTTCTAGGGGAATATTAAAATCTTTCAAAAAGAAGAATATGGCTATATGAATTTCAAGTTTATAAAGGGAGGAAGTAAGAGAGTAGAAAAGGTAAAAAGTGAAAAAAGGTTTAAAGGCAATAAAGAAAAAAGGAAAATAAATTTAAACTGGGGAAATCATAACTATAGAGGCAAAGAGGGTCTGGAGTAAGGCAGTCGTGTAAACTCACCTTTAAGCCTAATGGGAGTCAACTATTCTGACGAAAGCAATGTTAAAGAGGGTGAGGAACACACTCAAACAGCTATAGTCAATATTTTTTAAAATGTAAAGGTGCAGAAAATCATAAAAATGAGTAGAAAAAATATTCCATGTGAATATTGCCTATAGAAAACCAATTGCTGTGATTCTATAAGACGAGCCGACCTTAAGGGAAAGAGACATTTTCTTTGATATAAATGCTCACTTTAAAGGTTTTAAGAATCCATGTCCCCAAAAAACATGACAATTCCAAATTTGTAATCAAAAAGCACAGATTCAATTACTCACACTGTCTTAAATTACATAAAGTAAGTTATTTAACAAACCTATAAGTAGTTGATTGTATTCTATGTCTTTTAGACCATCTGGACAAATTTTAAAAGACTGATTACAGTGTGCGTTTGTTGACCAAAATATAATCAACATATATCAATAATTAAGACATTAGAAGGAAATAATTTCATATTTTTGAAATTAAAACACAAGTGTCTGAATCATCCATTTTTAATGAAAAAAAATGGGAGCGGGAATACATATAAGAAACATCATTTCTGAACTTAAAGGATGAAGGTAAACTTTTACTTCAAGCAAAACTTATCCATAAATTCAGGCAGAAGTAAAAGAGTGAGTTTGAGAATACCAATGGGTTAAGTCAATAGGAAAGATTATCTATCTGTTGTAATTTTGGTGTTGAGTGGCTTTCCATGTGCTTGCTATAATACTCTACCACATAGCTACTGGAGGAAGGAGGTCAGCAGGAAAAGTGAAATGGAGTCCTGCTGGGTGTGGTGAGGAAGAGCACAGTTCCATGATCTATGTATGACAATCTTACAAAGAAATTAACTTCTTTCAATGCTAATAGAAAAAGGAATGAGAATAGCAAACAGAGCAGCATAGAAGAAACAACATAGATCCTGTGACGGTCTGAAGGTGAATGTCTCCCACAGGCTCCGATCTTTGAATGCTTGGTCCCTAGCTTGTCAAACTACCTGAGAAGAATTAGAAGGCGTGGTCTTGCTGGAGGAGGTGTGTCACAGTGTGGGCTTTGAAAAGCCTACACCTTTCCCAGTTGGCTCTCTCTGCCTCATGCTTGTGGATCAAGATATAAGCTTGCAGGTAACTGCTCCAGCACCACACCTGTCTACCTGCTGCCATGTTCTACGACATTATGGTCATAGACTCTAAACCTCTGAAATTCTAAACCCCATATAAACTCTGTCATCTATGCGTTGTCTTGGTTATAGCATCTTATTACACCCATGGTGAAGTAATGCTGATAGGTATCAATGAAATAACACATGATCAAAGGACACAGAAAAGATCAAAATCAATCACATTAAAAAATAGTCAAATACTGATAACTAGAAGATGTTAATCATAAAGAAACCAGTGAAAAATAAAGGTGAGAAGAAAGTGCATCACTTTTATTTAATGTCTAGAGGGACATGCATGCAGGTTACAGGGATTTCTACCATGGCCAGGCTCACACAATGCAGTGCAGCAAATGCTGAATTTGCTTTTGCAAAGCAAGTTGTGTGTGTGTGGGGGGGAGGTGGCAGTCCTGAGACACTTCACAAGATTCTCAGCTGCTGGTAAAACATATTGTATCACTTCCAAATGGCCCCCATATCATACATAGCATAATCTCTTCTTTTGATGTCCCATAAATATGAAAACACCCTCAGTTTTCTGTTGTTTGTATGAAACTTAAACACTCTTCTTGGTTTACAGTACGTAAGAGAATGTGGTGCTATTTATTCTGACATCATGACTTATAGCTTGTGAGACAGCAATCATCACACACATGGACACACACACACATGCACATGCATACCTGTGAGCACACACACAGATACACACACAGACACACACAGACACACACAGACACACACACAGACACACACACAGACACACAGACACACACACACACACACACACACACATTTATTTTCACAAAGAGCTCAAAGTATAGAGGTTGACATTGCAGGCTAGTGCTTGCTGCACCAGCCTGAGAGCCTGAATTGGAACCTCCAGCCAGACTTGGTAGGGCCATCCATTGTCCTACCTCTTAGAATGTAGAGACAAATAGTTCTCTGGAGTTGACTGACCCATCTAGCTAAATTAATGAGCTCCAAATTCAGTATGATACCTCATCAGAAAATAAAATGGACATCCATTCACGAAGATATCCAAAGTTGATCTCTACTCTCCATATACGTGCACACTCAGGGATACATAAACCAGTGTGTCCACATGCACACACAGGCACACACATGCACATATACACACACATACACTTCAAAGAGTAAAACTGCAAAATTAAATGTATTCAGTATTAAGCCCTGCATCTGCTTTTTAAGCAGAGACAATTTTGGTGCTCAGACTATGGATGTTGTATTTCAAGCCTGTCATCTAGAGTTTGAGGCTGAAAATTCAGTGGCAGCCTATAAAACAGATCAATCTGTGCAGCTATTCACACTTACAGATGTCCTTATTGCCAATCAAACCCTAAGTACGTTGCTCCAGTCACTCCACATGACAGTTCCAACCCTTTTTCACATTCCAAGATGTTATTTCCTCTCACAAGAACTCCAAAGTACATCAGTAAAGTCTGTGCTCCCTGACGCATGCCTGAGCTGTCTTTCCCCATGCTGCTTTCTCCTCCCCTGATGAAATAAGTCATGATCATCTTAAGCCCTTCCATAAATTCTCTAAGTCCCCTCTGCTGACAAGAACCTGCTTTGGTTCTCCTCAAGACCCAGCTAATAACAAAGTCTTGCCTTTCCTTTGACTTAAAACAAGACGGAGCATCTAAAACAACAGGGGACATCATTATTTGTGACATTTTCTAAGGTTGCTATTTGCAAGAGCATCCTTCAGATTTCTGTATCATTATGTGCAGGTGTCTTATGGAACCTTACCGTCTATAATTGAATTAATTCACAATGTTTAGAACTGGAAAGAGGGAACAAGAAAGAGAAGAACCAGAGCTAATGAAGGAAGGTATGGGAGGGTGGGGAGGCAAAACCTCAAAACAACAAAACAGAATGCAAACCATGCTGAGGGTAAGAGAACCAAGAGAGTTTCTTGGAGTCCAGGCCCAGGGTGAGCCAGAGGGCAGTTCTACTGTCTTTCAGGTTTGGAGGAAACCTGTACTTTGGTTGATAAAGACTTTGAGGTTCAATCTTTCCTGAAAATTTAGTTTCTATATTTGTAAATAGTAATTATGGTTTTTGACTTCATTATATTCTAGGCTTATGGCCTTTATTATACAAATGTGTAAGGATGTTAAGTGAATTAAGACAGAAAGTACAATTTTGACTCAATGATTAGAATCTGAGGGAGGAATTGGTTTGCTATGCATAAGATGTTTTCCTAATAAAGGCCTTACAAATAAGTAGACTTATAAGAGTAAATGTTATGAGAAGACAAAGGTAGCAACTGTAAGTGTCTGTAAAATGTCAGTCAGGCATTGTGCTATTGTTTTGTTCCTTGCTTTGGACCTGAGGAATGGAAACAAGATTCTGAATTGTCCCCTGCTGTGACTGCGGAACCCTGATCTGAGATCCTGCTCCCAGAATCTGTGCTCCAACCTGGCTCCCATGTGTGTTTCCAGGAAAGCAGCAAGGGCTGAGATTAACCCAGAAAACTTGTAAGAAAACCACTCTTTGGAAAACTTATTTCTTTCCCTGAAACATTCCCTCTGAAAAGTGGATGACTGGCACTATTTTCAGAGCTCGACTGGAGAAACGCTCTTCCCTTCCTAAGCATCATAGTGTCAACATCTTGTCAAATCTAACTGAATACACTCAAAACTCTTTGCTTCTATCCAATTTAATTGCAATAAGCTTACAGCAAATTAAGTCTGTAAGGAAAGGAGACTTAGCCAGACCCAAGTATGATTCTCTTGTGACATAAATAAGAAAGCAAGTGTATTCTGAAATTGCACAGTGATCCAGAGGGTTTAGACTGAACAGAGACTTGGGGCCACCAGCATAGACGAGAACATGCTAATCTATAGAAGTACACCCCGGGCACTGCAGAGAAGCTTGGCAATTACAGGGGAGGCACATGAGTACTCTCTATGCTCAGTAATCAGTCATCCAAACAACAGAAAGGATCCTCCACGGTGCAGAGATTCATCTGAACACCATCTGGGTATTGCTTCATCTAACCTTATGCAGTCTGACTATCCCAGCACAGAGGTTCTCAAACATCCCCAAATGGCCAAAGAGCATCTAGACAGTAAACAGTTATTAGTGGTCTGTGTGGGAGTAAGTCATTCAGTCACTTTTTGGTCGGGTTTGTTGTTTTCAGCTTCAGAGGCGCTCTGCTTTCTAGTTAAGACAAGAAATACTTCAGAAAACACTCGTCAACTAATCCATGACAATAAACAGCTAGGCTTGTTTTCTCCTGCTGAAACAACATGTTGCAGACTCGGGAAATTGTAAGCAAGAGTTTGGTTCTGGGTGGTGTTAAGTTCAAGATCGGGAGCCTACCTTTGGTTCATTCTTGTCGTATTGTAATACCTTAGATGGTATCACCCTGGGAGAGAGGAGTACAGAGAGAGTTGTGCAAAGGGAAACTGGAGAAGAACGAGTAAGGGAGAGAGAAAGGGAGAAAGGGCAAATGAGGAAGGGAGAAAGAAAGAAGAGAAGAAGCATGAGAGAGAGAGAGAGAGAGAGAGAGAGAAAGAGAGAGAGAGATGGGAAGAGAGGAAGGAAGCAGATGAGGGAAGTGGGGGAAGGAGGGAAAAGGAGGTAAGAGAAAAGGGATGGAAAAAGAGAGGAAAACTGAGCCAAACGCTCCTTTATCAAGAGAATGCCCTGCATTGGCTAACCCACTTCTATTATGAAGGCATTGATCATCAAAAGGGCATAGCCTCATGACATAGCCTCTTAAAGGTAAGCATCTCAACGTCCTCATAGTATCAAACACATTTCAACATGAACTTAGGTTGCATTGTTTTGTACCGGGGAATGTGGCCCTGGTCTAAACAGGTGGTTTACCCTGGTTGAAGAGCTGTGTGGGCCATAAAATTCCTTTGTTATATTTGTTCCATTTTCCCCTGACATTTCAAATCTGATTTTGGAGTGTAGTCCAGATTCAGGCTGTTTATAGATCTAATCAGATACATTGGCAGAGGAGCCCTACAGGATGCCAGGTCTGAGATGGTGTCTAAACTTAAAATCTCATGGCTAATGTCTGAGAATGTTCAGGCCACTGCACTATAATCAGAGTGGTTAATAAACAGCATAAACTTATTTCCCATGGTTCTTAGGTATTGAAGGCCAAAGCTAAGTCTCTGATAGTTTCAGTTTCTAATAACTATTTCTTTCTAGTTCACAAGGGCTGTCTTCTTGCCATAAACCCACAGGGAAAAGCTCACTTTGTAGTCTCTTACACAAGGTCACTATCTCATTTGTGAGGGCCTCACACCTATGACCTAATTAATTTCCTAAAGGATCCATCTCCAAATATCACAATTGTGAAGCAGGTTACAAAATACAAAATCTGGGTGGACACATTGTGCCTTCAATACCCAGACATAAGTTGTAAATCCGGACCAAGAACTCTTTACAAAAGGAAGGATTTATTATAACCTCTTGGCCTTCCTTCTTCTGTGTGATACACATAATGTACAGAGTTCAATCTAGACAAGCCACTCTGTTGATATAAGCTTATATTTTTTCTCTTTGTGTGTTTGTTAAAGTAGGCATTATATCTTTAACCTAAAGTATTTTTATTTAACCAAATGTTGTTTTATAATTAGGAGAAAGCTCAGTATGTTACAGAGCTGGTTCTGAGCTCACAGAGACTGGATGATGTCTTACAGTAACCTCTATTCTCATTGCAAGTATGTAGATAGCAGCACACTCTATCTAGATTTATAATTCAGCCAAAATCTTCAGTGGTCTGATAGTGAGACAGCACAAATACACACGGTTTTGAAAAAGAAAGCCCTAAATATAAAAATAACTGTGCTGACTAGTTTTACTCATTCCTGCATTGTTTGTTTGTTCCCCATCTTTCTTTCTTCCTTTTGCTCCTATTCCAATTCTTTACTTTGTTGTTCATTTGACCAAATAGCAGTATGTCACTTACTCAGAGACTAAAGGAAGCACTACATATTAATTTTATAAGTGTAGGACAGAGATACACACAAACTCACACAGGTAAATATAATCTTACTTTGATAAGGGCTCTAAAGAGAAGCCTGAGATATTTTGATAGTTCATAATAAATTGAGACTGTGGGGGCTTGGATAAAAATAACCCCCATAGGCTCATTAGAAGGCATGGCCTTCTTGGAGTAGGTGTGGCCTTTTGGAGGATGTGTATCACTGGGGGGTGGGATTTGAGGTGTAAAATGTTCAAGCCAGGCCCAGTGTCACCCACTCTTCTTGCTTCCTGTAGATCCGCATATAGAACTCTCAGCTACCTCTCTAGCGTCATGTCTGCCTGCATGCCACCATGTTGCCTGCCATGACAATAATGGACTAAACCTCTGAAACTGTAAGCCAGCCCCAATGAAATGTTTTTCTTCATAAGATTGCTGTGGTCATAGTGTCTTTTCACAGGAATGGAAATCCTAACTAAGACAGAGACTTTCTTCAGAAAGTAAGAAATCTGAAGGAAATTGAGTTAACATATAACAGGAGAAGTTTCTAAACGCAGAGAAATGAGGGACACAAAGCTGTTGACAAGTGATTGTGAGGTATCCAAGAAACTAAGAGAGCCAATGCATAAAGAGTACCACATGGTTCCACGGGACTGGAAAGATGGATGCATCAGACCATGCAGGATGTAGACCATGCAAGCAAATATTGATATATGTATCTTCTTATTAAGAGAAAGAGCAGGGTATTAAATGTTTTAAAGATGATGATACTTAACCAAATTTGTATTTAAAAAAATGTTTGTAATATACAGGGAACAAGTTGTCAGGTTACAACTAAGAATACAGAGTAGCTATAGAGTACATAACTCAGGAAATTAAAGGTGACAGAATGAATTGCTTATCAAGGTGATAGAGTCTATCCATAGTGAACTGGCAATGAGATGAACTAAAGTCAGCAAGAGCTGGAGTCAGGGATGCAGAGGCCAAGGGCCAAAGAGTGAAGGTGATAAACCATCAGGGTGAAGAACATCCAATAGAAGCTGAACCATGGGTGTAGGGGGAGCAACACAGAGCCAGAACCAAGGTCGGGAGGGAAGATGCAAATATCTTCTCACTTCATGCCACCTTTGATCCCTGTCTCCATCACTCATTGGCAGAGCAAGCAGGAAGACAGTGAGGCACAACCAAGTGTTATTGATTGACTATGAAGCATTCCCACAGGCCCATGCGCTAACATCTCAGTTACTAATGGGTGCTGCTATTTTTTGTGGGTTTGGAAACATTAGAAGGTGGAGCCTAACTGGAGGAAATAAGTAAGCTAGTGGACATGGATCTCTTTCTCCAAGTAAACCTATCTCCGACTCCATTCTGTGTCGCCTTCTTTACTGTGTGTTTACCAGAAGTAAAAACTCCCCTGCCTGATGGTCTCAGGGATATACCATTCTGTGTGTGGAAAGAAGTGACATGAATTGAACCTTCAGAATCCAAGAGGTAAAACTGATCTTTCTGTAAATTCTTTGTGTTGTTTTCTGAAGCATCATGTCACAGCATAAAAAAACTAACCCACTGATTATTATAGTCTGTCTGGTCAATCTTTCTACAAGATAAATAACATATAGATATAGTGAGGGGCCTATTTGAGGACTACTGCTCAGAGTGACAGGAATGTGCATATTTGGATGTAACTGACATAATTCAGTGACTTAGACAAGGGCAGTAAGCAAGAACTCGTGGAGATACACTTAGGAGAAAATCATCATGGGGTGTTGATGACAGATTAGATTTGAGAATAAGGGAAAGGTACATATTTAGGGCAGCGGCAACATCAGCTATTTTTGTGCTTCTGCAGAGCTCCACTGTTCAAAATATTTCTGAGTGTTTAACCAAATGGTTCCTTCTACTTCCAATGAACATGAAAGGATGGCCAGCAATTAGCTGGATGTTACACATCAGCAAAAGAGGAAGTCTAGCTGCTAGCTGCTACCATGGCAACATTGCTCACTCTTACCAGCTAGCAAAGAGCACTGAAAATTACTTAACCACGAAACAGGATTTGAAGGATAATGGGTCTCCCGGATATCTCATTAGGATAAAAAGTAAAATTGTTCTACTTGTTACACAAATCAACTCACTAGAAAAATGGGAAGAATAGGATGTTGTGTAGGATGCAACACACAGGTGTGAGTGTGTGAGTGTGTGTGTGTGTGTGTGTGTGTGTGTGTGTGTGTGTGTGTGTGTTTTGAAAATTTCTGGAAAGGGTCAACTAAGTATCTTCTCAAATATTTTAAATGTGACACATCAGAACAAAGGTCAAAGTTATACCTAGTACTCAGATCTGCAGCATTGCTATTTAGGAGATTGAGGCAGGGGGTTGCCAGTTTAAGGCCTTCCTGAGGTAGTTCAAGGATGGCTTTAATAACTTAGCAAGAACTTCTCACAAAATTTTTGAAAGGATTGTGTCTGTATATCGGTAATAGAGAGCTTGTCTAGTATGGGGGAGAAGTCTTGGGCTCAAATTCTAGGGGTAGAGAGAGAGAGAGAACATTAACTATTCTCTGTATCTGATCTCAACAACTTTTGGCAAGAAATCTTCCAGAAAGCCTTGATATCCTGACACAATATGAACCTATGTGAGTATAAGGTATGTAAAGCATTTGTTAATATTCTAATTATGTAAAAACACAATACCTCCATAACTGAATAAGGAGAGTGTAGTTATGCACCAGCCATATGCATTGTTTGGACTAGTTCCTACACTGGTTGTAATAAGACTCAGATCACATTTCAAAACGTTACAAAATCCTCTCAATTTTAACTTTAGTTTCATAGTTTATTGGCTCTGGCAAAATTGAATTGCAAAGTCACCATCCTGGTATATACTGATATCACAAACATATTAAAAACACACCTATATTCATGGGAAAAATCTATTGTGCCCATCCATACCTTTTCATACATATGTGTGTGAGAAAAGTTTGAACAGATTATATAGTGTGGATATTATCTACAAAGACTCTGGTAAGACAAAGACTTACTAGTCATTTACATAAAAACATCACAAATAGCACACAATTCCTGGAGACCAAGAAAATACTTCTAGAGATACACATTACACTGGAATCAGAAAAACTGTCTGAAAGTCTATAAGGAACTTAAAGATGCTAGTATTATACACGTTTTCAGAGTCAGAGGACTAAAGGGCCAGAAAGAAAATCTCTTGAAAGTAAACGTGTGAAGGGCTGATTTCATGAAGGTGTAATCAGATAGCTTGATTGCTATGTGTACACAAACAGAAGGGGTGTGTGTGTGTGTGTGTGTGTGTGTGTGTGTGTGTGTGTGTGTGTTCCGCACGTGTCCAGGTGTCCAGGAAGGCCAGAAGACATGAGCTACCTGACAAGAGTGCTGGGAACCGAAGCCAGATCCTCTGGAAGAAAAGCAAGTACTCTGAATAACTGAGCTATCACTCCAGGTCTCTGCAATTTGATTTATGAAAATTTGCCAAAACAAAGATCATGGTCAATCTGAAAGAAATTAAATGTAATATATATATATATATATATATATATATATATATATATATATATATATAGTCATTCTAAGGGAATATTTAAGTAAGATATACTTCAGCCGTTTAGTGGACTATTATTTAAAAAGTGTTATATAACAATGATGAGGGAGGAAATGGTGTTATTATAATCACTTTAATTGAAAAAATGAAGCACGCACATGGAAATCCCAGTTACAGCAACAGAAGGAAGCATTACTGTGCAGGGACAGTCCCTGGGGCACATGGCAGCAGTACATTTGTTCTTTGTCTTGCTTTTCTGCATCATTTCATGAAAGAAAAGCTTCTATCTCTTTGTAACTTGGAGGGGAGAATTTACCATATCTTCATTTCTCTTACGAAGTCCTCCATCGTTTCTAACTCTGAGGGATGAGTCCTTTCCTCTTTTCTGGGCCTTCTAAAGGGTCAGGATGTAGGGAACATCCTGTAATAAATCAGCCCTGTGGTGGGCCCTGCCCCAGCCGAGAACGCCTGCCATTTTTCCAGTACATGGAGATTGGTCCAATTCCACAGGGAATGGGTTATTCTTTGTTGCTCAAGATATTTTTGTTAGGTCTCCCATCCCTCCCCTAAATCAGGTTTTAAAGTACAAAGTAACATCTTGTTTCTATCAGAGAATTGGGGTTATTATTTAATTTGTTCAGATCTGGGTGGAGTGTGGGTAAGATTATTAACTAGTGCCTAACAAAAGAACAAAAGCACAGAAATAACTCAAATACATCTATGGCAAATGGGCAAAGAAAAGGGTGATACAGCGGTAAATGGAATTTTTATTTACCCACAAACAAGAATGTAGTTATGATGCTGGCCACAGTGTGGGTAAGTGCTGAAGACAGTAAGCCAAGTGAGAGAAGCTACATGTGAAATACCACAGCTTCTATGATTCTAAGTTTGTAGTTCAGAATTGGAAAACCCATAGGAAAACAAGTCTGGTAGAAGCTGTCAGGTACTGTGGAAGGGAATCAAGAAGTAGGTGTGGAGAATAACCTAACTCCATGCTGTCTATTAGAAACTCACATGAAGAGTAAGTATTTAGTTGAAGTAGAAGGAGGGAAAATACATGTCATGTAGATTAAGCTGGAGACACTCCATTTGGCTTCTGAAGCTAGGCATAGCACAAAAGACAAACTCTCACAATACTACCTCATGGCCACAAATACAGACATTATTACCCTTAGCAAAGTATTACTAAATCAAAACCAGCAATATTTAAAAAATAGTTATGTGATATAATCAAGTCATATTTATTTTACTTGCACAAAGATTATATCAACTAATGAAGTAAAGGCAGTGCTGGCTAGTTTTACAACTTGACACATGCTGTAGTCATCTGAGGAGAAGGAACCTCAAGTGAGAAAATGCTTCCTTGAGACTGAGTATGATCAAGACTGTAGGGCACATTCCTAATTAGTGATGTGTGAGGGCCCAGATCATTGTGGATAGTGCCACCCTGGGCTGGTGGTCTTGGGTGCTATCAGAAAACAGACTGAGAAATCTGTAGGAGAGCAAGCCAGTAAGCAGCACTCCGACATGAGCTCCACATCAGCTCCTGTCTCCAGGTTCCTGCACTGCTTGAGTTCTTGCCCTGACTTTCCACAACAATGATGGACTATGACCTAAAAGTGTAAGCAAAATAAATTCTTTCCTCCCCAAATTGCTTTTGATCACGGTGACAAAGGCATTTGACAAAAATCAGTACTCATGTATAATTTGAAAATATGTTAGACAAAAAATAAAGGGAAACTTGTTCAACTTACCAGGCATATATCTCAGGGATAGACTGCTTGCCTACTATGTGTGAAATGCTGGATTCAATTCCCAACACACACACACACACACACACACACACACACACACACACACACACACACACACATGCACAAATAATTAATGATAACTAAATACAAATCTACAGTAACATTATACTTCATAATGAATAAATTGAATAGTTTCTTTTTAAAATTCATGAAGGATGGGGTTTCTGATTATGTAATATACTGCTAAAATTCTAGTCAATGCAAGAGTTAGAGGTGGGGAAAGACACAGGAAGTATTAAACTTTCCCTGTTCAGAGGTGGCTTCTTGTATCCCCAGGGTAAAGTATCTATAAAAACGTTTTCAAAGTCACAAGTGAACTCAGTGAAATTATAGTCTATAAAGTAACTATACAGTAATATAATTCTATATTCTTGGAATAAACATGTGACCACAGATACACATCACACAATAACTACACCTTGTCTGGCCTCAGTATAAGAGGTTGTGCCTATTCCTGCGTGACTTGATGTGCCAGGTAGGTGATACCCAAGGGGTTTTCCCCAGTCTCAGAGGAGAAGGAAGATGGGGGAGGAGCTGTGTGAGGGAGGGATAGAAAGGAGGCTGCAATTGGGACGTAAAGTGAATAGATAAATAATTAATGAAAAAAATAGTAAAATACTCAGATATTGTGAGGATTAGTGTTAATCTTAACAGAAACTAGATGCACCTGGGAGATAAGCTTATGTCCTGCCTGCGGAGATCGGTGTGATTATTTTAATTGTTGTGGAAAGAGTCATCTAAGTTGTGGGCAGAACCATGTCCTGGGCAGGGAATTCTGGACTGTGAAAATGGAGGAAAGGAACCAAATTGTAAACAAGCATGCCTTCCTTTTGGTCTTTGGTTCTGACGGTAGACACAATGTGATCAGCAGCTTTGAGTCTCTACTGCCTTGGCTTCTGCACTGGCATGCTCTGAAGCTGGAAGTGCGAGTCAAAACAGACTTTTCCTTTTAACTCGCTCTGTCACAGTGTTCTATCCCGGCAACAGGAAAAGATACTCATATAGAAATGAAATTGTTACAATATATAGAGTATTTATATGTTGAAAACTCCCCAGTGCTGAGAGAAGAAGACTATGAAAATAAACACAGAGATATGTCATATTTGTGCTTTGTAAACTCAGCGTAGTCAAAGGCCAAGTTTCTTCTGAATCTGCATGCCGCTTTAACTTAATTCGTCTTACGTCCCAACATGACGTCTATGGATTTTGCCAAAATGATTTCAAGATTCATGTGGAAAGCAGAATATAAGCTAAAGTAATTCTAAAAAGAATAAGGCAGAAAGGATTAAAACTTAATTCAATTTTCTGTGGCAATTAGACAACAAAATAAAAGAGCAACCTCAACTTGTCTCATCTGTGACTAAAGAACAAACTCAGACTAAAGTGTTGATGAATAGAGAGAAGAATTAGAGAAAAATTATAGAACTTAGAGTCAGAAGTAAGCTTCAGACATCATACCTAAAGCACAACCCAGAACAAGAAAGCTGACCCCAACTAAAATCAGTGACCAGTCAAGAAAATCAGAAGAAAATCCTATGGAGGGAAAAGCAGTAGAAAAGTATGTATCTGGGCAGAAAAATTGGGCCAGTGACTAAAATCATTCCTGCTTTTCCAAAGGATTGCTGTTTCGTTCCCAGAATGCAGGTCAGGTTGCTCACAACTACCTGTCCCTCCAGCCTTAGGGGATCTGATGCCCTCTGCTGTGTTCTGGCCTCTTCAGCTACCCTACGCCCAATATACGTTCACATGCAAGTGAAGGCACACACACACACGCACACAGAAACACACTCACACACATGAGTGCATGTGCGCGCACACACACACACAAAATTTAAAAATCTTAGAAAAAGAAAATCTTACGTATCTTACAAAAGACTGCCATTTAGAACATGTAAAAAACCTCCAAATACAGTAGCAAAATTCACAATCCATTTTGCAGCTATACAAAAGACATGAAGGCATGTGTTACTGATGAGGAGGCTGTAAGTAAATGTCCAAGTCTCACGACGGATGATGCTCAGCAGCATTGTCAATAAGGTGATGTCATCAATCCACTTAAGGCACACACAAACCTATTAGGATGTTTAGCTTAAACAACAATAAAGGAATGTCATGAAATCTTGTGATAAAAATACAGAGGGTTGGGCGAACTGTAAGGAAGGAGGGGAACCAGAGGGAGAGAGAAAGGGATGGGGAAGGGGTGTAAGAGGAAAGTCTAAGGACACATATGGTAGAAGACGCCATGACGGAGCCCATTACTTTGTATGCTAAGCTAAAACCTTGGCAAGAAAAAAATAAAACTTTTTTGTTAATTTAATAAGATAAAACAGTGATGGCATCTGACGTACGTGGTACAGAGAACGTGGCTCACACACATTGCTTGTGAGACGCACAGTGGTTTAGTCACTCTCAACAATCATTAGACAGTTTCCGAAAAGCTAGACTGACTGCTCGCCTGGCATTTTCTCCCGAGAAATGAAAGCATGCGTACAGGAATGTTTACAGAAGCTTTGTGAAGGACAGCTCGGACTGGAAGCTCTCCAGGTGTCTGTCACCAGGTGAAAGCACCAGACCTATTGTTTGTGTGGCATGCTTATTTTACTTGGCATCAGGTCTCCACACTGTGTCCATACTGTTTGGTATGGTACCGTTTCCTACGCCTGGAATGGCTGACCACATGCTAGTAACGCACACGCACCACTTTGGTTACTTGCTCCGCAGCTATGGGTACGTAGTTCCTTCTCGATATTTGTCTGCTGGGACTGAAACATGGGCATACACATACCTCCCTGAGACTCTGTTGTCCTCCACATTTTCCATCTTGTCTCCCACTTCATAGGAATATATTTGTCTCTATTTCTAAAAGAACTGGGCTTGTTTGGGGATAGACAGTTTCCGTGAGAAGGGTACTTTCCTAAGTCTTCCATGAGTAGGCACCAGTTCTTAAATTTTTAATTTTACTACCCTTAGAGTTTGTTTTTTAAGCAAACAACAGATTTCCTTCATGTATTGATACTGTGTTTTAAAGAAAAATGAGAAAATTAAAATTATTAACATATGTAAAATAACAATACCAAACTCATGTGTGAACAGAAACAATATGATTATATTTTAAAATCCATTTTAAAGATCTTAACCAATCCTATGTCCGATAGAGGGCTAATATCCAATATTTACAAAGAACTCAAGAAGTTAGAATCCAGAAAACCAAATAACCCTATCAAAAAATGGGGAACAGAGCTAAGCAGAGAATTCTCAACTGAGGAAA
>CM052713.1:18611353-18696498 GCA_028551405.1 Uromys caudimaculatus
GGGAATGGGTGGGCGGGTAGGTGGGAGGAGGAATTCCCTCACAGAGTCGGGGAGGGGGAGGGGATTCGGGGTTTCCGAAGAGGAGACCCAGAAAAGGGGAAACATCGGAAATGTAAATAAAGTACCAAAAATAAAAATAAAAAAATAAAAAATAAATAAAATCCATTTTGTGCAACAAATATAATCAGGGAAAGTACCATGTCTTCCAGGTTTATAAATCTTTTTTAGAAGACATCTGGGCTCCAGCTGTTCCAGAAATTATTTAACTACAATGTGACTTTTTGGTTTGAAGTATATGAAACCCAACACAGGTCCACTGGCAAATGTAGCTGAACAAAAGGGAAAGTATTTTATAGTCATTTTATACTAGGTACTGCTGTATTACATTGTAGATACTGTTCTTTGATAGTAAACCAATAGCCTGACAATTTTATAAAGATTAACTGAAATATGGGTTATGAGACTATATCAGTAATTTTTTTATTTGTATTCTTTCACACCAAATCCATTACTCAATTTTATATTTTGTCTGGGTATTTTCTGTATATGATATATTGACTATCTGTAAAATATGGATTTACTGAGCTAAATAAATCTCTATAATGGGTCATTTAGTTCTATAATATTGACAAATTCTCCAGGTTAATATTACCAGTCTTATCAGAAAGAAGAGGCTCTGTCAAGGTTGTGGTGGGGGAACTACATTTCCCAAATTACACAGAGAAGCATTTGTGTGTGTGTGTGTGTGTGTGTGTGTGTGTGTGTGTGTGTTATAAATGCTGTCATAGGCTGCAGAGACTCTTGGCTGTTTTCCTTTCATTCATTCAAGCCTCTCTTCATTTAGGTGCTCAAGAAAACATTTATCTAACAAAACAGTCAGAATAATGATGGGTATTCTTTTGACTATTCTTTCAAGGTAAACCAGTATTTCAGGGATATAGCAGCAGTTTCAACATGTGACTCAGACACATCGCAAGGCCTTCCTGGAAGACAGCCATCATATTTTGATATACAGCAAATATGTGGTAGGGAGTCAAGTTGATATCTAATAACGTTAATAGCATTGTGCTGCCCCACGAGGGCCTTCTGTAAAGAACAAAACTGGTGTAGCGGGAGCACACTGTGACGCCACGATGCAGAGCCAGCATACTCATCTCCAGGGCATTTGTATTCTCACTGTGAGTGGTGCAGATAGGAATGTTCTGAGAACAGTGTTGACGTCACACAGCCCATGAACAGCCTTAGTATCCTCCAGAAGACAGAATGTGGTCATCCAGCTTCAAAATCACTAAATCTGTGCAATTGCGTGACAGAGCAGGAAAAGACAATAATGTATGATCACTTTTATCACAAGGACAAGACTATATTGTCTGCTCAACAAAACTTTCATTGTATCCAAGAGACATAGCATTCCGATAGGTGATACACAATGAAAATAATAGCAGAAAACACTATATATTGAAATACATAGTGTTATATATTGAAATTATTAAAGTATCTACATAATTGAAGAGAAATGTTTTGTCTGTACGGGACATTATTTGTTAAATGAGATGTCTTAAAGTACTTGACTATCTTTTACTAGAATGTGATGTTTTCTAACAAATTCCGCTTGATCAATTCAATTCCCATTTTAAAAACTGACCTATCTACACTTACAGCTACTTTTATCTAGGTGCTTTCATTGAACACAATGCAAAATAGTACCTTAAGCTAATATTTACACTCTAGTATACCAGGAGATCAATCCACAGTCTATATTCCCCCGTGCTGACATTAAGAAACACTACCTAGTGGCCACCCTGACAGGAAATCATGGCTATTTATTTCACAGTAACAACAACCAACCATTATGTACTTATTAAAGCAAAGAAAAGTGATACTCAGAAAGAACTCATGCCCCTGCCAAAGTCAGAGCACTAAGAGTTAAGAAAGTTAGTCATGATGAATTCTAGAACTGGCCAGAGAAAGGGGACCACACAGAAAAAGTAGATGTGCTGGGCCTTAATTGGCAGTCTGTTTTCTGGTAGAGCTAAGGTTTGAACGTTGCAGGCCGATAGGCTGTCTTCAGCCTATAAGGGATGGCAGCCATTTGCCAAAGCTCCTAGAATTAGCTTCTTACACGTGGTTACGTTTCTCCATAGGTCTGTGACATTTGGTCACGTAAAAAAGGGCCACACCCCCCAAGCCCCTCCTCAGGTAGAGGCGTGGTCACACGCAGCCCCAAGCCATCTCCACATTAATCAGACACCTAGAGACTTAGCCACGCCCCTTCCCAGTTACTATTTTAACCTCGCCCCTCCCTGAGGGAACTGGACACAGTTCTACACACATGCCATTCTCCATGATGAAAATAAATGCTCCAAAATCCTGGACCGTCTCTAATCATCTTGATGTGCCATGGGAAGCGAGGAATCCAGCTTCAACGTCTAATCTCTTGCCGAAGGCATCTCAGCGCTTCCAGACAGCTGCCATTCACCCAAGCCAAAGCAGCTAGCCAGTGCCCAATCTGCCAACCAGGTCCCACAGCAGGACGCCAGCTGCCCTCTGCGGCCTGTCTGTTCTCAGCTCTCCCGAGGCAGCTGGCTGTGTCTGCGATGCCCAGAGCCTGAGAACTCCAGAGTCAGATGGTGGAAGGTGTTCCCTGGGAACGGTCCCTTCCCCCACCCATGGGCTGTGTCCTTGTGGCTTCACATAGCCCCCACCTGCCGGGTGGACTGTGGGAGGACGCACAGCCAAACTTCCCAAGGGTCCTGTCCCTCCCAGAGCCACAGTGCCTGGGGCTGACTTCTCTTTACCTCACGCCATTTGTTTCCATACAGGTGGCTCCTGTCCTTAATCTGTAGCTGCCATTACTGTTTACCTGTGTGGACAAGCCTGTCTTGTGGACAAACAAGCCTGTCTCGTGAACAGAGGTTGCATGAGAAACTGACAAGAGAATACCTGAGATGTAGGCATCTTAGCGCTGGATGTGTGAGTTGAGTCATGATGACAGACAACCTGACACTCTTGCAGAGGGACTGAGCACAGAGAGAGCAGGGCTTGCCAGTGAACGCCAGTATCGGTGACAGCTCTTACCCTTGTTCAGTATTGTGGCTGACAGAGGATCTAGAAGGAGCTTCTGGAAACTTGACAGGGGAGACTTGTAGAGATAAGAGATATAAACGTCAGAATGTGTTGAACGATCCTTGAGATTTTGAAGCCTGAAGATTGCAGTGTGTCTGCAGCCTGGTAGTTCTGTGAGTGACTCATCTTGAAGGGTAAATGGTCATATTTTTCAAGATCTTGGAAAAAGAATCAAGCCCAATCTAGATTACATCAGGAAAGCACTTAGCCTCACTGAAGGAGAATTTGTCAGGAAAAGAACACCACTTTTTCTTCTTTAGTGGTTTCATTGATGAAGGTTCCCTGCTAGGATCATATGGGAAAACCCTGCTACTAAGATGGAAGTCTTGACATGACTGGATAGCTCTGGGTTTGGTGCAAGCTGGCAGCCTCCCTTTGCCAATGGGGTTTCCTCTTCTCACCCCAATGAAGCAACTCAGTATCTTAGCTTTCAGTCAGTGACCTTTGACTGCCCCCTTTCCGCAAAACTATGTAACCCTTGGTTGCCCGCCCTGAATAAAGAAATATGCTAAGATAGTTTCGAGAGCTGCTTCATTGAAGATCATCAGAGAAACCCCCATCTTCACCCCACCCAGCTGGACAGGAATCCTGCAGAGCTCCGCTTCATTTTTTCAGCCAGGTATACAGCAGCGTCTGGACACCTTGAGGGGGAGAAAGTATAGGACAAGGGACCACAGCTGGATCCCAAAACACATCCTGCAGTATCATTTCACCCATGAAATTCTAGAGAAAAACCTAGCTTTCCAGCTCCCTGATGCCTCAGATCTGGCATCCATGTCTGTGTGACCGTGTGCGTGTGCGTGTGCATGTGTGTAGGGGGTGTTTGTGTACAGATGCATACCACAGCTGGCATGTGAAGGGCAAAGAATATGAGTTGGAATAGGGTATCTCTTTCCACTACCTGAGTACTGGGAATTGTATTCAGGTCATTAGATTTGCTTGAAGGTGCCCTTACCCATGTGAAATCTTATCACTCTCCTATTCTTCTTATAAGAGAAATAATCTTGATTTGTGCCCAGGCTAGCCCTGAATCCTCAATTCTCATGTCTCAGATTCTGAAATAGCTGGTGATATGTTTTGTAATGTGGTGACATGGTGCGGGATGTGGCGGTGGAGGGTGCCTCAGTGGGACCCATGTTTGAGGTATTCCTTCCCCCAACCCTGTCCCCAGGTACCAGCCATATGATAGGTCTAGTATAAAAAATGAATATTTGGGACATGAGAAGTGCAGATGATAAGAGAGTGGAGAAGAGAAAGAAATGGGACAGAAGTACAGAGAGAAAAGAGAGAAAGAAGGGAAGAGGACAGACAGGAACACGTGGAGTGGGGAGCGAGAGCAAGAGTGTGAGAATGAGAGAGCAAGAGCAGGGGAGAGAGAGAGAGAGGGAGAGAGAGAGAGAGAGAGAGAGAGAGAGAGAGAGAGAGAGAGAAAGAGAGAGAAAGGTGGGGGAGGGGGAAGGTAGGGGAGGAGAGAGAGGGGCAAACAGTCCTTTTATAGCAAGACAGGCTTGTACCTGGCTGTTGCTAGGCAACTGTTGGGAGGAGCCTAGAAGAAATGCTAACATCTGGGATTACAAATTTGTACCAGGGCACATTCTCAGACAAGAATATGAGGAAATCAGGTCCCACTTGTTACATTTCTGGCTGCTGGGGACCTGTGATACAGTCGATTTGCAAGTATTGAGGAAAGAGAGGAAGATTTAATCATGTTTCAATTGTTTAATAAATGTCTATTCTAAGTCAGGCAAAGTTCTAGAAACGGGAAGTATCGAAGTGAACAAAACATGCAGAACTTTCATATTTCCATAGAAATACAAAACTATGCAAGCATAAGTCGGTATGTAAGCTTGTGATAAGAATTATAGGCCAAAAAAGCTGAGGTGAAATGGATTGTTGAAGGGCAGGGTTTACATATATTTGGTGGTCAAGTGACTATCTTAAACTGAGATGAGGTTAAAACTAGAGACGTAGTGTGGGAGAGAAGATCAATGGAGGCTGCTGGTACAGTGTTGGGGGCCATAGAGGCTGCTGGTACAGTGTTGGGGGTCATGGAGGCTGTTGGTACAGTGTTGGGGGCCTTGGAGGCTGCTGGTACAGGGTTGGGGGTTGTGGATGCTGCTGGTACAGTGTTGTGGGCTGCGGAGGCTGCTGGTACAGGGTTGGGGGTTGTGGAGGCTGCTGGTACAGTGTTGTAGGCTGTGGAAGCTGCTGGTGCAATATTGGGGACCTATAAATGCTGTTCATACAGTCCTGTGGAGGTGTGGAGGCTTGAGGATACAGTGTTGTGGAGCTGTGGAGGCTGCTAACAGGATGCTGGTGGATTCCAAGGTGGTCATGCAGTGAGTGTATCTGGCCTGCAGTGGGAGTGTGGTCTCCTTGTGTGAGGAAACACTAAAAGCTCAATCCAGATGCTACAGAAGCAGGCAAGGCAAAGCGACTAAGATCCATAATATGTATAGGAGCTCTGCAGACCAAGGTTTGACATGTGGAATTTAAAGTTTATTCCTAGAGTAAAATCCTCAGAAGGTTTTAAGCAGAAGAATGGTGCATTTGAATTGACTTTTAAAATAACCTGGTGTTCTCAAGAAATCAATGTCCAGTGTCCAGTGAAATGGTAACTAAGGCTTCAGTGATGACATGGGAGACTTTATTGTGAGAAGAAGAAATGAAATTTGTGATGAAATTTAGACTGAACAGGATTACATAACCGGATGTAGGGAATAGATGTTAGAAGTCAAGAGTGTTGTGCAAACTTTGTCCAGGAGAACGAAGAAAGGAATGCAGGCAGCTCCACTTAGAAGAGGCAGATGGATGGCTTTGTTCTGTCTTGGTGGTGCTGAGGATGGGCCAGAGGAGGAAGGAGAGTTTCATTTGTGTTACCAATTAGCAACTGAGAGTATAGACAAGGTGAGTGGCTACATATCAACCATGGACTTCAGGGGACAGACTGAGCTGCACCTTAAGCCCAGGGAGGTTTCAGGCATTGAATATCAATGAAGACAAGCAAGAGCAGGGAGCAACATAAGGCGGCTACCTACTGTTCTGAGAGTTGTTCCCTTTGGAATTCTCATCTGTCTGGGATGTTTTAAAACTAGGGTAGTTTCTCCAATTGGAGACTCTGCTGTGAAATGTTTAGCATCTCCATTAGGTCTATGATTGTGCATGGCCAGAGCTGGCATTATAACTATGCGAGAATAGACAATTCGGCTCAGTCATTAAGTAAGCTGAGTTGTTAGCATTAGGCAAGTGCTGAGAGCATGCTTTAGACAGTCTATTGTTAGGAGCACTTAGTTCATAACTTGGGCTGGTATAGAAGGATAATGAATTAATGCTTAATATGATAAAGTATGCCGTAAGGTTCCAATATAAATGCAAATTGAATCAATTCTTAATTTTCAAAAATATTTGCTATTGTTCTCCTTTTAGAAAAGAGGATTTAAAAAGTGTTAATACTAATTTTCAACATAGGATTTAGTTAATTAACTATTTTTTTCAAATGCTCAACTATTTATAGCACTAGTTTAATACAAATGGATGACATATACAATAAGCATTATTTTTATATTTTAATTTTAAAACTATTACATTAAGAGAAAAATAAGTTTTCTGAGACATTATTGTATATAGCTTAGCGTGGCCACAAACTCTCTGTGTAGCTGAAGCTACCAACTGATCCTCTTGCTTTTGACTCCTAAGTGCTGAGACTGTGGACATGTCACTCCACCCTGAACACTAATTCTACTTCAAATATCAACTTATTGGTTCTGGCAGATCCAGGCTTCTCCTACATTCTTTTTGTTGTTGTTGTTGTTGTTGTTATTGCTGTTGTTGTTGTCATTGTTGTTATTGTTGTGTTAAACAGTTTAATATAAACTGCAAACCACAGTGCATATAAAAATTCGCATAAGTAGAATTTTGAAGCATCTCAAAAACCAAACAAGAATACAACAACTATGAGAATTAAAACAGAGTCAGGCGTGGTGGGGCACACCTTTGATCCCAGCACTCAGGAGGCAGAGGCAGACAGATGTCTGTGAGTTTGAGGCCAGTCTGGTCCTCAGAGCAAGGTCCAGGGCTACACAGAGTAACCTGTCTTGAAAAAAATCAATCAATCAATCAATCAATCAATCAAAGAATTAAAGCAGAAAGTCTATCAGGAAATGCTTGTCTTCTCCAGTCAGCTTAAAACACAATGTGGAGATACTCACCCTTCTTAGCTTTATTTAATCATCTAATACATGGTATACCGAAAGCCTAGGGATCCAACACATGCACATCAGAGCTCGAAAGTTATGAAGAAGGCTCTTATACAGACTTTCGCTGTTGTCTTAGTCAGGGTTCTCTAGAATCACAGAATTTATGGGCAGCCTCTTTATATTGAGGAAGTTTATTATAATGACTTAGTCCAACTAACCCAACAGTGGGAAGCAATAAATGAGAAGTCTGAGGATCTAGTGGTTGCTCAGATCCATGAGGCTAGTGGTTTGAGCTGGTCTTCTGAAGAAGTAGGTTCCAAGAGATGTGCTGGCAAGTAAGTGCAAGTAGATGGAAGTGAGTCTTTCTTCTTCTAATGCCCTTATGTAGGCCTCCAGCGGAAGGTGTGGCTCAGATTAAAGGTGTGTACCATCACGTGTCTGGATCTAAAACTTGCTTTGTCCTAGGATGACCTTGAACTCAAAGTTCTGCTTGTCTCAGTCTCCTGGAGTTGGCTACCTTGCTTGTGCCTAAGATTTTCATGGCCACTATCCCTCAAGGTCTCCATATCAAAATCCAGGTCAAAAACCTATCTTCCAATGTCAAGGTCTGGATCACAAGTGTGCTCTCCATTTCTGGATTGTAGTTCATTCCAGACCTAATCAAGTTGACAAGCAGGAATAGCCCATCACAGCAAACAAACCCAGGACAAAGCATAAATGTAACAAATTTTGGGGAAACAAACCCCAAATCTTTATTTAAAAAATTATAAAACTATTTTCTTTCCCTAGTAAACTTGTATCTTAAGTAAGACTGAGAGGATTAAACCTGATATTTTCTTTGGAGGAAGACACTTTTTCTTTTTTCTAAGTTGATTCCCTTACAGTGAGGTAGCAGTTTAGATTTTAAAAGACTAAAAAACACCAGGTACTTCATTTCAAGCTACTTAGTTTCCTAGGATTCCTGGCTAGCAAACAATGCTGTTTCTTAAACACATACCCAGAGCTCAGAGGATAACCTGAATTCATGCTCCAGCTAAGCAGCAGAGTGGAAAAGACAGGGCTCAGGCTCACAAGAGCCAAGCTTGGATTTGGCTCCATAAAGAATTTTGTGAGCACGGGTTTTATCTAGGTATCAGTCTACTTATTGTTGGAGAGGAATGAGTATATCAGGCGAGATTCTTCGAGAATTATCTGGCAGACATGCAAACTAAAGCACATTTAAGGACACTCAGAATTTAGTCTTGCTCATAATTGAAAACATCAGGGTTCTAAATGCCTCTAGATGTACTGGATCACTTGCTTTCATCCTCAGACTCTCCCCTACTCTTTAGGAGAAGAGAACCAAGTGTATATAGCAAAGGTCTGTATGAGAGTGACCTCAGGTCTTATAACTGAAGCCCCAATATGCCTGCCTGTATTGGATCTCCCAGGCTTTCTGTATATCATGTATTAGAATGATTACAAGAATCCAGGTTCTTCCTTACCTGCAGAGATGACTTCATTTGGGTCTGTTACTGCTTTTGCTTTGTTTTGTTTTATTTGGACTAGACCTCTCTCTCTCTCTTTTTTTTTTTTTTTTGATGACTTATTTATTTTATTTTATGTTCATTTGTGTTCTTCCTACATGTGTATCTGTGTGATGGTGTCAGATCCCCTGAAACCAGAAGTACAGATAGATGCGGGCTGCCATGTGGGTGGTAGGAATTGAATCCCTTTGGAAGGTCAGCCAGTGCTCTTAAGTGTTGTGCCACTCTCCAGCCCCTGCTTTTCCCTTTGAATCCAGTAACTTCTAAGCAAAGAAAGATTCCTTTCTTAATAGTTATCTTAATAAGAGATCTTGAATATGATTTCATTAGTTCAACCTGGTTATATGCTTATATCAACATAATCAATACTCATTAATTTATTACTAATATTATTTTATCTCTACGAGGTGACAGAATTTGCTCTAGACCTGTTACAATAATAAATAAAAATAAAAATGGAAGTTTCTTGTCTATAAAAATCTTCATTCTCATGGGATAATCAGGCATAGCCTTGCATGTGATTAAAAATCCTGTATATTTTTTATGCTTATCATATTACACAGATTAAAAAAAAAAAAGCAGGGGGGAATGGGGTAGAGTGTGCTAAGAGGCTATTTTGTATGATCAGTCTTTGCTGATACACACTGTTTGAGATTCTCTTGGGAGAAACAAGGCAAGCTTAGGAGCCTTGCTTGCCTCTCAGGGTGGAGAACAGCTGGTGTAGGAGGAGAACTATAAGGCCTAAGGATGGGGAGGCAAATACTGACGGATCTTATTTAACTCAGTTGGAAATATGGAGACTAGTGGTCAGCAGGGTGACAAAAGGATCATGTAAGCTAGATCTACAAAGGCTGCCGCAGTAGATCATAGACAAAAGGCTGTGGGAGCTAAGACCAAAAGAGTAACATCAGCTGACAATTGTTCTAATGGCCCAGGTGGGGAGTGTCATGATTTCACAGAGCTGCCAAAGAGAAATGGTCAGATTCATAAGAAATCCCCAAGGCAGAGTCAACAGCAACTGCTGATGGGGTAAATGTCCTTCAGAAAGAAGAGCAAAGGTCAAAAGATTCTAATTGCAATGAAATAAAGGTTTAAAACTGTATGTTGTCATAAGGACACTGTTCCCCTACATGGTATAACTATATTGACAAAGATTTCTGTATTCTGCTAGGAATAAGAGATAGACTAAATGCTCTTGCCTCGGAGCTCGGGGTGAGTGGTAGAGGTACCAACCCAAACACTAGGGTATCTCAGACAAGCCACAGTGCTGCTATTGAAAAAGGAAGTAGACACCAGACACAAGATTGCAGAAGTTGTCTAGTCAAACCTTTCTGAAGCTTCCCTTCAGTTCTGTAGAAGTATTGTTTTTCCCCCTAGAAATAACTGAAACAAGGAGTCTGGTGACTTAGCCAGGAACGGTGGTGCACTTGGGGGATGGGGATAGGAAGAGCAAGGGCACCCTCAGCTTCATGGCCAATGCAATCAGACCTGGATCATATGAGACCTTGTCTTAAAAAAAAAAAACAAATAAACAAATCCTATGTATATTATTCACCATCTGGCTGTTTTACTGTCTGGCCTAGGAAGTGTATAAATGGGGTTCTCTCCAGGTCTAAAAACTATCCCGACTTCCAGTCAAATGCTTTTTGGGATTGCTGTCCCTAGTCACAGGATTGGTGTTAAGTATTAACAAGAGTGTAGCAGGAGAGTCAGGGAAAGGGTTGAGACTCTTCAGTTATTTTCTCTCAGTGACCAAATCTCTCTCCCTCCCTCGCTAGCTGGCCTGTGGCATCTCCCAGTTTGGAATGTGCTCTGCAACTTGTTCTGTCTGGAATTTCCGTTCTTGTATCACTCTCTGCATCTGCCAGTGTTGTAAGATGTGAGTCTAGCACCAGAAGCTCTTTGTATGTTTCCCTGAATATTCCATACATAACAGCGGGGATTCACATGTGTTTGCCAAGGATCCAGTTTTTTAGATCTACTTCTTTCTTTACAGCATGTTCAGTGTCAGCATATATTCATGTATACCCTTTTTTGGAAGGGGTCTACTCCTTTAAAAATTAAAGACATGATATTTTTAATTTTAAAGTTTTTTATTAATTCTTTGGGAATTTCATACAATGTATTTTGGTCCCATTCACTCCTGATAACTCCTTCCAGATCTACCCCTATCTCCACACTGACCATCCCCTACTTTGTGTTCTTTTAAATTCTTTTTCTTTGCTTTTAAACAACATCCAACATCCAACTCCCCTCCCCCCATTTAATTGCATCCAATTTTGTTCTGCCTAGATACTTTTGGTGGGTTGGCCAGCCACTGACTATGGTTGATCAAGAGTCACATCCTTAAAGAAAACTGACTCCATTTTTCTTCAAAAAACCATCAACTGCCAGAGCTCCTATGTTAGGGGTAGGGGTCCATAATCCCTTCCCATTCCATGTTCATAGGCTTGATCTCTTGCAGAGATTTTCATTTTATTGTTGTGCTGTAGCACCATAACCAAAAGGAAGTCAGAGGGAAAGGGGTAAACTTTTACAATATCACTGAAGGAATTTAGAGCAGGAACTCAAATAGAACAGGAATCTGTCAGCTGGAGCTGATGCAGAAGCCATGGAGGAGTGATGTTTATTGGCTCACTCTTCATTCCTTGTTCAGCCTGCTTTCTCATAGAAGCCAGGACCACCAGCGCAGGGGTGACACTATGGGCTGGCCTCCCCCATTGATCACTAAATAAGAACAAGCCCTTTAGGCTTGCCTGTAGCCTAATGTTATAGAGGCATTTTCTCAGCTGAGGCTCCCTTCTAACAGATGACTAGCTTGAATCAGGTTGACATAAAACTAGGTAGGATACAACCACAGAAGTCCATGAAAAAAATCAGTGGCCCTGCCATGACCGGAAAGCACCATTTGGCTCCAGCCCTCCCTTACCTCTGGCTCTCACAATCTTTCTAATTGTTCTGCTCCCTCTTCTGTGATGTTCCCTGAGCCTTGAGGGCAATGGCGGGATATTAACATTCCACTTCTGCCTGATCACTGTACTGACATTTATTCTCTGCACATTGATCAGTTGGGAATTTCTCCATAAACTATCATCTGTTCCACAAAGAACCTTCTCTGATGGGGTCTCAGAGCTGCACTAATCTATGAGAGACGCAAATTTACAGGCACTTTGACACTATGTCCATTTAGGAGAATAACGGTGGTAGGCTCACCCCTGGCATTGTCAACTCTCCAATCATGGGTTCTTGGCCAGATTTACAGTGCCAGGTAAATGTTGAGAGGACCTAATAACTTCTGATCAGAAAGCCACAAAATTTTCACCTTAACATCTGTGTTGCTATTGTAACCCATATCTTGCCACTTGGATGGGTAAGATTATTGATGACCAATCCCTCTTCCAAGAGATTACACTTCATCTTTCAATATTATGAAAGATAGCCAGCAGCAAGGACAACCTTGATTTCTCCAGTGTCAACAGGACACTTTTAGCAGAAAGTGAAAAAGGAGAAATTGGTAAGACAGGGAAGTACTATTTACATCTGATATTTAGTTTCTTTAAGAGTAAAATTGGCTTACAAAGTCAGTTTCCATAAGGCATTTTATAACACTTTGCTTTGGTTAGCTCTGCTTTGCATCCTTGCCTAACCATTTATTTCTATGCCCAATACTCTCCTGTCTACTTTCATATCATCTGTATTCTTCTACCCCTTCTCTGTTAAGCTCCACTGTAGTGGCTTCCAGAGATCCTCCAAGTTAAACCCATAGATCTATCCTTTAAAAACTAAGATAGACGTTTCCATCTGTGGCCAGAGACCTCTGCCTGGGCCACCAGGGCTCTATAGCCAAATAGTGCTGGGAGAATGCCAGCTTCCCAGGAGCATGGAAAAGCCTATGAGAGGGGGTAAGATGAGCACCATTGCTCAGCCGGACCCGCCCGAATCCTTAGGACACAGAGACTGAGGAACAGCCGGGGGACGGAGCTTTCCAGTTTCCATCGTTGGCGGGAGACCTCTCTTTGGGCCACCAGGGCTCCATAGACAAATAGTGCTGGAAGAAAGGTAGCCTCCCAGGAGTGTGGAAAAGCCCATGAGAGGGGGAGCAGATCCTGTGACACAGGGATCCATACTCAAATAGTGCCAGGAGAGAGCTGGTATCCCAGGAGTGCCGATATACCTTCAAACACAGGCAAGACCACCACTTCTGTTCAAAATCACTGGATCAATAGGGACCCTTGCAGAGCCATCAGGACACAGGAACCAAGGAACAGCTGGGGACAGGATCCTTCTGGTTTCTGTCTGCACCCCAGAGCTGACCCTGTATGATAGCTCTCCAAACCCAAATTCTTCTGGAGAGAGCTGATCTCCATGGAGTACTGACACAGAGGCTTGAAGGAGGCTTGCACAGTCAGAGAGAGCAAGACCAGCTAATACCAGAGATAATCAGACTGCTAAAGGCAAAGGCAAGAACATAAGCAACAGAAACCAAGGTTACCAGGCATCATCAGAACCCAGATCTCCCACCACAATGAGCTCTGGATACCCCAACACACCAGAAAAGCAGGACTCAGATTAAAAATCACATCTCATGATGATGATAGAAGATTTTAAGAAGGAAATAAATAACTCCCTTAAAGAAATACAGGAGAACACAGGTAAACAACTAGAAGCCCTTAAAGAGGAAACACAAAAATCCCTTAAAGAATTACAGGAAAACACAATCAAACAGACGAAGGAAATGAACAAAACCATCCAGGAACTAAAAATAGAAATAGAAACAATAAAGAAATCACAAAGGGAGACAACCCTGGAGTTAGAAAACTTAGGAAAGAAATCAGGAGTCACAGGTGCAAGCATAACCAACAGAATACAAGAGATAGAAGAGAGCATCTCAGGTGCGGAAGATACCATAGAAAACATTGACACAACAGTCAAAGAAAACACAAAATGCAAAAAGCTCCTAACCCAAAACATCCAGAATATCCAGGATACAATGAGAAGACAGAACCTGAAGATAATAGGTGTAGAAGAGAGTGAAGATTCCCAACTTAAAGGACCAGTAAATATCTACAACAAAATTGTAGAAGAAAACTTCCCTAACCTAAAGAAAGAGATGAACATAAATATAAAAGAAGCCTACAGAACTCCAAATAGATTGGATCAGAAAAGAAATTCCTCCCATCACATTATAGTCAAAACACCAAATACACAAAATAAGGAAAGAATATTAAAAGCAGTAAGGGAAAAAGGTCAAGTAACATATAAAGGCAGACCTATCAGAATTGCACCAGACTTCTCACCAGAGACTATGAAAGCTAGAAGATCGTGAGCAGATCTAATACAGACCCTAAGAGAACATGAATGCCAGCCCAGGCTGCTATACCCAACAAAACTCTCAATTACCATAGAGGGTGAAACCAAATATTCTATGACAAAACCAAATTTGCACAGTATGTTTCCATAAACCCAGCCCTACAAAGAATAATAGATGGAAAACGCCAACTCAAGGGGGGAAACTACACCCCAGAAAAAGCAAGAAAGTAATCATTCAACAAACTCAAAAGAAGATAGCCGCCCAAACATAAAAATAACATCGAAAATAACAGGAAGTAACAATCACTATTCCTTAACATCTCTTAATATCAATGAACTCAGTTCCCCAGTAAAAAGACATAGACTGACAGACTGGATCCATAAAGAGGACCCAGCATTTTGCTGCATTCAGGAAACGCACCTCCGTGATAAAGAAAAACTACCTCAGAGTAAAAGGCTAGAAAACAAGTTTCCAGGCAAATGGTCCCAAGAAACAGGCTGGAGTAGCCATTCTAATATCAGATAAAATCAACTTTCACCCAAAAGTCATCAAAAAACATAAGGAAGGACACTTCATACTCATCAAAGGAAAAATCTGCGAAGAAGAACTCTCAATTCTGAACATACGTGCTCCAAATGCAAGGGCAGCCACATTCATAAAAGAAACTTTACTAAAGCTCAAAGCACACATTGCACCTCACACAATAATAGTGGGAGACTTCAACACCCCACTCTCATCAATGGACAGATCTTGGAAACACAAACTAAACAGAGACACAGTAAAACTAACAGAAGTTATGAACCAAATAGATTATATCCATAGAACACTTCATCCTAAATCAAAAGGATATACCTTCTTCTCAGCACCTTATGGTACCTTCTCCAAAATTGACCACATAATCGGTTACAAAACAAACCTCCACAGATACAAGAAGATTGAAATAATCCCATGCCTCCGACCAGATCATTACTGATTAAGGCTGGTCTTCAATGGCAACAACAACAACAGAAAGCCCACATACACATGGAAGCTGAACAACACTCTACTTGATGATAACTTGGTGAAGGAAGAAATAAATAAAGAAATTAAAGACTTCCTAGAATTTAATGAAAATGAAAGTACAACATACCCAAACCTATGGGACACAATGAAATCAGTGTTAAGAGGAAAACTCATAGCTCTGAATGCCTCCAAAAAGAAACTGGAGGGAGCATGTATTAGCAGCATAGCAGCACACCTGAAAGCTCTAGAACAAAAAGAAGCTAATACACTCAAGAGGAGTAGAAGTCAGGAAATAATCAAATTAAGGGCTGAAATCAACCAAGTAGAAACTAAAAGAACTATACAAAGAATCAACAAAACCAGGGGCTGGTTGTTTGAGAAAATCAACAAGATAGATAAACTCTTAGCCAGACTAACCAGAGGGCACACAGACAGTATCCAAATTAACAAAATTAGAAATGAAAAGGGAGACATAACAACAGATCCTGAGGAAATTCAAGAAATCATCAGATCCTATTACAAAAGGCTAGACTCAACAAAATTGGAAAATCTGGAAGAAAAGGACAATTTTCTAGAAAGATACCAAGTACCAAAGTTTAGTCAGGATCAGATAAACCATCTAAACTGTCCCATAACCCCTAAAGAAATAGAAGCAGTCATTAAAAGTCTCCCAACCAAAAACAGCCCAAGACCAGATGGGTTCAGTGCAGAATTCTATCAGATCTTCAAAGAAGACCTAGTACCAATACTCTTCAATCTATTCCACAAAATAGAAACAAAAGGAATGCTACACAACTCATTCTATGAGGCCACAGTTACAGTGATACCAAAACAAAACAAAGACCCAACAATAAAAGAAAACTTCAGACCAATTTCCTTTATGAATATCAATACAAAAATATTCAATAAAATTCTCACAAACTGAATCCAAAAACCCACCAAAACGATCATTAACCACGATCAAGTAGGCTTCATCCCAGGGATGCCGGGATGGTTCAATACCTGGAAATTAATCAATGTAATCCACTATATAAACAAACTCAAAGAAAAAAACCTACATGATCATTTCATTAGATGCTGAAAAAGTATTTGACAAAATTCAACATCCCTTCATGATAAAAGTCTTGAAAAGATTAGGAATTCAAGGCCCAGACCTAAACATAGTAAAAGCAATATACAACAAACCAGTAGCCAACATCAAGCAATCCCACTAAAATAAGGGACTAGACAAGGCTGTCCTCTCTCTCCCTATCTATTCAATATAGTAAAGTTCTAGCTAGACGACAAAAGGAGGTCAAAGGAATACAAATTGGAAAGGAAGAAATCAAAATATCACTATTTGCAGATGATATGATGGTATACTTAAGTGACCGAAGAACTCCACCAGAGAACAGCTGCAGTTGGTAAACAACTTCAGCAAAGTGGCCAGATATAAAATTAACTCAAATAAATCAGTAGCCTTCCTATACGCGAAGGGTAAACAGGCTGAGAAAGAAATTAGGGAAATGACACCATTCACAATTGTCACAAACAATATAAAGTATCTTGGTGTGACTCTAACCAAACAAGTCAAAGATCTGTATGACAAGAACTTCAAGTTTCTGAAGAAAAAGATCGAAGAAGACCTCAGAAGATGGAAAGATCTTCCATGTTCATGGATTGGCAGGATTAATATAGTAAAAATGGCCATCCTGCCTAAAGCAACCTAGAGATTCAATGCAATCCCCATCCAAATTCCAATTCAATTCTTCATAGACTTAGAAAGAGCAATTCTCAAATTCATATGGAATAACAAAAAACCCAGGATAGTAAAATCTATTCTGAACAACAAAAGAACTTCTGGATGAATCAGCATCCCTGACCTCAAGCTGTACTACAGAGAAGTAGTGATAAAAACTGCATAGTATTAGTACAGTGACAGGCAGGTAGATCAATGGAATAGAATTGAAGACCTAGAAATGAACCCACACACTTATGGTCACTTGATTTTCGGCAAAGGAGCTAAAACCACTCAGTGGAAAAAAGACAGCATTTTCAACAAATGGTGCTGGGTCAACTGGCGGTCTACATGTAGAAGAATGCAAATTGATCCATTCCTATCTCCTTGTACAAAGCTCAAGTCCAAGTGGAGCAAGGAACCCCACATAAAACCAGATACACTGAATCTAATAGAAGAGAAAGTGGGGAAAAGTCTTGAACACATGGCATAGGGGAAAAGTTCCTGAACAGAACACCAATGGCTTATGCTCTAAGACCAAGAATAGTCAAATGGGACCTCATGAAATTACACATCTTCTGAATGTCAAAGGACACTTTAAATAGGACAAGACGGCAACCAACAGATTGGGAAAAGATCTTCACCAATCTCACGTCCGATAGAGGGCTAATATCCAATATATACAAAAAACTCAAGAAGTTAGACTCCAGAAAACCAAATAACCCTATCAAAAAATGGGGAACAGAGCTAAACAGAGAATTCTCAGCTGAGGAAACTCATAGGGCTGAGAAGCACCTAAAGAAATGCTCAACATCCTTAGTCATCAGGGAAATGTAAATCAAAACAAGTCTGAGATTCCACCTCACACAAGTCAGAATGGCTAAGATCAAAACCTCAGGTGACAGCAGATGCTGGTGATGATGTGGAGAAAGAGGAACACTCCTGCATTGCTGGTGGGATTGCAAGCTGATACAACCTCTCTGGAAATCAGTTTGACGGATCCTCAGAAAAATGAACATAATACTACCTGAGGACCCAGCTATACCTCTCCTGGGCATATACCCAGAAGATGCTCCAACATGTAATAAAGTCACATGCTCCACTATGTTCATAGCAGCCATATTTATAATAGCCAGAAGCTGGAAACAACCCAGATATCCCTCAGAAGAGGAATGGATATAGAAAATGTGGTACATTTACACAATGGAATACTACTCAGCTATTAAAAACAATGACTTCATGACATTCACAGGCAAATGGATGGAACTGGAAAATATCATCCTAAGCAAGGTAACTCTGTCAGAAAAGAATGAACATGGTATGTACTCACTGATAATTGGTTATTAGCCCAAAAGTTCGGAATATCCAAGATTCACTTCACAGAAACCATTGGGCTGTGTGTGAGGTCCCAGATGGAGGAGTTGGAGAATGGAGTGAACGAGCTGAGAGAGTTTGCAGCCCCATGGATGGAGCAATAATGTCAACTGGTCTGACCTCCCAGTGCTCCTGGACACTGGATCACCAACCAAAGAATACGCATGGAGGAACATATGGTGCTGGCCTCATATGTGGCAGAGGTGGGTCTTGTTAGCCATCAAGGGGAAGAGAGGCCCTTGAGCCTGAGGGTGTTAGATGCCTCTGTATAGGGGAATGCCAAGGACGAGAGTGGTTGGGTGTGTGTGGTTGGGAATACCCTCATAGAGGCAGGGGGAGGAGGGAGGGGCAGGGCGGTTCCAAAGTCGAGATCTGGAAAGGAGGAAACATTTGAAATGTAGATAAAGTATCCAAAAAGCAAAACAAAACAAAACAAAAAAAATAGGATATACACATGTGAGAGAGAGTGTGTAACATTTGTCTCTGTGTGGCTAGGTTATGTCACTCAGGTTGATCTTTCCAGTCATCTATTTACTTACAAATTTTATACTTTTTACACATGAATAAACTTCTTTTGTGTATATTTGTGTGTGTGTGTGTGTGTGTGTGTGTGTGTGTGTGTGTGTGTGTGTAGGAATGTACCACATATTCATTGTCCGTTCATCGGTTGGTGGGCATCTAGGCTGATTTTATATCCTGGCTATTGTGATCAGAACAGTAGCAAACATAAGTATCTGGGGTAGAATTCAGAATACTCTTAGTATGTGCCCAGGAACAATATAGCTGATCATATAGTAGCTCTATTTATAGCTTTCTAAAGAACTTCCAGACTTATTTCCAAAGTGGCTACCTAAGCTTACACATCCATCAACAATAGAGGTGTTCCTCTTTCTCCAGATCCTCATAAGTATTTGTTGCTCTCATGACAGTCATTCTGACTGGGATGAAAGGAGATCTCAGTGTAATCCTAATGTACATTTCCCTGATGACTAATGAGGCTGAACATTTTAAAGAGTGTTCTTCGCCATTTGTAATTTTTGTTTTGCGAACTCTCTCTTTGGATCTATAGCCATTTAAAAAAACCCTTTTATTGGTTCCTTGTGAGTTTCACATCATGCAGCCCAGTTCCACTCATCTCCCATCCCCTCATATCCTCCCTTTAGCCTGGCAACATTCTCCCAAAAGAAATAATACACAAAGGAAAAAACCAAAGTATAGAAAAAAGCCCCATCATGGAAACTAGTATGCCTCAATATATCCCTCTGTCCACACATCTTTGCTTGAAAATGTTCGTTGCAATGAGTCATTGGTCTGGTTCAAGATCCCTGGCTTCTTTGACACCATCAACATTGGATCCTCATCAGGACTCCTCCCTGTTGTCCTGTTGTTGCCTAGTGTCATGGAGATCCTGCACGACTGGCCTGTTCATATATCACAACCATTTACAGATAAAATAGATGTTGGGGTGGGCCATTTCAGAGCCTGGGATCTGGGCCTGAGTGGTAGCAGAGCTGATTAGCCAACTTGATCGATCTCCCTTATCTGCACCACAGAGGTGAGCTTTCCAACTCTGCTCTGCATAGGCCACCCAATGTCTCCATCAGCTGGAGGGATCAACTCTCTTGCTCTCTTACTCTTGGGGGACTAATCTGCAAACATACCTTCAGAGCCAGCTCCACTGTGCTACCCAGCAAGACACAGGGCCCACTCTCCCAAGTGTTGCAGCCTGTGAGGCTGGGACAGCTCTCCAGCTCTGACTCCCTCAGGGTAGGCTCACCTGTGCTATCACCATCAGGGTCCAGTGTGTTACCCAGGCGAGGTGTAGGGCCTGCTCTCCTGCGTGCTATAGCCAGTGGGAGGGCATAGCTAGCTCTCCAACTATCATGCCCTGGGACCTTCTCTCCTGATTACCACAGATGGCAAGGGGAAGGCATCACCCCCATACCCACGCCACCTCACAGCATATGAGTCAGCCATTTTTTCTTTTAAATTGAGTTGTTTTCTTGATTTTGCTTTTTAGTTGTTTGTATATTTGGGAAATTAACCTCTGTTAGGTACATTGGCAAATATTTTTTCCCCATTCAGTAGTCTGCCTCTTCATTCAGTTGTCTGTTTTCCTTTACCTAACAGAAGATTTTTAGTTTTAAGAGGTTAATTGTTAAGGTTATTTCTAGAACAAACAGTCCTATTTGGAAAGAAGTTGCCTGTGTGTCACTAATTACTCCTGCCTTCTATTCTAGTGACTTCAGAGTAGAGCTCTTTGATGCATATGGAGTTTATTTTTAATTCCAAATGGGAAATAGTATCTAGTTTCATTCTTCTACATGTAGAAACCCAGTTTTTCTATCATTTATTAATGATGTCATCTTTTCTTCAGCATGTTTTTTAGCATCTTTTTCAAAATGTAGGCAGCTGTAATCATGTGAATTTATACCTAGGTCTTATAGTCCATTGATCTGTACATTTACTTTTGTGTTGATATTACGCTGCTTTCATTACTATGGTTCTGTTGTATAACTAGAGATTGAGTATGCTGATGCTGACAGCAGTGTTTTTCTTGCTCAGGATTGCTATGGCTGTCAGGGCCCTGTTTTCCTTCACTATGAATTTTAAGGTTGTTTTCTTCTATTTCTGTGAATAACGATATGAGGATTTTATTGGGTTTGGATTGAATTTGTAAATTGCTTTTGGTGGGATGGTCATTTTCACAATATATATTTTTTCAGTATCTTAACTCATGATCTTTCTATATTCTACTGTCTTCCTCAATTACTTCCGAATTTTAGTACAATTCTTACCCTTCATTGTTAATGTTTATTGAAAGGATTTTGTTCGTTTGTTTTTGATTTTCCAGCTATTGTGATAGGATTGTTTCCCTTATTTCTGTCTCAGTGTGTTGGTAATTTGTATATAAAAAGTTTACTGATTTTTAGGTTAATTTTGTATGTGCTACTTTGCTAAAAGTATTTACCAATTTTAAGAGTTGTGTAGTGAAGGTTTTAGGATTTATAACAGGCAAAATTCCAACACTGGCAAACAGTGATACTCTGAATTCTTCTTTTCCTACTTATATTCCTTTTATTTCCTTCTCTTATTGCTAAAGCTAAGACTTTGAGTATCATATTTAAAAGAAATGGTGAGAGTAGACAACCTTGTTATACAAGAAATTTCAATAGGACTTTTCAATTTTTTCTCCGTTTAACATAATGTTGGCTATGTATCTACGTGTAGCCTTTACTATGTTGAGGTACTTTTCCTCCATCCCTATTCTCTCTGGAGACTTTATCATGACTGGGCATTGAAGGGAGAAATCCAGCATGGCTGGATATTGCTTCTCTTAACCATGGGTTATTGAACAAAAATCTCAAGCCAGATGTGAGAGACATTCCTAAATGTTACTGATCACAGAGGCCTCAAAGGCCCTCAAAAACCAAACCAAACCAAACCAATAAAACAAAACAAAACAAAACAAAACAAAACAAAAAGAAAAACAATAAAGCAGTCTTTTGCCATTTGTCTTAGTCAGAGTTTCTATTCCTGTAAAAAACATCATGACCAAGAAGCAAGTTGGGGAAGACAACATTCCTCCTGGATGCACACCAGAATTGGTCAGTAAGAGCTTATTCCTGAAGGAATCACCCCTTGGTTGCAAGATATAGAGAGTTCAAGCTGATACTGAGCCAGAAGCTTCCTCTTTGTTGGTTAGTTTTCCTAGTGGCTGAAAACCCTGTGCAGGTTGCTAAATGAGGAAAGATGGTATCAATGATTATGTATAGCCGTGAACTCTTAACAAATTATAATGTCAAGCTGCAAAATGTGCCCCGTGGTACAATAGTGTTATACCTATTATGGAGGTAACCAATCACTCTCTGGTTGAATTTGAGGTGTGTTCCAAAACAGAAAACTTATGTGGTACTGTAAATATGGTCAGAAACCTATGGCCAGGAAGGTCTTAGTCTCTCATTGTTGCTTAACTAACTTGATATGGTACTGTCATCTCGGCATGACCCAGCCATTGAAATCATGATCTCATAGGAGCTACTTTTGCTAGCACTATGGTTGCCCAAGATTGGGCCTGTCAACTGTCAATTATGGATCAGGGAGGGGATCATGGAGCTCCATCTCTCCATATGGAACTATTGGCTAATGATGGGTTCTAAGGGAAGTGTAGTCATTGTTTTCAGTTGTGTGCCCACTCATGAGCCCACTAAGCTCCAATGAATTGTTCCAACCTCATGATCACACAGATAGCCCTGGTTAAAAATTAAGTGATCATAAAACAAAATAAAATGACATTAATGTGGGAAAAAGATGGAGATGGGAGGGATATGTGAAAAGGTGTGAGAGTACTTAGGATGCAATATGTATATATAATATATATTATATATAATATATATTATATATAATATATATTATATATATATAATTGCTAAAGAATGCATTTAGTAAAAGTAGTTTTAAAAGTAAAATTACTTGTAAATAGATAAGCAGTGAGAATATATAAGTATAAAATCTATAAAATACTTATCCAAAATATTTTTATCTTTTTATTTTTCTTTATTCATATTTCAGATTTTACTCTTCTTCTTTTACCCTTGGCTAGTTCACCCTAAGTTAGATAGAATCTTACTGTGTCACCCAAGCGGTCCTCAAACTCATGATCCTCCTAACCTCCTGCTTCTATATCCAAATGCTAGGTTTATAGATATGAAGCATCATTGATGGCTACTAGAATTGTCTACTTTTTACATAATTCTTCCTTTGAAAAAGTAGTGAATATGCTTTTCATGTCTGAGCAGATTGCAGCCACAGAATTGTGCTTTCTGTTGCTTCTGAAATTCAAGAATTTCAGGCAAGCCTGTGACCTGAGAAGTGTGATCAGAAGATGATGTAATCCTCATCTCATCAGGACAGTGGGAAGATGTGGCAGGGAGGGACATGGGGAAGGTCTGTCTTCACCTGTCTGAGAAGCTGATGTGATTCAAAGATAAACCTGCCTTGTGTGAGCACAGAGGATGGAATTAAATGGGAGTCACTATGAGAACAATTGTTTTGACTAGAGTAAGAGAAGATACTTCTAATGATGTGGGAGAGTCCATGAAACATATCCACTGTTTCCAGTGAATTCCTTGAAACCATGTTATATAAGTAACCAACATTATTCCTGTCATTTGCATTAATTTATCTTTTTAAAATATTATTTAACATATTCATTGCTTCATACATCCATGATTTCTTTTGTGTTAGAAATCTAGAATCTTCTCTTCTAGCTATTTTGAAACATTTAGTACAATATCAACAACGTCACCACCCTCTGGTAATTAGCCAATTTTCCTACAAGTTCAGCTAATTTTACAGCCCACATATGACTGAAGTGCTTTGTAGAAACACAGGTGACCTTGGAAGACACTATATTTGGTGAAATAATCCAGACCCAGAAGAAAAACAATTTTCAAGAGACAGAGTTGATATTGTTAGGATCAAAAGGCCCACCTGGCAAGCAGTGAGTGTCATATTTATGTGTTGGAAATACTCCAGTAAACTCTGGGCATACAAACAGCAAGGACTCTTTACCCGAGCTCTGGTCCATTGGTGAAGATTTAGGCCTCCATCTGCTTAGACTCTCTATCTATAACTTCTTTGCAGTCTAAGTGTCTAGGCACTAAACGCACTGTAGATGTTGAGGGAGAAGCTTGGCTTTCAGCCTGAGGTGTGAGTTTGAATCCCTGTACACTGTGTTTCAAAGAATCTTAGTCTGCAGAGGAAATTTAAATCTTGCTGTGATAAAAATCTAAGTCTCAGATGCTATAGTGTACTATGTCATGTTTACTGGAGATGGTATCAACAAAGCAAAGCCCAAACTAAACCAAATCAACCAATAAAAACTTCCAAGAACAGTCTATAGTACAGAAGGATTTTGCTGTTAACATTTAACAAATAATCATGTGTTTTCATAAGCTTTCTACTTTAAAACCTAAAGTTACCTAACATTTAACAGATAATAGTAACATTATCAACTAATAGGTAATAGATAATAATAGCTAAGTACTAATATTTGCTAAATGTCAGTAGACTTCTTTACTTTGCTGTTTGATTCTTTTCTCAGTAAAGAGCCAGCACATTTATGTTTGAAACAATAGATAAACTTAGAGTCTTTAGACATTATTATTTGATTTACTATTTGTGTTTTTCCTTCTTTCCTGAAGTCATATTATCTGGAAATGTGTTGGATATTGTGACACCAAGCATTGGAATTCTACAATATGGAACCCTCAATACTCAGCTCACAGATTATTCTACTCTGAAAGACAGATACTGAAGGATTATACCCCAAATTAGTGAGAGGACTCTATCCAAAGAACTGAATTTGAAAGATACAAAATATTTTGTTTCACAAAAATATATACCTGAGAAACGTAGGCACTTATGTATTTGTGGTATTTGTGGTGTACAAAGCCCATTCATATACATTATATATCATTTAACGTTAATCAGAATTTGTGAATTAAACTATACTCATATTATTGCTGTTAGTGAGATGATTGGTGTATTTTGTCACAATCTCATACTTGGTGAGGCTGGCAGAGGCTGACTGGGGTAAACAGCTATGTGGTTATTTTTGAAATAAAACATTCTAACTTTGCCTGTGGCCAACATAAGGAGGAAACCATTCTACCCAAGGAAATGTAAAACTGAAAGCTTGCTGAATGTTTATTTTAAAAGTAAATTTTATTGCCTTTCCCATACTACATTTGATAAGTTCATGTGTGTGTATATGTGTGTGTGTGTGTATGTGTGTGTGTGTGTGTGTGTGAGAGAGAGAGAGAGAGAGAGAGAAAGAGAGAGAGAGAGAGAGAGATATTTAAAGAAAGAATGATTATAAATGAATGCCTATAAACTAAAGGACTCAGATAAGGATAATGATGACTCATTCTTATGTGTATAAGATTTTTATACATCTTTCTCTTCCAAATTTGATTCTGATTTTTACAGATGAGATGCCACATTCAGTATGGTGTCACATTAGACAGTACTGAGTTTTACAACAGTCATTGTCCTGCCTTCTCTTTTCAAAAGTTTCATTATACCAATTTCTAACCATGTTACTTAGTCAACAATACAACCTATTGTTTCTTTTCTGAGTTCAGATTTGTAAATTATTATTATGTCCCATGTATTCTTCTGGACCTTCTTTTTCCTTCCTCATCTATGACTCTAGAAGACATGTCTTATACATATGTAATGATTTCGCTTTCATCATTAGATATTCCATTGTATAAATCAACTCTTACTTATCAATCTTCCAGTGAATATCAAAAATATTTCCAATTTTTCTTGCCATAAAATTGTTTTGTTGGGGTCAGAGCAATGGCTCAGCACTAAGCACACTGGTTTATCTTCCAGGGGATCCAGGATTGATTCCTAACACCCAGATATTGGCTCACAATATCTGTAATTCCAGTCCCGGGAGGTCTAACATTAACTTCTGGTCTCTTCTGACACTTCATACATTTGGTGCACAGATACACATGCAGGAAAAACACCCAAATGCATAAACATTTTAATTATTTTGTCTGTAATTCCTATAAATGTTTTCTACTTGAATATAAATGTTCTATGATTATCTATTATCTCATTTTAATATGAATTGAGTCTTTGTAGTACAATACTATTATGCTTTTGAAAATTTTAGATCAATTGATATTCCAGTATTAGAGTTTGTTTGTGTGTGTATGTGTGTGTGTGTGTGTGTGTGTGTATATGTGCACACGTGCACATGGATATGTACAGATACATGTGCATGTATGTATGTGTGAATGCATGTGGAAGCCAATAGTCTATATCTGGTGTCTTTCTTGATTGTTCCTCATTTAATTTTTTGATACTAGGTGTCTCATTTCCCTGAGCTTTGCCGATTCAACTAGCCTGGCTGGCTGCAAGCCTGTAGGAATCTTTCTACTTTCTCCACACTCGGATTGTGTGTGCACACCAATATACCCAGCATTTTCACATGAGTTCTGGAGGTCAGCTTAAATCCTCATGCTTGTAGAATGAGTGCTTTGCTCCCTGAGCTATCTTCCCAGACCTGAGAGACTATTATCCTTTATTCATTTTTTCCTATGGATGTTGTATCAGATTTCTTAACTTTTATCAGTCCAGTGGAAATATAATTTTGGTCAAAATGCACAATTTTGTACATTTTTATTTTTATGAATAATGTAGAGCATATTTTCACATTTTAGTGTCCTTGTACCATGTATCTTTTGTGAAAGGTCTGATTGCCATTGCTTTGCCTTCTCACTGTGATATGTTTGAGGATTGCTTCCTTGAGGTTCTATTTACATTCTTTTTTTTTTTTTAATTTTTTTAGTATAGAAATAGTTTATTTAGGGCATGGGGAGGGGAGTAAAGAGTGTAGTAGAGGCAGAGAAAGGCAGAGAGAGGAAGAGAGTAGAGAAGTAGAGAGGTGGAGGCCAGTCATGACCATGTGGAGAGAGGGGGGAAGGGAATGGGGAGAGGTAATTGATAAGAGATGTGAGAGGCAAGAGAAAGAGATCTCTATTTACCTTCTACACAGCCAGCATCTGCTCATCATAAGCTACGTGGTGATTTCGCTCACAATTTCCAACAGCATTTTTTTTCTGTTCCTATTTTATTTTCCCTAAGCAGAAGCTCTTCGTTTGTTCTTGTATGCATCTAATTTTCTTTTTAATGATTTTCCTGCCTGTTTACTGAGAAAACTCCTCCAAATGAAGGAATCTATTCTTTTATAATCTGAAATTTTTAAGGATTTGTTTTCTTATTTAAGTTCTTCACCCATATGTTGCTGAACCCAATTAACTCTACTCAAACCGTCCTGGGGGTGGTGGTGACAGCATTCTTTGCTACCCACCCCAATGTTTTGCGTTCCTGAATGCAAGACACACACAAACAGTCTTTACATTTGAATATGCCTTAAACAGCTTAATGACTGAGCCACTTCCAACCCTCCATGTGGCTAACATTCTCCCCTCCAATATTCCTGAATCATTATTTACTAAAACCTATATTCCGTCATGGCTGCCCCGGGCCCAGACCTGCAGCCCTCCTGGGGTACTCCCCAGCTTTTGCATGACTGCTATGTTCTCTGTCCAGAATCTTCAGGCATGACATTTACTCTTTTCCCACACGGTATTCTGGCTCCTTCCTCCTCCCTCAGTAGCTTGCCTGGAAATCCTAAATTCCTGCCTCTGTCTCCCTGCCCAGCTATTAACTGTTGGCAACTTTATTTACCAATCAAAACCTACTGGGGGCAGGGTCCCTCAGCATCTTACATGCAGTTGTGTGGACTCTTATGCAATTGTGGGGACAAAATTAACATAATACATGCAGCACTAGATCAAATCCACAATACCCATAGAACATTGATTTTTACATATGGTCCATAATAGAGTATACATAAATACTCAATTAATTCCATGGTTTACATTATCAGGGTTACTTATATACTAATTGGCCTGTGCACAGCTCAATGTGGATTTGGGCTATTTAGACTCTCTATTCTACTCCATTGTGTCACTCTACCCTCTGTGGAAGTCTCTGAGAAATTAGTGAGAATTAGAAATTTTTTTTGAAGTATTACTTATTCCTCTGTGCTTGCTCCCTACTCTTCTTCTTCCATTGTATAAAGAAATAGGGTTCATTCATTCATTCATTCATTCATTTACTTATTTTAGTTGTGAGCCTAACCAAAGAGCATGCATGGGACAGACCTAAGCCTGCTACACATGTATAACAGATGTGCAACTTTGTCTTCGTGTGGATCCCGTAACAACTGGAGCAGGGCTGTCTCTAACTTTGTTGCCTGCTTTAGGACCCCTTTCCCCTTACTGGGCTGCTTGGTCTAGGCTCGATAGAAGAAGATGGACCTAGTCCTGCTGCAACTTGACCTGCCAATACTGGTTGATATTGGTGAGAAGACTTCCCTTCTCTGAAGAGAAAAGGATGGGGTTGGGGGTAGGAGGGGAAGACAGAGGGACTGGGAGGGGAAGGAGGAGGGGAAGCTGTGATCTGGATGTAAAGTTAATTAATTAATTAATTAAAAAAAAGACACAGAGTAAAAGTAGAGTAGCCTCCCTAAAGTAGCTACAAGGATGAAAGCCATAAACCAAGCATGACAAAGTAAAAAGATGGAAGATGTCTGAGCTTTGATGTTATTATGACATTCTGATCTCATCATTCCTGTATTACCTAGGCTCAATCACCTGACAAAGTGGAAAAGCCAATCTCTATCTGGTTAATTCTGCATGCTTTCATGTGAGATCCAGGAGGTGAACAACTTACATTACCATTTAGCCGAGGATCTGGACAGACTGCTTACAGCTTTACAGTATGATACTGCTGGTATCGGCTGGAGTTTTCTGGTGGAAGACATACCCACTCAAGAACAGGGGTGCAAGGGCTGGCCCTTTTGACACAGTGTGTAACTCTGTGGACATCCTTTAAGCTAGAACTCTCTAGATTGTCTTCAGGACTCAAAGCTTCTTCCCAGTCCCACACAAGTGTCCTTTTCTCCAAATCTCTTCTCACATGTTTGCCTAGCCCATATTGGTTAATCACAACCTGTGGTCCAAACCTGGACTTCAGTCAGTTTTAGTATGGGCTATAAACTAAGAATACTTTTTACATTTTAAATCAGTGGTTCTCAACCTTCCTAATGCTGTGACTCTTTAGTATAGTTCCATGTGTTGTGGTAACCCCCAACCATTATTTTCATTGCTACCTCATGACTGTAATTTTGCTACTGCTATGAGTCATAATGTAGATATCTGTGTTTTCCAATGGTCTTAGGTGGCTCCTCTGAAAGGGTCGTTTGACCCTCCAAAGGGGTTATGACCCAAAGGTTGAGAAACACTGCTTTAAATGGTTATTAAAACAACAAAAGAACAATATGTGAGACCTATAAAGCCTACAATATTACATTACGACTATTTATAGTCAACCAATCCTCCAACCAACTGAACAATCAAACCAACAAAAACAGTGCTTGGGAAGGCTCTTACTCTTAACTTATGCTTTTTTTTCACAGATATTCACAACAGTCTCTATCTTGGCTTGCCCAAAATACTTTGGTGGACATATTTAGTTTCTGTCATATTAAATTATTAAAGCACAGTTTTAAAAGGTAGAGCTAGTCTAAGACAGAACAAGGTCCACATCTGGGGTAAGTCTATCTTAGAAACATCAGTGTCTTCAAGGAACTTCTTAGGAGAAAAATGGGCTAAAAAATTGGAAATAAAGAAAAGATGGATTCAGTGATGGGCAACAGAGTTTATATCTCTGTCCCATTGAGCTTTTAACCTAGTGACAGATGGCCATCAACTAAAATGTCTCAAGATCAGTGAAGATTTTCAGCTTGATGAATTCTGTGAAACTGATGTTCAATTTCTGTTTCCTCTTGAAAACTCTTTCTCTTTTGTAGCTCTTTGCACTCTTGTCTCAGGCTTAGCCTTATTTGGATGTACGGTATACATCACAAACTCAACATGCACAAAATGAATCTTCTGACTTTCTCTTCAAAACCCACTCCTCCGTAGCCCTTTCTGCCACAGCAGCTGTTCCGTATCAATTGCACAAGTGCTAAGTTTAAAAGTCATTATTTTAAAATTTCATGATTCATATCCAGTAAATCAGCTATATCTCTTGGGGGTACTTTAAAATATTATCCAGATTCTAATCACTTCTTCCTTCTATCTGTAACTGACCCATGCCACCTTTCCCATGGATAATTTTAACCGTCTTCAGCCTGGACTCCCTGAGGCTGTCTTGACTTGTATTATTTTCAACAGCACAAGAAAAATGGTGATATAACATTCTGATGTATGTCGCCTTGCATTTCCTCCACACAAAACCTAACAGTGTCTTTCCATTTTAATTAAAATGAAAGGTGAAGCCCTTAGAATGTTTGCCATATCCTCTACAGTCTAGATTGGTCTTTCTTTTTTCACTTCCCCTGCTCACTACCCCTAGCTTAATCCAGTTGAGCTACCCTGGCCACTACTTTTTTCTAGAACATTTTATAGAATGATTCTGCTCTAGGACAGTGGTGCATACTGTATTTAGAATGTTGTTTCCTATAAGACAATGACTGAAATTTCTTATTTGTCTTCTTTAAATGATTTCTCAGAGGCCGGTAGGATAGCTGGTCTTGGAAGGGTGCATACTGCCACACATGAGGATATGAATTTGATTTCCAAGTTCCAGATCACCAACTGCTGCAAGATCTGTAATGGCTATTCCTGGTTGTCAACTTAACTACATCTGGAGTGAACTGCAATTCAGAAATGGAGGGCACATCTGTGATCCAGATCTTGAGGCTGGAAGGCACAGGATGTTGATCCAGATCTTGAGGCATAGTGGCCATGAAAAGCTTAGGCCCAGGCATAGTGAAGACAGGAGACAAAGGCAAGCAGATCTCTGTGTTCAGGAGACAGAAACTAGTCGGGTAGGCCTGGTTCATATTTCCTTCTTATCACTTTCCCTAAATAAACACCCTGGCTAGAGGTTGTTCATGAGGATGTGGTGCCCCAACCAGAAACCTCATAGGTACTCCAACTGGAAAGACTGCTTCCCCATGCCTGACCCTCGTTTCAGCCACCAGATTACCAGCTCCACAGATCTCATTTCCCAGGAACAGCTCCTAGACACAAGCTCTCTGCCTTTTCACCCCTTCGTAAGTTGCCACCTACAAATGTGCAATCCTTTCTGAAACTTAAACTCTGTGATCTGACTATCTAATTCTTTTGATTCAGAGACAAAAACGTTGAGCCCACAGACTCAGTGGACTTGGGTGACAGTGACCATCTGGCACCATAACCCCAAGCTAAAGGGAAGGGCCATGCGAGGCAAAAGAAAAGGACGCCATTGAACTCAGGGACAACCTTCCTTGGGGTAATGTATGTTGTAAATCAGATCATGTAAGTAATGATAGTTTTCAAACTTTAACTTTTCACCAATGACAGTGTGTGTCTGTGTCTATGTGTGTATGTTTGTGCAGGTATGAGTGCATATGTTTGTGTGTGTGTGTGTGTGTACGTGTGTTTGTGTGTTCTTTTTCTTTTTTTGAGTAGGGACGATCACGGCAGTAGTTCACAGTAATGATGAAATATGTAAATTAAAACAGTAGAAATGCCATTCGCTTAAAAAAATGAAGCAAGGTTAATATTTATGAGCTTCTTTGAAAAAGCTACAGAAAATAGGAATAACCCAGGCTCCATGTGTAACTTGTACTCGAGCATACATTGTTGTTAAATAGAAAGTTGATCTTCAATACAGTATTTGCTTTGGATGAGTGATTGTGGGTATAAATTTAAAATAATGGAGATCAGCAAGGAAGGAGGCTCTGTACAAAGAAATACAGCAAATGGTTCTGTGGGCCTTTAATCCTTTAATCTCCTACATCAAACACAAGCAAAGCCCAACACCAGAAAATTAAAAGGTGACCTTAGAGAAAGAATGAAAGGTAGGAATGCAAACTCACAAGTCCCTACCTGTGTGTTCACACAGAGCCCTGGACTAGATTGGACTTAAGATACTGAGGTGTCAGTTGTCACATGGCAGCTGTTGCCTGGGAATGTTCAGGCCCGTTCAAATAGGACTCCTTCCTGAGAGCTTCTGGGCTACTGATTTGAAGAATCAATCAGTATTCGAAAGTTACAAAAGCTCTCAGGTGATTGTAAATGGCTTTTATTGAGAAGAACCTGTGGAATAGTGGGTGGGGTAATACCACACCCCCCGTGCCTATCAGGAGTGGAATGAGAGCTGCCTGTGTAGCTCATGTCTCACTAGGCACCTCTCATGCTACTCAGGCTCAAGACTATATCTAATTTATTTAACACATTCTTTAGGCTTCCTGTACTTAATGGAACTGGCCCCATAGTAGGGACCCAGTAAATATCAATTTATTGAATCTATATTTAGTTTCTAACTGCCAGTATCAGCTTCCTTGGGAAACTGTCATTGGAAGTGAGATGTGCAGAACACCAGAGTATTGAGGTTTGATCTCACCATGTTATTCCCATGTAACCCAGGAGTCCCAGAATGCCTTCTTTCAGAGTTTCTAATCAGCTAAATAAAAACAATTTTTTTTTAAAATGGTCATTTGTAAATGAAGTTGAGAAGGATGGGAAAGGAGAAATCTTTCACACGCAACTAGAAACGGAGGTGAAATCCATAATGAGATCATAATAGGAGACTAACCCCAGGCCAAACAACATGGGAGTTTCCTGCTGGATGTAGGAGTATGCCGGAATGCTAAATTAATTAGGGAAGGGAAGGGGATTAGTTGTGCAAGCCAAAGGCTCCCAGACATGGATGGGCTCCTGGAGGTAAGAATCTACAGGGGTGATTTGCAACCCCTTTTTTCCTCAAGTTCTTGGTATTTCATTTCTTCAAAGTTCATTGGCCTGGACCTCACCTTTTGGAACTTAAATTCTGTGCAAGCAAAACATGCTGCCGATGCTCAGTTTAAGGAGAATTCAAACTGATAGGCAAAGGTTTTGCTCCATTCCCCATCATGGACCACCAGAGACTGCCCAGTAGATTGAAACATCTACTTACACCCATGATCACATTCACATAAAAATTACCCAGGGAGAGGCCATGAAGCCATTCTCAGCCACAGATACTTTAAGATAACAAGGGAACAATTTTATCACTTGCATTTCTAAGAGGTAGCTTTCATATCTATCAAATCAATCAATCAATCAATCAATCAATCAATAAATAAATAATAAGATTCCTAGACTTGTGTCTTTTACTCTTCATTCATCTTTGTTCGCCTTTCTATGGATCAAAAGAAGGAATTAATTACAATCTTCAGGTATTTATGTCATCATCCTAGAAAGAAGCCCCATTTAGGAATGATACATAGCTTTGCAAGTGGAGCAACACAAATGTATAAAAGGTAGGTCATGGAGAATATTGGTGAGTGCAAGAGATAGAAACAGGTCAGGTAGTTTAGGGCAGAGACATTGGAAGAAGCAGTTCATTCTTTTCCTAGGTCAGAAGGTGGAGATGATCTCTATTGTGTGTGGGCTGCAGGCCAGAGATGTCAGCACATAGCTTAGGTTTCTGAGCTGGGCTCAGGTTTCTGAGCTGGGCTCATTATCTGTCTTCTCTGAAATGAACTCTTCTTCCTGGAGGCTACATATGAAGGTGTGACTGAAACCACAGTCCAGACGCTAGTTCCTGGTGAACAGCCTTGGAACTGAATTTTAACCTACTCATAACCTAAATGCTTTTAGACTCTTGAGTTTGGATTAGAGGAAGCTATAGTCTTAAAAGCCATTAAGGGTGAGTATCATAGCTTTGTTGAGATTTATTAAAGGAAAATTATTTTTTCCTGTTCAAAAGACTGGAATCTATTTTTGGTCCTGGGTGGAGACATGACATCTAATCTGCTCCAAAGACTAAAACATTACATATTGTTGTCTTCTCCCTTAAAAGTTAATCCAATTGGGACTAGCAGTCACCTTGCCAAGAGACCACCTCTCAGGAAAGATGATTCACCTAAAGGCATGCAATTGAGATAGGAGGAATAATTATACCTTCAATGAGCTCATGTACTTATCTTCAGCAACTCTTCCCCTATGTAGTAGCTTCAGGGACCCCCATCGTACAGCACTGATGTTGTCTGCCCACTTTTATGACTGATTCTAGGACACTCTGGGATTTGTCACTTCTTCTCTGAAGACCGAATCCTCTTTGGCAGTGCAGCTGCTAATCTGTCATGTGACTGCTTGCTGACCTCCATCATTGACTTACCTGACTGCTTCCTTAAAGGCTTAGTACTTCCTTTTCTGCATGTCCCTCTTCCTGGTAACTGTAAAGATTTGCAGTTTGTCTGGCTAATTGTTTTTCTCACAAACAAACAAACAAACAAACAAAATGCTCTTCCAGATCTGTTTCTAGATTATTTTACTAATGAGTCTAAGACACCCAAGAGGGAACCCCAATTTCCCTGGTAACCTAATGACCAGGATCCTATCTTGTGTTGTGTATTCCTCTTGTACACATTAACAGTCTTGAACTCCATGACTGAAAAATAAGCCATGAAGCTATTCTTTTTACTTAAAAAACAACACTTTATTGAAAAAAGAGTAGTCCTTTATACAAATTTCCATCGCAGACCCCAAATATCAATTGATCTGTTCCAGGTTTGGTAGTAGGGTATAAAAATATCAAAACTACATAAGTTCTGACATAAGACTTCTATGGGATTATTTTGGAATATAGAACTTTGTGTAGTTTAACACAGTAATTGTGACAAAAGATCTTTGCATGATGCTTTACAGATACAAATACAGTAAAGCTTACATAGTACAAATTCACATAAGACTTCATTCTTTCTATAACTTTCTCCATGTGGTTTTACCATGAATTATAATTCTTAACCTCTCCTAGAACTGCCAGCTTCCACTTAACTTGGAAAGTATCACTTCACAAAGAGCACTTTATATGCCTTTAGAGTATACATATACTTTCGCAATTACATTTGCTTAGCAACAGAAGTACCAGGCCAAACTACTGAAACTAGGATGTAACAGTGGGATGGGGCTCATGCCTGCCATCTTAACAGTTGTGAGACTGAGGCAGAAGGATCTTTGGGTGACACGGGAGTTCTTGGCTAGCTTGGTCCATTGGCTGAATCACTGACTCACAACTAAGAGCCTTAAAGACTTAAGATTAGTTTAACTTAGGGAGTTTTAGGAACTCCTCATTTGAGAGAGTTCTTAAGGAAAGAAATCCATTTAACATTTTTCTCTTTCCAGTTGTTTTAAAAAATAAGCACAAAACCCAATAATTTATAGAGTCACATGTTTTCCAATATACAACCATGTTTGCCTGGGTCCCCTCTTGACTCATGTGACATAGGCATGTCAGGAGTTAATGAACCCGTTGTCTAGATGTAGCAATACATATAGGGCAACCAAATGACTTTGCCCAAGCTCAGTAATTAAGTGATAGCACCAAGATGCAAATCCAGGTCTACCAAGGTCAATGGCAACACCCTATATATTACAACACCTTGCTCTACCGAAGGGCCTTTCCTACAGATGAGAGTAGTAAGAGCACTGGTCCAAATGAAACAGCACCAACAGAGGCCATACACAGTTGGATGGGAGGAAATCAAGTCATGACAGAGAGAGATACAGAACCATGTTGAAGGCATGCGCCTAGATCTTATTCAGTGACTTCAAAACTGCTAATTGAGCAAGGAAAAACACTACTTAGGCATATTTCATGTTCAAAGAATGAGAGTTATATCAACAAATTAATACTCACATTACCTCTACCAGCTGCTTAAGTGTAATTATCCCAATTTGACAGATGGGAAAATGAGGTATAAAGATTGTGAATTGTCCAGGGCTACAGAGGGAATATTTGTCACTAGATTATCACTCTGGCAAGTCTAGCAGATTGTGTAGATAAACAGACCACACCTATCTGAAAAGAGCTAAACTGTAGGATAATTATATGTGGGAAAACAAGATAGCTGAGGAGGGAAGAGAAGAACTGCACTTTGCAGGATCTCGAATGGAAAATAAGTAGCTAAAAATGCAGTCAATAAAACTGTTTCAACAACAGGGTTAGCAGTACAGCCACTCAGGAAAACAAATATTTTCAAAGCAAACAAGACAGCTCCAGAACAAAGTGCAAGGACTGCGTGGAAAGGTCATCAGGAAAACATCATCTGTCTAGAACATTGGCCCCCACAGCTCAGAAACAGAAGTAATATGTGATTCTTACTGGTTTTAAGCTTTAGAATATGGGCTCGAAATTCATTATTAGATTCTGGAGTTAGTATCAAACCTCAGAATAACAGTCTGAAAAAGCGGTTGTTAGCATAAAAAAATTAAATATTTTGATATAAAGAAGACACATGGGAAAAATGAACACAGTCCAAGTTCATAAGGAAGTCTGGTTTTATGGCAAAGATACTAGATGCTGATACTACATCAAAAAGGCTTATTTAATCAATATGGAATTGTATATATTTTAGAATCATTTAAAGTATGCTGGTACAATATGGGGAGAAAAAGATTTTTTAACTGACTATTTTTAATAGAAAATATGTATATGTACATATTTATACACATGTAAGGAGCACCCTTCTCCCCATTTGAGTGTGGTTACTCAGTGGGAAGCAGCAGTCCAAAGGCAAAAGGCTTCCCGCCTGTACTCAGGAAAGATGGTAAGGCACAGCTAAGCCCCGCATAGCCATGGGGATGTATAAAAATACACTTCCTTTTGTTCTACCACAGTTCAGATAACCATCATCAACAGTCTAAGGCCTTAATGTCAATCCTAGTTTCAATGTCCATTTTGTATTCACTCCAGGAGAATCTCTTCCTTTGCCTCTGTCACACATAATCTTTCCCACTAGAAGGTGTTGGCTTGGGATAAGGCCGTGGTGTTGGGTAAGAGGTTGTTTTCCGGGGACAGGAGCAGGAAAGTAGGGCACCTCCCAGGAGGCAGAGAGAGGCAGCAGCCCAGCCAGTGAAGAGGGCCTGGCCAAATTCATACCTGAAAGAAAAGACAGCAGCAGGATGCTATGAGGACCATTGGCAAAAAAGAAAATATCAGTAGCATATATATATTTAAAAATAACCCCAGGATCCCTCAGTAACTACAGCTGTTTGTGAGCACATACATAAAAAACTGTTTGCATTGTAATTACTTGTAACAGCACATCAGCAATAGGACGTGCAATATACCAGTTTAATTACACAAATATTTCCAAAGACCTTTCCAAGCAAAGGAGTTTTGGAAAGGAAGTTTAGACACTTGAGAAATGAGGACCAGGACATAGTCCTAGGCTACTACTTACAAATAGGAATCATTTCTGTAACAAAAATGGCTACCGATCCATGAACCCAGTTAAAATAAAATATAAGATTTATATTTTGAAAGAAAGATATCTGAATATTGCATGGCTGACTCCCACATTCCTGGGATGAGGGGTCTGTGAATGACTACAGACATCAAACAGAAACCGATTGGCTGTAGAAGTCTCAGGGCCTGAGTCCAGACTCAAGCTCAGCTGCTGCAGTTCTGTAGCTTTACCTCTCAGCCATCATTTCCTCTCTTGGAAGCAGATTGTCCCACTCGCTTTCCCAGAGGGTGTTCAGTGCAATGTGCCATCCTATGATGACAAGGGCACTGAGCCCAGCAATTTATAAAATGCTTGCTCATGCACTCCTAATATTATTACTCTGCTGCAAATGTGGCCCACGGACCTCCGGCCATTTCTGTCTCTACATTATATATCTTACAGGATGGGCGAGACTCCCAACAACTATTGCAGCCTGTGTTCTGTACGTGGGGGTCTATATAAAATGGCACACACTTATCTCTGCAAGCACTGGGATTTTTCATTCACTCACCCTAGCACTCACAAACAGTAATTATGTCTTAACAGTCTAGTTTTGAATGTAGTTATTAAGCTTTAAAGATGGGAAGACAGTGAGACAGTAAGTCTTGTCTCTGATCAAAGAAAATTGTTACCTGAGAGCCAAGACTCAGGTCCTGAACTTGTAAAACTTGAACTGTTAAGAAAGGTGATCTTTGTCAAGCCCATTTTATAGTTGTAATGGAACACAGCATTTTAAAGTGGCTTTGAAATGTACTAGAAAAATATATCATGGTTTCATGTGGAAATTACTGGGCATAAAGCACTGTTCGTTAACCACTATGGTAGTACTAGTTTTTTCGGTAAGTCATGAACCTGTTTATTAGTTTGGAACAATCACAGGTATTAGGTATAGAAGCATCAGAATACAGTTCAGGAAGAACATGTCCAATGCATTAGCATTTTTGTTCATATTGGGGGAATAAATAAAAGATGTGATATATTCTTGGCTAGAATCCAGCTTAGAGCATTTCTCTTTTGAAGTGTATTTTGTCATCAGTACTGGCTGTTAAAGCAATTATCCAATTCATTTTAACATGAGTCACAGGTCATTTAAATTGTTTGCAAGTTTGACATAAATTTCCATACAATTCTTGAAAGCAAATCTGAGAAACTAAGGCCCTGGCAGGAGATTGCTGGACACAAAAAGATTTGTTTTTCAGAGAATGAACTATTTTTTGCATGACTAGAATTACCTGGCATTGACAGGGGTCATGGGGTCATAGAATTCTTGAACAATTCTGTTTCCATACCATGCTGTGGCCACTAATGTCGCCAGACCTACAGAAATTCAAAGGAAGGCCATTAATCACTATGGGACACTGAGCACAAAAACATAGACTATTAAACCTAATTGTATTCTATAAGAATTGAATCTCATCAACAGTGCTGACATTTTATTTTATTATTATGGAAATCAATTTGACTCAGATATGATTTATGCCAACCGTTCGGCAAGGAATTACAAAGATATTAGATTGAAGTTGGGCCTAGATTATGCTGTTTATGACATCTTATTTATTTATCATCCAAGGCCACTGGCACAAATGCTGTTACTCAGAAAGAGCCAGATAGATCCATCTTATTCAAAATCTCTGTCAATGGTTTCCAGTACTATAGTTTAGTACATAAAACTATTTTTGGAAAAAAAAATGTTGTTATCAGCAGTGAACTGCATACAAAACATAAGATGAAAATCTTCCTGCATTCTTCTTGACAAACTCAAAATCCATTTTCACTTTCTTGTCTAGCAGCAAGAACAGAGCTAGCTAACTAGCACGGGGAGTACAGCATTCAGATTCCTCCTCTCCCAGGTCTAAAGCAATCCCTAACACTCAGATTATCTTTTGAGGTAACACTCTGGGGTGATTTATGTAATTGAACTCAATTGCTCATGGTATATTTGTATTCAATAATGGAATAAAATGAGTTGGACAGCATCACTCATTCTAACATCTATCTGATGTCTAAATTATAACATTTATTTTTACCCAAAGAGATATTTGTCAAGAGATTCAAACTTTCAAATAGAAAGTAAGATTGAGCTCAAGAGATATCTTGTACATTATACTGACTAAAGAGTCCTTCATAAAGCTAGAAAGTAGCTGGGCAGTGGTGGCACACATTTTTAGTCCCAGCACTTGGAGGCAGAGACAGGCAGATGTCTGTGAGTTCAAAGCAAGCCTGGAATACAGAGTGAGTTCAGGATGTCCAGGGCTACACAGAGAAACCCTATTTTAAAACTAGCTCCACCCAGCCGGGCAGTGGTGGTGCACGCCTTTAATCCCAGCACTTGGGAGGCAGAGGCAGGTGGATTTCTGAGTTCGAAATCCTGGTCTACGGAGTGAGTTCCAGGACAGCCAGGGCTACACAGAGAAACCCTGTCTCGAAAAACCAAAAAAAAAAAAAAAAAAGAAAAGAAAAAAAAAAAAGAAACTAGCTCCACCCAAAAAATGAAAAAGAAAAGAAATAAAGAAAAATGATAAGGAGTGGGTGTAAAGTGTTATTCGCACAGAAACAGTATCTGAGTCAAGACAAACATTAATCAGCCTAATTTATTTATTGTACAATATATATACACTTCAATACCACAATTTATATAATAAATGCACAGAAAACTGTCAAATCCAAAACAAATTTTAAAAAAACAAATAACTTCTTTTTATAGTACTTGATGGTACACGAGATCATTCTGGTTGACCGTGCAAATTGATCATGTATACACTCTTGAACTGGTAACCTGGGTTCCTAAGACTATCACAGATTGAACTTGGATACATGTATGTCTACAGTATTTATGGGAGTCATGGAGATGGGTGTGGTTCGATACTACAGCCTTTGATGAAATCTTTGTAATATGTGTCTTCTGTGAGACACCTAGCCTATTTTGTCAGAAGCTTTCAAATCCTTTTCTTCCTTAGCTCAGCTAGCTTTACATCCTACCTTGTTACTATCCCACCTGTACCCCGACTGACTTACCTTTGCTCTGGTCCATGTGTACATAGTGTTTATTGTGAAATTAGCTCTGCCCATCTACAATGTTACCTCCCTCCAGCTTTCTTCACTAGCTCCAATCCCATCTTTCCCAGTCCAATACCATTCACATATTACGTATATTTTTTTGGCCTTGAACTCCACATTTCCCTGTTCTTATCTTTCTCATGCTGGGATCACAGTTACGGACTATCACAACCAAATAGCATTCTCTGAGTCACAACAAATTGGTCCAGACTCTTTCGCTAAATATCAAATAATCTTTCTGAATCTGAATAGACTGGGCCAAGAAACTAGTAGGCACCTGAGTCCTTCATGGATGTACTAGACAGAAGTGTACAGAGGTCAAATTTCCATTTGGTTCTTACTGAGAAGATGAGAAGATAAGGCTCATGTCTTCAGATGGTAAGGTACTTTCAAAAATTTCAGATTCAGAAAATAAATCGAAGAAACTAAAAATTAGAAAACTAGATTTCAAACCACAGTTGAGAAAAGTGTATAACGGAGAAGGAAGAGCCCCTCTTACCTGAAATTAAGAATATTATGCCTCCAATGACAGCCATCCACATCTTTTGTACCTCATCGTCTTCCAAGCACTTCATGCATTTCATGCCAATGGTGGACACAAAGATTGCAATCAGCCCCAGCAGGATACCAATTACCATCAAGGCTCTGGTTGCCTGCAAAGTACCTGGTGGAAACATTTAGGATGTGTAAAAACCATGCCTAGAGCAGTCAGAAGAGAGTGGTGGGGGATGAGCTATATTTTAATATTTTGGGGGAGGGATAAAAGTGAACAAGGTGTCCAAAGGAAAACAACTCTAATGACATTTCTGCTATAGCCACTAGGACAGTTGCTAGGAAGACACAGACCGAGAGTCGAGGATGGCTGGTACTTCAGTTATGAAATCCAAAATCAACTGGAAAGTTATTAATGAATCAGTTGAGTAGTTCTCACTGAATTGAATATGTAATCATTACCATTGGGTATTTAGAGTTTGAACTAATGGTCATACATATTACCCTTAATGTTTATCATTTGTAATTCTATGGCTTAAAATACATATTTAGTACTAGTCACTAGTTTTAGACTATAGTCTTTAGGCTTCAGAAACAACAAATGAATATAGACAACAAATGAGTTTTTCAGAGATGACTGTGGTCAGATAAGCAATATTTTATCCCTAGTTACAAGACGTTGAGTGGGGGAAGAGTACAACCTTCTAGAACGTTGCTGTTAAGGCAAAATTTAAGAAGGTAACTTGGAACATAGCAGTAAATTCACAGGAGATGATACCACCAGTTTTTAAAATCACAAAAGCATCATGCTACATAATGTTGGGGATAACCCCAATTCATATTTCTTAGGTTTTTGCAAATTTTCTAAAGGCCTCTTTCTTATCTTTGTTGTGTTAAATTACCACCAGAGACAGGATAAGATTTGAGAGACTGTGCCAGTGTGTTTCCTAAAGAATAAAAGCTGAAAGCCAACATTACTGTGTAACAATGTAGTGTGTGTGTGTGTGTGTGTGTGTGTGTGTGTGTATGTCTGTGTGTGTGTGTGTATCTGTTGGGACCCTGCTTAGAAGATCTTTAAATTAGAAATTAATTTCCTCTTTCAACTGAACATCACTTTCTTACTTACGCTCTTAATAAGTGAAGTGGACGTTTTTATATGCAGACATTTGTACTGCAAGCCATTAGGATCTTGGGGAATGACCTACTATTCTTTGGGACCATGTTTTTATTTTGTTAAATATGAGGGACAACATCTCTATCCAGGGAGTTAGAACAGTTTGCTCCTTTCTGGTCTTCAGGAGTGACAAGATGATGATCCCCCCAGTATTTATTGGGTACACAGTCTCAGATGTTCAGGATTGAGAAGTTAGGTTACCGATCTTAATTCAAAACAAGTATCTCTGGAATGCCACTCCACTTTAACTTACAGCCATTTCTATCCTTGTTATTACAAACCATGACAGAATTCACACTATGTCTTTCTTAGCAGTATCAACCGCACTTTCATAGCATTTCTGTGATATTTGGAAGCAACTTTTACTCTTTCATCAAAATACTAAACTGTACACTCTCTTTCTCTTCTGCCATACTCTTCTGCTCACAAGTGTGCAACAAGCATATACACATCTCTCTTGCATACTCCTCACAGGGATCCAGGGTAAGGAAGGAACTACTGGATCAGAGCCATGTTCCGTGGCCCATGGCTTTACTAGGAATGGAAGCTGCTCATGTGACCATTAGAAAACTTTCCTTGGAATCACAAACCATGCTGTGTTTTAAAGAAGACAGTCCCGAGGACTCCCCGTTAGGTGTACACTTCCTTCTGAGTTAGCAGCAGTATTTTGAAGGGCAGCTGTTATTTCTTAGGAAAGTCACCAACTCAATAATGATGTTCTTACAAAACAGATTTGATGTTTTGCTCATCAAAGCATTTTGGGAAGATGCTGCAGGCAAGGATGGGTTCTATGGGCCTGGAAGGGAGGGTGACCATCCCTGCCAGTTTGCCAAGGATACTCCATACTTTCAAAGTCTAGCATCCTGAGAAAGCACTGGATCCTGAGTAAAGTGGGCCAACTGGCTATCCTATAGATAAATGACAAATGGTAGAAAGTGAAATGAAGTTGATCAAGGTTGGCAGAAGCCATCTATATGTATGTATGTGTGTACATATATGTATATATTACATACATATGTGTGTGCACACACATACCTATACAGATTCACATATGCATATACACATACATATATACATAAATACACATATACATATATAATACATACACATGCATTATATACAACACACACACACACACACACACACACACACACACACACACACACACACATATTAAAGCTTTGTAGGCAGGGTAAGGAGTTCAGAGTCTATCTCAAATGTAATGAGAAGTCATTGGAGCATTCTAAGGCAGAGTGACCTGAGTTTATTCTTAGTGAAGAAACAATATAATTAGAAAGCATTAATGATATGGTAGCCCTTCACGAACATAAATAGCCTCTTCTGTCTTAGACACCTTCTCTTTATTCTGTTATAATTCATTCATCAGCTCTCTATGAATGACTTCTGTTGGTGTCTTTGATCTCTCTGGATGTTTTGCTTGTTATACAGCTTCCATTAGACTTAGTTTATATAATAGTCATTCCAATCCACTCATGACGTCAAAATACAGGCCACTAGTGCCACAGGTCTGCATGGTGCACAAGGCATCCTTCAGGAGTCTCCTGAATACCAGACTCATAAATTATGTTTAAAAAGGAGCATCCAGGTATAGCCTATGGATGTGCCATCTATACCTACTGACAAAAGTTTCATCTTTAAATTATGAAGAAGGCATCTGTGCTTCATGTCTTCCCTTTCTTCTTTACTTTGTAGAGTTGAGGAGAAATGACAGATATTCTGTCGCATGCTTTCTAACAACCCTACAATGCTTCATTTCCTTCTAGAACAGTGTCATTTGTCTAACACACAGGCATCGAGTCAATGGACAACATACTTTGTAATCACAAAATCCTAGAGACTAGGAGCCTTATTTCCATTTAAAAAGATGGTAAAGCAGTACAGAATAAGAATGTTGTTTTGACAAGCAACATTCTCTATTTATACCTGGAAGCCACTGAGTTATGAATAATATTCTTCTTTTTATTAAACTGGCATCAAGTGGAGACACTGGGCAATGCCTAACTGTAATGACATGTGCAGGGAATATACAAAATAATGTAAGCTTCCCTGCACACCATAGATAATGGTAGAAAATTGAAATAGCAAGAAAACTTACTAGCTGGGCATATGTAATGTGGATGGATTACAAGTCAGACTAAGAAACCACTGTTTGTGATGGTTTGAGTAAAGATCCATTCTAAACCAGAGCTTTCATCTGGACGCAGGTAATTTTTTCCAATGAAGGTCTTGTGAAAGCTGTTTCAGTCAGAGCCATGGACTGTCGACTCGTGAGCTGCTAAATGACTGCACTGGAGTGGTATCAGTCTGAAGCACTGTTCACACTTCCTGACCAGGCCTCTGTGTCATTCAATGTGTTCAGAGTGAGCTCAGACTAGAGGGATGCCTTGCTCCTCAACACTGGCAATAATGTGACAGCAAAAGTGCATACTTGTGTTTAGCTACATCTTTGAAATGATACTTATCAGATAAACACTTTCTTTGAGGGGCCAAGGATGCTAAAGTTTTGCTACATAAACCTAGGCTTAAATTGGGTAACAAAATACTAGAAATATACACATGCAGAGGTGAAAAACTGCACTTTTCCCTTAACTTGATAGCAGTTTTAAGAGTTCTGTATTCAATGAACTCTTGCAATGAGCCTTCTCTCTCAGCAGAATGAGGAAGGCAGAGCACAGAATTTGTTAGTTGAAGCAGGAAGGCTACAAAATAATATTTAGAGCAGAGATAGATCCATTTACTCTTGCACCACCCCTAGGAGCGCCTACATTTCTTTCTTACATCTTTAAATTTGTAGCTAGTTTTATAATATTATAACTAAAGCTGTATGGGGAGAACAGTTAGCAGATATTGCAAAAGTTACATTATCGTTTCTGAAAGTTATCCAGCAGTAAACAGGAAGGCAGCCTTTTAATAAAGCTCAGCGAGATTGAAAATCTGCAGCTTAAAGACCCCCTAAGGAGTCCTCATCACTCTCAACCTGAAAGTATAATTAAAAAAATACTTACAAAGATCTCTACTTATAAGACAAGAAATGAGTTAGACAGTATCCTTCTGCTACAGCTGTTTTAATCAAAGTTTGCAAAGACAAGCATAGACAGGCAGGGGAGGGTTTTTTTTTTTTTCTCTCTCCAAACTTTAAAGACATGCCCTCCAAGCGGGAGACTCCCCATAAGTACCTGGCACTGTCCATGCTCCATAGGCCATTACCATTCCTACCCTATGTTCTATATACCATGAGCAAGCCAGATTTTAGTGGTATTTCTACCCTCACACAGTCCTTTATTACAGTATGTGCTAATAAGTCTCGGGGATAAAATAACTGCCCACCGTGTGGCCAGAGCAGAAATGCCCTTTCTCTTTCACAGCTACATGAGCTTATTCAGACTATTAGAGAGCACTGCTGTGCAGTTTTTAATTATCAAGGCAAGCTCTTCAGCCGGTGTGAAAAGTTTCACAAGTGCCTTCATTGTTGCATTTCTATTTTATAGGCACTTGAACTGGTTGTCTAAGTGTGACTCAGTGCCTAAGGTCAATCAGCAGTCCATGGGGGCTTGGAGGATGAAGGATCACCACCACTCAGGGTGTCCTGAGAAGTTTTGCTATCTCTTTTTAAAAACATACTATTCATTTTAAATTAAATGTATATCCTGTACTACCATTTCTGTGGCACTGTTTTTTTTTTTATTAAAATATAAGTACATCATTTTCCATTTCCCTTTCCTCCCTCAACCTCTCTCACTCACTTTCCACCTCAAATAACCTTTTCTGTGCCAGTTGTCCCTGCAATCTAGAAAACCTGTGCTATGCCACTTGCCTTCTCCCCTTTAGTCACTGAAGTTGGCAACAACCAAAGCTGTCACAAGCTAGAGCCTTACAAATGACCTTTGCTGCATTCCAACAAGTGAGAATAGGGCCAAGCTCAGGTTTGCTAAATAGGCCAGTGGACCTTTGATTCATCCCTGTACTCCTACTACTCTGCCCTATGTTACAAATCGTGAGTCCACCTTTGTCCACGGAGATCTAGTAGCTCTCCCTGGACAGGACAAACTGGGGCAAGAGCTCCACACGTTGTCATTTCAGGCTTTGGCTGTTGTTTAACTTTTGTTCCACTCTGCACACCCATGGCATTTCTGGATGTTCCCTATTTAGCAGCAGAAAGGAGTCTGGAGAAGCCTGAGTGGTGACCCTCCTCGCTGCCTGTACTGCACAGATATCCCAGTCAGGGATTTTGCTCCCCTGCTGAGCTTGACATCATGGCAAGAGTACTGGGAAACCTCACAACCAATACTCATTAAGCACACCTACACACATGTGGATTCATGCAGAGCAAGTTCCACAGGTTGGGGTAGCCTATAAACAAATTACAGCAGTTCAGGGCCAGATGAGACTTAAAGAGAGTCTAGCACAACCTCCCATTTGTCTGGTGCTTGAAGCTTCACCACTGCATTCCACGAAAATGCTTACTTCTCTGCCTGCACACCTCCCAACATGCAGCTTCCTAGGAAGGCCCTGTCTTTGAACAGTGCTGGTTAGTAACGTGAAGCAAGAAGAAGCAATTAGCTAAGTACATGAAACGGGCAACTGGCTTCCTACAACGCTGGGAATGAAATCAAAACCAAGAAAGATGTGTAAATTAGACAAAGAAATGTCTACTACAACTGTCCTTAGCCTTCTACTTTTTCCAAATTTCAGCTACAAGGATCATCACTCCAAATTATCACCAACCAGGCCATGGCAACCATCTGTACTGTTGTGGGCTATAATCCATGGGGTAGCTATTGTCTCTCCAGGAAATTATTCAGTTACATTTTCACAAACTGTTCAGTAAAACCTCCATACAATATGGTCTTTTTATGCTTTGTACAGTGGTTCTATATGGGGCGTGATAACATTGCACTCACTGTGCATATTGTGTAAAGGTCATGGGTCTTTCACAACTGATACCAGATAGGACAGAAATAGCCTTTAAGGTCTGGTTACAAAACACTGACATACTCTTCTATCTTATACTTAGGTGAAGTGGCCTCTGCTGGCAAAATCCACAAGGACAATATTAGGAAACCCAGAGCCATGCTTCTCACTTCAAAGCATCTCTTGAGAGGTAAACTTCATCTCTCACTCACACACACACACACACACACACACACACACACACACACACACACACACACAGAGATAAACCTTTTCATCTCTAGGCGTCATGGAGCTACACCAAAACCAGCCAGTGAATCAGCAACCAGATCTCTTCATCAGGTAGGCGTGAGCACCACAGCTCAGGTGGAGAAACAGAGACGAGTTTTCTGGGCCTGGTCCAAAGGCACCTACTGAGTCACTGCTCAGCTGAGAGAGCAGTCTGAGGCAAGGCTCATGCTTCTGGGAATCGGTTTGCGGAGAGAGGCTACTGGGCTCCATCTTGAATAAACTATAGCTTTAACCAGATCAGAAGATGGAAGTTGTTCTCTATTAAAACACATCATGGAACGAGCCTTTTCTGAAAACTCCTTGTGATGGAAAGAGAGTCAACGCATTTATCACAGTATTAGGAAATATAACTATATTTAAAAGGAATGTATTACAATCAACCATTTGATATAGTATTCTTGATAGGTGCTGCATGGACCATTATTCTATACAGCCATTTGAGAAAATTAAACCTGATAAAGTGAAGAATTTGTATTAAAGGAATAAAATTGATAGGGAAGCCCTCTCTGGACTTGCTGTAGCACATCTCACCTGCCAGGTCCACAATATGGTTCTGAATGTTCCTGGCACCATTTTCTTAAATGCATTTCTCTTTCCACTGGGCAAGTTCCTTATTTCCCATTTGTTAACAGTCTGAGCGTTTCCCAGGAGAGTAATAAACAGGACACACTTTCGAAACGTATAGATTGCTTTTGATAGAGGAGACCAGATGTGGAGACAGCACCACAGCGGCTGACTACATTCTACAGGTACTCAGAGTGTCAAGCTGATTGTGGCAGGTCTCATAGCTGTAAAGTGAAGTGCTTTTGCTGGGACAGATGAAGAGCTTCCCTCTCATAGGACAGGGACAATGCCAGCACTGTTCACACCTGCATTCCCAGAGGACTGTGGAAGAGCTTTGTTTAGGAGAAAGCTGAAGGAACTCACCCACAGAACACAACCAATGTGATTTCTCCAGGAAGAGAAAATGGCCTGTAGGAATTTAATGGCTTTCTGACAAAGCACTGAAGAAGTTTTAGCTGAAAGTGAAGGCGAACACATTTGATCACCTGTCTCCCCAGAATCAGGAGAAATATTCCTGCCTATACATGCCTTTCTCACTTCACATTTGAGGAGCAATCCATCTATATGTAGAGATTCCTTTGCAGAAGGGAAAACCTGGGAATAGCCTTTCTTTTCCCTCAAAGCCTTCTCCCCAGCTGGTGGCCTCAAGGAGGCTGCCTCCTTCTGTGCCTTCCTTCACTCTGTTCTTTTCAGTGATCCACTCCCCAGACGCCACCAGTCCTTCTCATTCTAAACTTAGACCAGGCAAGTTGACTGTCCTGCAGATCCTAGGCTGGAAAGCCAACCTTGGGGGGAGGGGTCTCAAGAGGTTCTTCAAGGAGGGAAAACCAAAAGACCCAAAGAGTAAACCTTAGCCGTGCGTGCGTTGGAAACACCATGAGACAAGTCAGAAAGCTTCTTTTTGGATATTTCAGAATCATCTACTTAAGGCTTGAAAACCTACCCAAAGTGTGCTGTTTTCTTGTCCAAACCCTGGTAGAATGAATGTGTAGAAGAGGCCCAAGAGTCTATGTTTCACAGTGGTATTCATTCTCCCATTCTCCACCCACCTTGATTGGAATTTGAGGGGGAAAAATCACGCCTAAAAGGGCAGAAGGGGCCAAGCAGAGACTTAGAGGCAAATCTAGGGCTTTGACCTGAGGCTTGGGTTCTCTCTGCTTTCTCAGGACAGAGCACATGCTGAGAAGCCTTCACCAACTTCGAGGGTAACCTCCTAGAATCCCAGGACAACTCCGGGCTGAATGAAACTACTACAGAGAGGGGCTCCGAGGCTGGAGAGTGGGGGTAGAGAGGGTGGGGGAGAGTCGGGATGGGGGAAGGTTGGAGGGGGAGGGTGCACTCACTGTTCAGATTCAGCAAGGAGTCGAAGACTTTGCACTGTATCTGCCCGGTGCTTTGCGAAACGCAGGACATCCACAGTCCCTCGTAGATGGCCTGGGCAGTCACGATGTTGTCCCCAGCATAGGAGTAAATCTTCCACTGGGGCAGGGCAGTGCTGACGATGGAGCCGATCCATCCTAGTGAAGCCAGGATGAAACCCAGCAGCTGCAGCCCCGCGTTGGCCATGGCTCTTTACGAGGCTCGCGCGGGCTCAGAGGCAGGTGCGGAGAGCAGAGTTTGCAAGGTGCGCACCTGAGCTCCCCGAAACTGATGGAGTCTCGGCAAACAAGTTAGTGCTGATACCCCTGATCCCTGAGCGGCTGCGGGCAAGGCTCCAGGCTTCTGGTGCAGGTTGGCGGTGGAGTCTGGAAGTGAGAAGTGGCGGAGTTCTCTGAGACGCCGAACCGCCCGGCGCTCCGATTTAAAGCAGCTCCGCCCCTCCCGGCATGCAGCGCCCCCTGGTGGTTTCGTAGCCGAATCCCCACAAGGTTCCTCGCAGGCCATCGCCATGGTGGGAAATGCCCTGTGGGCCACATGGGGAAGAGAATCAGGCATCCCTACCAGCTTCCCTTCACATCTCTCCTAGCAGTTGATAGGCATTTTCTTCATTTCAATCTGTAGTTAATACAAAACTTACCGCATCTGTGCAAATGCAAAAAAAAAAAAAATGCATAAAGATGAAAAAATTGGAGGGAGCTAGAAACCTCTTTTCACTTTTAATATTTTCCCAATATTTTTATTCAGGAATAAGTCTAACTCAGTACTTCCGAATTCCCTCCCCCCCGGGGGCTCCTCTTCTCTTGTTTGATTAACTTTCTCTTCTTTCTTTATAGGACCCTCTGCTCCCCTCTGTTCCTCAAGATCATTCCATTAGATTTCTCTTCCATTTCTCCCAGGGGTCTTGGAGATGTTGAAACTTTGTAGATTAGGGAAAAGCTACCGGCAGAGTGCCACGGGGCAGGTTTCTAGTATACCCAGTACTTAGTTCTCAGATCTGTGTGCTTCCCATTGCATTTTTAGATGAAGGAAAAAAAAATACATCCTTTGAGTTTTTATCTTCCTTTTGAAAATGTAGCTTACTATCTGTGGCGCGCGTGCACGCACGCGCGCGCGCGCACACACACACACACACACACACACACACACACACACACACACACACACACACATCCTACCTTTTCCTTAAAGCTTAGCATAGCAACTCCTTATCTGAGGTGCCCTGCCACTGAAGACTTATCAGATAGAATTCAGCAAGTTCCGGCACAGCCTCTCCCAAGTGAGAGACACTTCGATGTATCCTAGCAGAGCCTGGCCTCTGGCTTTGGACCTGGCAGTAATGGTTAAGCCATATCTCTCCAGGCTTTGATCTGGGCAGCCTCTAGCTGCTCTCTCTGGGTCTGTACAGTTTTCTTGTTTGTTGCTACTCAGAAGCCCACGTTGTGGTTAAGTATAATTAAAATGTTTTCTCAGCTGTCATTTTGTCTGTGGTGTGAGTCTGGTGGAAAGAGAAGCTTCTATGGTTTTAGTAAAAACCGGAGAGTTGAAGGCAGAGATAAACATATAAATGAAAACAAGGGATCCTTGTTTTCACAAGTCACAAGGAAGAAATGTTAAAAACAAAATAAAACGACAAGCAAACAAACAATTCCTTACCACCCTCAGTCCCATGCTGGCTGTTCTTTTCAGACTAGCTTGTCAATGCTTAGAGATAAATACCCAGATCTGGTGTAGTCAGGGACTTAGGGAGTAGTAATGACAACAGAACTCAGATGGGAGATAGCAAGATTTAGACAAGTGCCCACTGTCTCGCTCTCCAAGCCTTTTCCAAACCCAGAGGATCTCTAAGATCTGTAGGTAGGCAAGGTTTGTGTGCTTAGGCTATCAGTCTGCAGGCAGTACTACTCTGAGAGTTCAGAGGAATATTCCCCTGCTATCTAGTGTCTGTTGAGGCAGATGAAATGTCAGTCATGCTTGGAACACAGAATTCCCCGAAGACCTGCACTGCGTGAGATCAGATGATCATATCCTTTCTGCTGCAGTTTTTCAGAGCTGTTGTCAAAAATAAGATTTGAATGCATTCAATGTATTCGTGCCTTAGGACCATTTTCTATCAAGCTGCAGTTGGCAGGGAATTAGAGGCATGGCTTCTGTTTTGTTTCGTTTTGAACCCAGTTCTGTGTGAGACTGACTATTCCGCTGCCCACAACTGTGTGTGGGAGGCTGTGGTGAGCTTCCCACTCTGCTGATTTGCGCTCACCTCAACAGCCTAATCCTGTCTAGTTTTCTGTCCCTAGCCTCAGAGGAACAACAGATGAGATAATAGCTCAGCGTAAATCCATTAATTTGAGAAGAAAAACAACCCACAGACATCAGTTCTTCATATATAAAGCATAAATAATAAAGGCAATACCATGATCCAGAAGATTCTAGAAAGGTTGCCAGTGGTGTGGTCAAAGTCCTGGTGCAGTCTAAGGAAAAAATTTGCCATGTATCTGCATGTAAATTCTTTCTTTTCTCTGCCTCAGTTTTGCAATCAATAAAAGTAGGGATTGACTTTTCTTCTCAGTCATTATCTTTGTACAGTTGTGAGCAGTACAACCTTGTCAAGGGCTAAGCTTGGTCTCTTCAGTGCTGCCTTACCTTACCTCTATGTGACGGGAACAGAGTAAGAGGTCACACTGCTTACCTAAGGATCACATTTGGTAACATGCAGTGTTGACACCCCACATGGCAACTCTACTTTGGAGTCCAGGTCTTGAACCTGGGCTCTATAATATTTCTCGAGAAGTTTAAAGCACACTGAACACAAGTGGATTTTCCTCCACCCCCTATTTTGTGCTTCTTGGTACAGGCAGTGAGAGATATACTGTTCCATAATAGTCTCTTCCCTAGTCTCCGTTGCTCCCCAGTGGAGGCTGTTTCTAGAGTGCCCTACATCCCAGTGTGGAGGGTTGTTGATGCACTGAGGGAGGTATAGGCTAACAGCAAAGAGCCCTCCAGCTACTACCAATACTTACATGATTGATGCTTGAGCTCAGTGATGACCCTGAGAACCAGCGGAAGACACACAAATGCAGACACACACACATGCAGACACACACACAGAGACACATATACACAGAGACACACACAGACACACATCACACACAGAGATACATAGACACACCACATAAACACAAACAGATACAGACACACACACACACATAGACAGACACAGACAGACACATACACACAAACACACACACACACACACACACACACACAGACAAACACACAGACACAAGAGAATAATGATGCTTAAGAGAATGTTGATAAAGGAAAACAGTCCCAGACACACACAGACACAGGTAGACACGTATATACAGACAGACAGACACACACACACACACAGAAAGGGGGGGAGGGAGGGAGAGAGAGAGAGAGGCAGGAGACCAATGATGCAGAAGAGAATGTTGACAAAGTAAGACAGTGCGAAGGGGCACTGTGATATTCTCAGGTTGCTGAAAGGACAAAAGCCTTGGGATGCAAACCATTGACTTAGGGATGGCTCAGTGCTCACTTTTGAATAGTTTGGTAAGGAAATATAGAATGGATAGGCACATCACGGAACAATCTGCCATGTCAGGGATGATTTCATTCAAATGTGAAAATATAGCATGAATTCCAGTGTTAGCAGATGAAGGTTCCTAACACTACAAACAACTGGTCCATGTCAAAAGCATTTTAAAACAGCCTTTGAATCTGCTTGTAGCTTTTGAGATGGTAGTGAAGGGTTGTGGTTAAAATGTATCCACTGTTTTAGGATGTATCATTACATATATATAATTACAAGGTTGATCACATGGTATTGAATACCCAATTGGAGTATTCTTGGCATTTCTATGAGATGCAGTCTCACAGTAGACACCCCATTACCCTGGCTATTACAATCTTTCTGCCCCATCTTTTGTAACGTTCGCTGAGCCTTAGGTTCAGAAGTTATTCTGTAGATGCGACAGTTGGGGCTGGCCACCACACGATCAGTTGTTCTCTGCCTTTTGCTCAGCTGTAGTTTTCAGTTATTGTTATCTTATATATTAAGAACTGAAACTGTGTGTGTGTGTGTGTGTGTGTGTGTGTGTGTGTATGTGTTTAACAACAATAAAAGAGGCCAGAAGCTACGAATTTGAGCGAGAACAAGGGAGAGGAGGAACATGCATGCTGGGGGGATGGAGGAGGAAAGGAAAAGGGAAAGTGACGTCATTATATTTTCATTTCAAAAATATTCTTAAAGCACCAACTTCGTGAATCCTGATACTAGTAGAGGAACTGGAGAAATCCACACAATATCCTTGTTCTCTTTTTAATAAACCGAAGTCTAGGGTTGAAGTGGGTATTGAAAGGCTAATACATGGGAATTGCCTTGTGTATGGTAAACAAATGAAAAATGCAGTCCTTATTACTTAGGAAGATCAGATTCACTACACTGTCTCACCCTGTCATTTGCAAATGATCCTCATGGTTGTTTAGAAAAACCCTGTCCTGCCTTGAGTTTATCAAAGTCTCATTTAATGACACAATCTTTATGATGGCAAAATATGCAGATCTCAGGCCTGTGGGATGGCTCAGCATAAAGTCCTTACTGTCAAGTCAATTGTTTGAGCTTAATTCCCTAGACCCACAGGGTGGAAGAAGAGAACTGCTTTAGCCTTTTCCCCTCTGATCTCCGTGTCCTGGCCATGGAATAACTGCACCTACACAAATATACATGTTATACACTAGATAGGTGTGAGATTGATAGATAGGTAGATAGATGATAGATGATAGATAGAAACATGGAGTTCTGTGGTTCTCAGACGTATCTACACAAATTCACACACACACCATACATAGATAGATGATAGATAGATAGATAGATAGATAGATAGATAGATAGATAATGATAGATAATAGATAAAAACATCAGATTTGGTGGTTTTCAGATACATCTCTGTATGTTCACACACATCACATAGATTGATGATAGGTAGATAGACAGATGATAGATAGACAGACAGACAGACAGACAGACAAATAGATTAAAAACATTTTGAGTTATCTACCAGGAAGATACAGCCTATATCTAGAAACAGAAAGGGCAAATAGAGATGGAGCTACGGTATTAAATGAGATTTCTAAACAGCTCCAGGCACTGCATAGTTTTCCTCTCTGAGTGCTGTGTACTTTCCATGACTAGGGTAAGAGTCTAACACATTCTTCCTGTGAGTTGGGAAATGTAAATACAATTGGTGAGGACATTGGAGGAGGGCTTCACGATCAAATATCTGCGCTCTGTACTACCTTCATGAAACTTTTCTTTAGGCTTTCCTCTCAATTCTTGACCAGGATATCTCTCTTCAGCAAAATCGAGAGAAAAAAGTTGGGATTTCAGTTGCCAAATCTATTTCAATCATAAATACGTAGTTTGAAGCATGTCAGTGGAGGTCTGCAATCTCTGTCCTTTGCTTGTGTTATCCAGGAAAAATGTTCTTTCAATGGCAGAAGGTGCCAGTAACATCTAATTAATTTGATCATAGAGTCAAGGTTATCTCTGTTGTTATTTCACTTTGTGTCTCACAATGCAAGACCATCTCTATTAGTCAGTGTACTGTAGAAAAACAAGCCACTAGGGTGCAGAAATGTGGTAGTGGTGATAGAGTGCTTGTGTGTACTGAGGACAGAGAGGGAGGAAGGGAGCACCACACATGGAGAGAGAGCAAAGCAAGTGCAACAGAGAGTACGAGAGCAAGAGAACCAGAGAGAGCCGGAGTAGGGGGATGGAGCTTGGAGAAGCACTGGGATCACCATTGATCTTGGTGTTCAGAAGATAATACTTTTCCTTTTCTGGTTGGATGAGCCCCAAAACATCAGCAAGAGTGACCACCCTCACTCAGTCTATTGATTTAAAAGTTAATCATATGTAAACAAATCTTTGAAAGCCAAATCTAGGCAAGTCGTCATCAAACAAGAAGTCACCACAGCCTAACCCCGTGGAAACAAAAAAGTTAGCCATCAGCATACTTAGTATGTATGGAACTGTTAGCGTCTAAGACCTTTGCTCAGTCCACAAAGAAGTCACCAAGTCAGGGAGCTGCCATTACCAATAAAGAAACCATAGCCCCAGTAGGTAAAGTACTTTGTGTCAAATGAGCTGTCAAAGGGCAGAATTGGCATCCTAACTCAGCTGATGTGGCTCCCTAAACAGACAGCAGCGCATTCTACAACACCTAAGGCAAAAGCTTGTCTTGCAGCTCCCCCAAGACTAGTCTACAGTTACTAGCTGAGCCCCTAGATGATAAAGCAATTGCATCAGAGTGGAGAATAGGACTGTTTTAATTTTGGTGGCTGTGGTAATGTGTGACTGATCCAAGGGATGGAACTGACAGAGTAAGAATGACAGGCTCTGATGATGAGGATTCTGAAACACTGGAAAAGCACCAGTGAATGAAAATAGCTTCGACCCTCAAAGAGGTTCTGCATTTTGTGGGGGGAAAATCCCACAAGTCAACAATGTGATAAGAAGCATTCATTTTAATATCTTTGCCTATGCCACAAGACAGTCTAGAATGCAGAGCTGCCTTTTCCCAGTGGTGAGCCTATTAAACAGGTTACTTCACCTCTCTGTGCTTTCTTTCCTTACCTGTTAAACCAAATATAGGTGATGCACAGCATCCTCTAAGATGCACAATATGGCTTCAAGTAACTCTGCAATTCCAAGTCCTGTACCTTGAACAATGATCTGTGACGTTCATGCTATAAGCCTCCTGTACAGATTATGCCTCCGTGTAGATCTAAGGATGTTTGAACTGACCTCCTTGTTACGGAAAAGAAGGATACTCATAGTACAGACTAGAAAGATGTAAGGAGCATGTCAAATTTGCCTGCATATACATATTATTTTAAGATTGCCCTAAAAATCTAGATTGTGGTTCTTCTAGAGTAGTCGTTATAGTGACAATGCTGTGCAGATTGAAATGTGCTGTCCCACAAGGTCTGCTTCTCCTGCCTCTCTAAGCCTCATGACTTCTTTGAGCCCTGTAGGCATTTGGTGCCAGTGCAGGCATAGATATTATGTGATACAGTGACTTTATTAAGTAGCAGGTCAGAAGAGGTGGAGATAACCAAGTTTCAAGGGAAGTTAAACAGATATTTTTTGAGACAAGGCTTCTTTGTGTAGACCTGGCTGTCTTTGAATGCTCCTGTAGACCAGACTGGTCGCAAACTCACAGAGATCCACCTGCCTCTGCCTCCAGAGTACTGGGATTAAAGGTGTGCACTATCATTGCCATGGTAAATGTTTAATTTTATTTTTAGAATTATTAGTGCAATGTGTATGAGTGCATGTTTCTTGCATGTATGTCTGAGTACCATGTGAATATCTTGTGCCTGAGGATTTCAGAAGAAGGCAACTAGAACTAGAGTTCTCCTGGAACTAGAGTTATGAATGGCTGCCATAAAGGGACTGGGTATTGAACTTGGATCCTCTGGAAGAACAAGTGCTCCTACCTACTGAGCCTTCTCTCCAGTCCAGGGATATATATTACATACACACATACGCATACATACACACATACACACACATACACAAACATATTTAGAAAAAGTATTTTCAGGGTGGAAGGAGGCAGAGAGAAAAGGTTAATTAGTGGACAGCCTGTTGAATCATGTAGGAGCCCTTGGTGAGAAGATCTGAACACTATCAAAGGCAAGAATGCTAGAGATAGAAACGTGTGCCAACCAGCCAGAGATGGCTGGAGATGAGTGGCCTAGGCTTTGATATAACTTTGGGTGATTATTTTGAGCCACAAATGATCATTTAAAAGCATTCTGGGTAATTTGTGCAGCAACGTAGGGGGATTGCATGTAACCCCCAATCAGGGCATTGGGAGAAAAGCATGGCTTTGGTTTCCTTTCAGCTGTGACGTGTTGGAGATTCTGCAAAGCAGAGCGGAGATCTCACACTTGCACATCAGGCTCAGCCATGCTTTCTCCTCTGGGACTTTAGCCGGAAATTACATTGTATAAGATTTTTGTCATATTTACATCCTTTTAGCCATTGAGGTGAAGCCGCTGCATTGTATGAGAAGGGACCATAAGATGAGGTGTGGAGAACGGTGAGCAACAACAGATTCCAGAGATTATTTCCAATCCATGCATGTGCAAGCAGCTGCTTGAACCAGGACTTTAGGACTGTTTTTTTCTGACAGGCTACAGGAAATGAGCAGATGTCCTCACATGGGCCACACATGTGGTTCAGCAGGTAGAATTCCATCCCATCAACCCTGACAAGCTGGCACCGGAACTCACATTGTAGGAGACATGGTGGAAAGAAGATAAAATCAATTCCACAAGTTGTACTCTGGCCTCTACATGCATGCTATGTCATGTAGAGGCATGTATATACATGCACGCACACACACACACACACACACACACACACACACACACACAACTAAAATATAATTCATCAAGAGTCAGTAGTAACAGCACAATCTGCTAAGATTTGTATTTCAACCTCATCGATTGGAAGGGTGGGGAACGGCCTAGCGAGGGGACTGGAGAAAAGTAGAGTAGTGCTTCCCTGTTAGGCTGCTAGTGGGGTCCAGATGAGAGATGGAGGCAGAGGCCAGGACTGAATAATTCAAATGGAAAGCGAAGCAAGGACCAAGAGTGGGAAAAGCCTGGTGGGATTATATGATTGGCATGCTGGAACCTAGGTAGGTAGCTGTCTAATTCAGGACGAATGAACTACTGTAGGTGCAAGACCCCGCCCTTTCCCTCATTTAGCCCTACATATGACCACATGCAAGATTATATGGAGCTCAAACTGTAAATGTTTCCCAATGCGACAGTATAGAATATTGCCCAGCCTTTATGGAATTCTAGCTGAATTCCTGTTATATTAGGAATTCTATCTTGAGATTTTAGAAGCAGAAACTTCAATCCCTTTCACCATTAGAAATGATGTTTTGTTGGTTCTATTCCTTAGCTCATTGGTTCTAAGAAATAAGTTAACCTCTTACTGCATTATGAAGTTAGCTATGCTATTTTATAATAAAGGAACTAACTGTCCTGGTTGGCTTTTGTCAACTTGACACAAGCTAGAGTCATCTGGGAAAAGAGACCCTTGATTGAGTAAATACTTCCACCACCATGGCATGTTGACAAGTCTGTGGGACATTTTCTTGATGAATGATTGATGAGGAATGGCCCAGCCCATGTCAGCAAACTGAGTGAGCCCTGTGGAGTCACCCTGAAAACAGCATTATGGGTCTCTGCTTCAGTTCCTGCCTCCAGGTTCTTGTCTTGAGTTCCTGTGCTGACTCTCTTCAATGATGGACAGTGATCATCAAGTAGAAGCCAAATAAAGTGTTACCCATCCCCAAGTTGATTTTGATTGGTGTCTTATCACAGCGATAGAAAAGCAAACTGGAACACAAACCAAATGGCTAGTGTGCATCCTATTGCTGAAGGTCACTGGGTTACATCATAAAAAAGCTGCGGAAGTCTGAAGGTCAAAACGGTCAAGAAGGTTTTAGTTCTGGATCTGCATGTTCCTAATTGTGTAATCTTGGTACATTATTTGTATTCCGAATGCCTCAGTTTCTCCACTATAAGTTAATATAATGGTATGATTCATCTTTCTAGTGGTTGGTGTCCAGGCTGGGTGTTTTCAGGTTCTTGACCTCTTGTGCAAGGATTTAAAATAAGAGCTCACAGATGGCAGCAGTAGAAAGGAAACTTCATTTTAAGCAAAGCATAGAAAAGATCATACTCCACTGTAGGGGAGCATCAGACCACAGGAGCGAGGGTCCTCAAAGGCTCTGACTACTGATTGGGGATTCCTTTTGTGGGGTACAAGAGAAAGAGGGATTGGGTTGCTAAATGGTGTGGTAAGGAGAGTTCTCTATTTTGATTGATAGATTCAGTCACATAACCATTTTATTACTGTGCTCTCTGTCCCTTCCCAAACACACCTAATTTTAATTGCATGCACACCTGCAGTGGTTTGAATTAGAATCATGCGTATAGACTCAGATATTGAATACTTGGTCCCCAGTTGGTGGAGACGTTTAGGAAGGATTAGGAGGTGTGGTATTGTTGGAGGAGGTGTGTCACTGGGACGGGCTTTGAGATTTCAAAATCTCATGCCATTCCCAGTTAGCTCTCTCTGTGTCTGTCTGTCTGTCTGTCTGTACTGCATGTGGATCAGAATTAACTTCTCAGCTACTGCTTTAGTACGCTGTCTTCCTTCCTGCTATTAGATTAACTACCATGATGTTTATGTTGTCTAACCTTCTGGAACCATGAGCTCAATAAACTCTTTCTTCTGTAAATTGTCTTGGACACAGTGCTTTGTCACAGCAATCAAAAAGTAACCAAGACAACATCCAGTTATGCATAGGCACAAGGTAGTGAAAAAGAGTCTCCCTAAAAGTTTCCTTCAGTACACAGGTGTGCCTTGCCCCATATGAGCTGCAGAGGGGGGTCTGGGGGTGGGGAGTGGCTGCAACAGAAGGCATTGGGAATACATTTGAGTAGAAACTATCTAAGTTTGATTGTTTCTAGGGGAGGAGAAGCTTATTCTATTGTTCAGAGAGAGGTGTGTGTACAGTTTGATTCAGGTAACTGCCCAAGGTTCCTAGGAGCATTGTCTGGCAAGAGGTGTCACAGAGGTAAAGGAGTTATACTGCCAATTATGTTATTAGAAAATGAAGTTGTCCCAGGGGTGAGTCCTCTTGGTTATCCAATATAAAATAGTCACCTTTGAAGTCATAAACATATAAACAACACTATATTCAGCAGGTCATATTTTATATTTAGTGTGTGTGTGTGTGTGTGCATGCATGCGTGCGTGCTTGCGTGTGTGTGTGTGTGTGTGTGTGTGTGTGTGTGTGTATGTGTGTGTGTGTGTGTGTGATTGGGGGTGGGTGGCAGTGCTCATGGGAGGTGTTAGAGGAAAGAAAAGGAATGAGGTATTTATATTTGAATGATCATTTTAAAAAGGAAATAAAGGGAGTGTCCATAATCCAATCCAGTTGGACTAAGCTAACCCTGTTCCTGTCAGCCCCACTTGCAAGATGTGATGGCTAGTGACAAGGAGTGAGTTATTACATGCTTAGTGAAGGGCCTGGCACAAACTAACTGTTCTCTCATCTTATCTTTTGTGATTGGTGTAGGAAATCTGTGAGAAATGAGCCAGTATATGATTCTGAGGCTGGAGAGCTGACTAAAGGTCAGAGACTTTGCAGTAAGAGAAGCGTCATCATTATACTACCAGTGAGGTATAAACAACATTCCAGGGTCACCAGAAAATTCATAGGAAGGAACAGAACTTGATTGTCTGATGGCAAATATGTACAGGTGTATTTTGAATTTCGAGTTAAACTCTAAACTCTCCGCAGGCATTGTAGAACGTACCTGTAATCCCCGCTCACTGGAGGTAGAGACAGGAGTCTGAGGAGCTCAAGGTCATTTCCTAAGGAGTTTGAGACCAGCCTGGCTATGAGATCCTGTTCCCTGAACAAAATCTAGATTGCTACTGTTTCACTCTTCTTTCTCCTTTTGCTTTTATAAAAAAATTTCTGTGAAAATAGGGGTTGAATTAAATAAAATGATGATCAATGAGTAAATGTGAGAAATATTACAAGAGCAAAGAACAGAACATTACAGAAGTCCCACGGTTAAGCCCCTCAGAGCGGACAGGAGGTTGCTTTTCTGGTCGTCGGACCTGTGATGACATCTGTGTCTGAGGTCAGGTCTGGTCTCATCGAAAGCAGCTTGCAAGGTCAAATCATCAGCCCTCGCTGCCTTAGAGGCTGAGCAGACTGAGTTTAGCTGCCGACCGTGGTCTCCTCGCCGGTAGCTGTCTTCCTCTGCTGGGCCATGTTGACAGATGCTTACACCACATCCCCACCGACTCCATTAAATATTGACTGAACACACCGTTTACTAAACACAGTTCCGGGTCGTCCATCAGGCAGATTTTGTTCAGTATTATCTTGTGAGTCTTTGACAGGTTACAGACAAAAATATTTAAATGTGATCTAGACTGTGCTGCGCACAATTTGATAAACAATAGTCACATGTGTTTTTCGTTGTTAGTGATGTTCTTTTTTGTTGTTTTGTTTATTTGTTTGTTTTTGTTTTGTTGGATTTCTGATACGGATTTCACGAAATACATAGTCTTCAGATATTTGGAAATTTTCTGTTTATAGCTCTAAATATAAGCTCATTGGTTTTCTGTGGGTACTATAACAACCACTAGTTTAATAACTTAAAAGAATACGTATATTATATTCATAATAAATAAATATTACATATTTACATAATATAACACATTTATTGTTTTAAATGTGGTTAAAAAAAAAAAAAAAAAACAACCAAAACCCTAAATGTGTCTCATTGGGTTAAAGTTATCAGCAGAGTCACATTCTTTTCTGGAAATTTTTGGATTTTTTCCTTGCCAGATTTTGGAAATGATAGAATTTTAGGGGGGGGGTGGTTCATGACTGCTTCTTGCCGCTTTCAAAGTCAGCAGCTTGAAGTCAGTGCTTTTAAAGAAATTACAACAAGTTCTTTAAAAAACATTTTTTACAGGTATAGATTGTATCTCGAGCCTATTCTCTGACACCCCTTGTCTCTCTCTTTTAAAGACTCTTGTGATAGACCATTGAGTTTGCACAGATAACCTGAGATAATAGATGAGAAACTTTAATTCTATCTGTAAGTTTAGCTCTCCATTTTCCATGTAGTATAGTTTATTCTCCGGGTGAGTTACTTAGATGTGAGCCTCTCCAGGCATGGAGTTTATTATTCTGTTTACTACCATGAATCAATACTTTACAATGTACAATGATCTTCCTTAAGACAGAAGCTTCATACATATATTACAGATATTACAGCTACTGTTCATGTTTCTAATATAATACAATTCTGATTAGTAATGATAAAATAATTTAAATTATGAATTTAAAGAAAATAAGATATCAGTAACTTATCCTTAATGTGAAGATGCTATAGGCTTAGCTCATAAGCAGCTAGTTATATGTATGAACTCATGAATGCATAGGGTTATCTGTGCCTGAAGTGATAACTTGCAATAAAAGGACAAACAGGAAGAATCTCATTAGAAAAACAGAGTCTTCTTCCTGGCATGGCAGCTTAGTCATCTGTGGAATCTCAGATTTTAAGATTTTTATCTACTTAGGACACCAGATTAAATGTTCTCTATGGCACAACTCATAAATATTTTCTTTCTGACTTAAGATAGGAGAAAAGATAAGATTGCAAAACTACAGCATTGAGCAACTGAGACATAGTCTATAGTTGTTGAAAATAAAACAAGACGTTGTGTTCTAGAAGATTACAAAGAGATGATTTAAGATATACTGTGGCTGAACAGTTATACATTTCGTAAAAATAGTAAAACAGCCCAGCAATGGAGATAGCAATCACTATAAAGATCAAGACTGAAAGAGATGGGCCAGAGAGATAGCAAAGCAGGTCTTATCTGTCAAGCCTAAGAATCAGAGTTCAGTTCCAGTAACTCACATGGTAGAAAGAGAGGACTGATTCCTGAGGCTTTCATTCTGAATCAATCAATCTCTCTCTCTCTCTCTCTCTCTCTCTCTCTCTCTCACACACACACACACACACACACACACACACACATATACCCACACACACACACACACACACAGAGAGAGAGAGAGAGAGAGAGAGAGAGAGAGAGAGAGAGAAACTATTCAAGGAATACTCATATTTCTGGTTGGGCCGGAATATTAATTATTACTTCTAAACATGTTTCAACATTGTTTCATCTCCCTCCTTTGTTTTTAGTTGGGTGTTTTAAAGGCGAATATGGTTGTCATCAGAAGACCTAGTCAGTGAAAACCTACCAGATGGTAAGCAAATAAACCTTTGCACCTGATGAGGCTTGTGAACACCTGAGACTTCATGCGCATGGCATTAGCATGCGTGTTATGCAACAACACTGAAGGGCATCTTACAGAGTGGGGTAGATAAGGGCTTTCCCTCCAAAACATTAGGAAAGAAGGCTTTTGCATGAAAGAAACACTGAGAACTCTTAGAAGGATATTCATTCAGAAAAACATATTCTTAAAAACTCTTAGGCTATGCTAGGTGTGGTGGCACACACTTTTAAACCCAGAACTTTAGAAGCTGAAGCAGGTGGATCTCTGAGAGTTCAAGATCAGTGTAGTCGACACAGTAAGTTCCAGGATAAATAGTCCAAACCAAATCCAAAACAGAAGAAAATCTTTGGGCCTGTATTATTCTAAATATGTTAACAAATTAGCTATGAGTATCTTAAAATACTCTAACTTTCATGGATATTATCTTTATTTTAAAAGAACTGTGGGTATAGTTACATTTATTACCAATGAGAAATTTTCACTTACAAGAATTAATATGTATATTTCTATGTAATTTGCTTGTATCTATTCACTAGTATGTCATTTTTCTGTGATACTGTCTTATTCAAAGTTCTATTGCTGTGAGGAGATAACATGACCACAACAACTCTTATAAAGAAAAGCATTGAATAGGGACTGACCTACAGTTTTAGAAGTTTAGTCCATTGTCATCATGGCAGGAAGCATGACAGCATGCAGCCAGACATGGTGCTGGAGAAGGAGCTGAGAGCTCTACATCTGGATCCACAGGCCACACGTCCATCCTTTCAAATAGTTCCACCCAGTCTGAGCACATGGGATCCATTCTCATTCAAACCACCACAGACACTGTGCATAACACTGCTGAGCCTTAACATAGCGCCTGCATTCATATCGTGCAGCCGTACTGAGAACAGAACACTTTCTTACAATCTCCTTATAATTTGCCATTTGGTGTTATTTTCTGATACTGGGAAAGTGACATGTGTTCCTTTTTTATATAGATTCTTTAGTTTTCCACTGTCTGGTGTATTCATGCAGTCTATAATTTATTTAGTTTTTCATATTTTTTCAAACATCCATTCTTTGTGAGGGACCAGAAATGTAATAACAAAATGCTCATTTTCTAGTGGAAGTTACAGGCACTTGAAAAAAATATGTAATCAAAGCATGAAAGTGCAACAAAATGTAGATAAAAGGGGTTTTTACTTGTTTATTTTTTGTTTTGGTTTTGTTTTCTTTTTTGAAACAAACTTGGTGGCTCATCTGGTAAGATCACTTGTTACTAAACCAGGAGGACCTGACTTCAAATCTCCTAGAACTCACATAAAAACAAAAAACAAAAAACAAAAAAAAAAACAAAACCCAGTGTGGTTGTGTGCACCTGATAACCCAGTTCTGGGAGGAGGGAAGAGACAGGAGGTTCCCTGGAGCTTGCTGAAAGCCAGCTGTCATATTTAGGGTCTCTATTGCCATGATGAAACGCCATGACCAAAGCAACTTGGGGAGGAAAGAGGTTATTTGACTTATACTTCCACAGCATTGTTCATCATCGAAAGAATTTTGGACAGGAATTAAATCAAACAGGGAAGAAACCTGGTGACAGGAGCCAATGAAGAGGCAATGGAGGAGTGGTGCTTACTAGCTTGTTCAACATGGCTTGCTCAATCTGCTTTCTTAAAGAATCCAGGATCACTAGTCCAGGAGTGTGATCGCCCAACAATCACTAATTTAAGAAATTCTCTATAGGCTTGCTCATAGTCCAGCTTTATGGAAGCATTTTCTCAGTTAAGGTTTCCTCCTCTCCAGTGATGCTAGCCTGTGTTAAGTTGACAGAAAACAAGGAAGCACACCAGCTAGCTCCAAGGGCAGTGAGTGACTATGTCTCAAGGACATGAGACAGAATGGGACAAGCAGGACACCTGACTTCCCTCCCTGTGAATGTGTATGTGTAGTGAATTTTGTTGATTATTGATAAATGAAGATAGGGCCCATCATCTGGGGGTGGAAGGTAGAATCACAGAGTGCTTCCAGTCTGCTCTAGATCCTCTGCATATTTGTATGGTTGTTGGCTTGAAAATTTGGGGGGAACTCCTGTAGTGGAAATAGAGGTATCTCTGACTCTTTGGCCTGCTCTTGGGACCCATTTCCTACTATTCGCTTCTAGACTTGATGTAAAGGTTTTGTCTGTTTGTATTGTATCTTTTTTTTTTGGAGAGGGGCGATATTCAGTTGATGTCCCTCTGAGACTTGCTGTTTTCTGGAGGCAGACAGGTGTGGAACAGGGAGGAGTGGAGAGAGGGAAAGCTGAGTCTAGGATGTACTGAATGAGCGAAGAAGAAATACAAATTTAAAAAAGAAAGAAAGAAAGCAGGGTTAACAAGCATGATATGCAAGCCAGTAAGCAGCACTCCTCCATGGCCTTTGCTCCAGTTTCTGCCTCCAGATTCTGTCCCGACTCCTAGAAGTGTAAAATACAATAACTTTCTTCCCTAGATTGCTTTGGGTCATGGCATTCCTCACAGCAGTAGAGCCGACAGCTCTCTGCCAATCAGCCTTTTGTTGGGATGCTACATCATCCCCTAGATGCTACAGATGTTGATTGCTAAGAAAACCATCAAACAAGCAAACACACAAAACCCTCATCATTGAGACATTCAAAACTGCTCTGTATTCCAAACAAGGCAGTATGCACTGGTCCACCTGTAACAGGTCAGCCCCTGTGTGCAGGCAGTGAGACCCCAGGACAACGGACCCTGCAGAGGTTTCACAGCCTCACACAGAAACCCAACTTCCTTCCAACCACATTGGTATCTACACTCTTGCTTTGTTCAGTCTTGTTTTCATTTCTCCCTTTAAACGTTGATTTTGATAACATAAACGAACTGTCTTCGACTTTGGTTCTAGAGCAACTCAATTTATGATAGTTGTCAGAAATGCACTACAAAACAGACTCTGAGATTTATTTAGATTTTGTGTTCTGTAATGACCCAGCTGCACAGCAATTAAGACCTCATCCATGGGATACAGGAATGCAAACAGCTATTTTCATGTTTTAGCAGTATAAATACTGTGGCAATGACGAAGCTTTTGTAGTGGCGTTGAGAAAGAGGAGGAAACCTAAGGAATGTGGAACTGGGTAGCTACTAGTGAGGGACTTTTGGTACATTCCCTAGAGAAAATAGCCAATTATTCATTGAAAACTGGGGTGCTAAAAGGTCTTCCCTGGCAATCTTTGAAGTGATTCTTATCACTTACACGTAGAGATCATATCAGCTGGTGGAAAGCTCCATCCAAACTTAACTGTGAGACCAGAAAACTTCAAAGAAGTTTAATTTACAGCTCACAAAGTAAAAGTGGATGTCAGGATAAGACATGTATGCTTGCTTCAGAGAACAGGGGTAAGCCTTGCATAGACTTAGTTTCTCCTCACATCTGTGATACTCCTGGGTATTGAGTAGTCTTGATCACACAGGGCAAATCCTTCTAAAGCAAAGCATACAGCGATTGCATTTTGCACATCAAACCATTAAAAAGGAAGTAGATTGTAGAGAATATCACATGTTGGGTATAGAACTGAAGTATTTAGCAAGTGATGTGGAAAACTTCAACATTTCAGTCAAAGCCAGAAAAAGAAAGGGATATCAGGCCATGTATATATATATATATATATATATATATATATATATATATATTATGATCTCTTTCCAAGTGTCTCATGTGACCTCACACATACTATACTACAGTGGCACAAGGGTTATTTCTTGAGATAAGGGTGTCCTGTAGAGTCTCTGTCAACCCCCACCAGAAGATGGTAAAAACATCTATGCCATTGGCATTCATGTGCATTGGAGAATGCTCAAAACATAGGAAGGAGACAGACATTAGCCATAGAAAGTAAACAAGACACTGAGCAAGCCTAAGGAAAGCAGCTTACTCTGACCTGGGGACAAGCTTTTGCATCGAATCATAAACTCGGCAGCCTGCCATGGTTATTACAAAACAAAGGGATACATTTTACATAACCATTAAGCGGGTCCAGCAGGATTTGGAAAATTGGATTAGCAGGTGTCTCAGACTCCCATCTCTCTAGCAAGCTCTCCCTAGATACCATTCAGCTCAAGCTCACTCTTTCAAAGTTCTAGTAGAGGAAGAGCTAGTAGAAGAAGGAAAAATATGGTGGCTCTGTTCATAGACTGTCCAGCTCAGTAGGTTGGTGTGAGCCCAAAATGAACTGCTGGACCAATAAAGCCCCATGTAAGCAAGCTTTGAACTCTGGTGATGGGACATACAAAATGGAGAAAGCTGTGGTCAGAGTCACTCATTTATAATGAGAAACAAATCATTCAAAGTAAATATACAGTTCTCCTTGGCGTACTGAAGGGTGTGTGTGTGTGTGTGTGTGTGTGTGTGTGTGTGTGTGTGTGTATATATATATATATATATATATATATATATATATATATATATATATATATATATAACAAATTATGCACAAATTTAAAGCCTTTTTAGGTTGAATAAGAATTTATCAAGCACCGTAATGTAATCTTGATAATTTCAGGAATTATAGCAAACACAGTACAGCTTCTCTTTAGCACATTCACATGGCAACATCCCTGCTCTTATTTTGGGAGGTCATTATTAGTATATGGGTTATATACTTGTTGGCATGTATGATAACCAAACACACTTACTAAGTCACATATATATACTGTATGCAACATTTGTATGCTGAAAGAGAAGATTCGCATTCTGAGTGAGCCTGAGCGAGGTTTTCATCATGATAACCAGAATGGCGTTCAGTTGTTTGCTGACATCTAAAATACAATAGTATTGATGGGATAGCATGTAATAATGCATGTCTAAATCCATCTTAAGATATTTCCTCAAATGCTGATAGTTTGTAATGGAAACTTGCCAATCCTCTCTCTGGTTTTTAGAAGGGTACATAATAATGATCTTTAATGATTCTAAAGGAGACAGTGCACCAGAGCTTCTCGCTCCTATCTGACTATGACTCGGGGCAAAAGGACAGCCAACTTTATAGGGAATGATGAACTCTCGATTTTGCATTTCTACTTTTGACTGCTTTGGATCCTAACTAGATACTGCTGTTAGGAATCTAAAATGATCTCCGTGAGCTCACATTTGAATGTTTGCTTCTCACAGAAGGAACTACTTTGGGATGCTATAGAATTTTGCAGGATACAGCTCTAGATGGCAGATGTACAACATTCAATGAAGGCTTTAACCTGACAATGGTCCAGCATCGTTGCCAGCTTCCTAGTCTACCATGATGGGGTTCATTGCACACGCATACCCCCACCTTGGTTTTCGAGACAGGGTTTTTGTGTGTCACCCTGGCTGTCCTGGAACTCCCTCTGTAGACCAGGCTGGCCTTGAACTCAGTGAGATCGGCCCGCCTCTGACTCCCAAGTGCTAGAATTAAAGTGCCATTGCCACCCTACTGGTTGTCTCCTTTTAAAGGTTGTGGGCAGTTTTAATTTAGAGAGGGCAGCATGAAATGAGGGCACTATCACTTAGGGAGCAGGACGTTCGAGCTAACCCCAGATTTGTCGTATAGTGCTGACTCTGCAACAGACAGATTCTCCAATTCCTAAATGAAAAGGTGGAGAAAACAGTGAGTGTTTCAGCACAACCTCAGGGCTTGATGCAGAAATTTAATACCCCTGTCTCCTCATCTTTGATCCTGTGGGTCCAAGGGAACCTACTTCTCAGGGAACAGTACTTTGCTTCATGGCCTATGGTTACTCTTTGGCAACTTGACACAAACTGGAGTGTCAGTTTGGAAGGAAACTCAGTCCATCCAACTGCGGAAGTGTCTGGGAAGCATTTTCATGATTAATGGTTGTTGTATGTGCCGCCCTTGTGCAGGTGGTCTTGGGTTAGAAAGCAGAATGAGCAAGCACAGAAAATGAACCAGCAAGTAGCTTTCCTCCATGTTATGCTTTTGCTCCATTTCCTGCCCTGACATCTCTTGATAATGGAGTGCAACAAAAACAGGTAAGACAACAACATTTTCCTCCCCAAGTACTTGGTTTTAGACAATGTTTTATCATAGCAACAGAGATGCAAACTGGGATACACCAAGAGTTTCTCTAAATTTGAAAGGATGACTGATTCCTGACACTTCAAGTTCTTCAATAGACTGGCAAACATAAAATAATTGCCATGAGGACTGTTTGGGCTATACTGACTTGTTTTAGTATGAACATTGTTATTTAGCCAGATTATCTAAGGTGATCTGGCTGCTGCTACTTAACAGGGGTCTAGAAGAATCTTTTTGGTTTTCAGGTGAACCACAGGTATGTCTTGGTACTGCTGGACTTTAATTATAAATTAAAAAGTATAGTAATCATTGTCTGAGACAAACACGGTAACTAGGAAATAAAGCTTCTTGGGAATAAAGATCTGAGTTACCGCTCCAGACAAGCCACCTGGACCATCTGCAGGTAAGAGAAATCAAGAATTGTGGGTGAAAGAGAAGATGAGTATCATTTGCAGGCCTGAGACTAATTGCAGCGGAGAGAGCTATAATTTCTCCTGCTAATGCCTCTCTTACAAGCGTCTCCAGGAATTGAGACCAACAGTATTGCAAAGAAGCTGAGACCAAACGGGAAAAACCTGATTCTAGAAGCAAATGCACTGAGAAGTAGAAATTGTCAACGGAGCAGAAATGCTTGGAACCCTGTCTATCTCCATGGCTGGGAAGATGTCGTCAGCGTTTGTTCGGTGCACATTTGGTTTTACAGTTGCTCCTCTTGATCCTTCCTCTATAAGATTTCTCTTGAAAAATTGAAAGTATTTCACCAGAGATGTTTAAGAATTTATATTTTTCCCTCCCCTAAGGGTTACCTTGTAGCCAGTGGCCAACAGGGAGGGACAAGCAGTGTTGCTCTCTTTGCTGTGAATAGAAAATTCTTTGGGTCCTGAGTCAATAGGGCACAGAAATGGCTGGTGATCTTGGAAGACTGGCCACAGTTTTATTTGGTGGCCATTTTCTATCTGTCTACCTCACATGGCAGACTTTGGTAAAGGCTTCCTCCCACCTCCACTTGCTTTGTTTGTTTTATTTTGGTTTTTGAGAAAGGGCCTTACAGTATAGTCCAGGTCTCACTGGCTACAATGACCACATGCTCTACCTTAGCCCCTTGAGTGGTGGGATTGTGAGCATGTACCACTGAGTCCAGCTTCTCCTTTCTCTCCTAAGAAGACCAACAGTAGTATAACTTTTCTCTGGATAGTCTTGGGAACATTTGCATTCCTTTAATCCTGCTCCTATCTTCCAAAGGAACCTTCCATTTCCCAGTTCTCAGGTTTCCACCTGCAGTGTTGGCTTCAGGTTATGATCCTGACAGGGAAAGCAAGGGCAGGGAAGAGTAGTATAGACTTGCACTGAGAAAGCACAACCTAGACCAGAAAGACAAATCAAGATACTACTCACCTGCCTCCCCCAAATCATAGAACAGGTATGGGAACAGTCCTGGATGAAACAAACCAAAAGTCAACTACCCATAAGGAGAGGATGTTGGGGTGAATTCAGAAAGCTGAAAAGCAGTAAGCTGTGGAACCCAATGAAGGGTTAAACTTTGTAGTTCCCTATAAGAATTCAAAACACAGGTGGGTTTATGATTGTTTTCTTCCAGACTAAAATATTTACTCCTGCCCCGGGTGAATGTATAGTCTCATAGTGAAACATAACTAATATGATCATTGTTTTAGCAGGCATTGTAAGCATGATTCTCAGCTCTCTCTCTCTCTCTCTCTCTCTCTCTCTCTCTTTCTTATATATGTGTGTGTGTGTGTGTGTGTGTGTGTGTGTGTGTGTGTGTGTTGTGTGTGTGTGTGTGTGTGTGTGTGTTAGTACTAGGAAAGCAAGAAAACAAGAGACTGAAATCTCAAGTTAACATCAGCTAAAGGTTAATAAAGAGACTGCAATGATACTTCAAATTTAAAACTGATAAAAAACAAAAAACAAAAAAAAACCCTGATACTTGAAATTTAAAAGATGGTCCTCAGGGATGGGATATTCAGGTCAGCTTCAGCTCAGGGTTCTCCGGTCTTATTTCTGAAAGGCATGGTGTCCTCAGTAATTGGGACTTACCTTGCACCTCTGGGGATAGGATAACCAAGGAAAATCGTCATACATTATATGTTTTGGAAGTCTCTTGACTGACCTGGACAACAACTAAAAAGAGGGCTTCTCATGTCTGTAAGATATAAAAAAGTATTTGAGTAAATTTAAATAATATTAAACCAACAAATAGAAATTCATGGCATTTCTCTACACAACTGTGATGTTTTGAAGGAGAGTGTCACCGTATGTTCATATATTTAAATGCTTGATTCCCAGTTATTAAAGCTATTTGGGAAGGTGTAGGAGGCATGGGCTTCTTGGAGTCAGTGTGACTTTGTTAGAGGTGGTGTGTAGTTGGGGTTGAGCATTGAGGTTTCAAAAGTTCACACTAGGCCCGTCTCTTTCTCTCTCTGCCTGCTGCCTGAGGATCAGGATATAAAGCTCCATGTTTGTTTGCTTCCTGCCATGATGCTTATGGACTAACCTAAAACTATAAGCAAGCACCCACTTGAATGCTTTCTCCTGTAAGTTATCACGGTCGTGTTGTTTCCTCATGGCAATAGTAACTATAACAACAGTAATGTAACTTAAAAATTAAAAACATCATTTACAATACAACAAAAATAGAACTACTTATAAGTGGTTGTTAGCCATAAAATACAGGTACCCTGCTATACACCACAGACCCCAAAAAGGCTAAATAAGAAGGAAGGCCGAAGTGAGGAAGCTTGAATCTCACTTGGAAGTGGGAATAAAATGGTCATAAGAGGCAGATGGAGGGAGGGAACTGAGAGGGAGGAGAGATGGGGAGGGGAATGCGGGCTTCAGTCAGGTGTGGGAAAGGATAGGAAAGAAGGCTAAATGGCAGGAGCAGGCTGCTCTCTGCTAGGCTCCACCCAGCAGCTGACTCAGACACCACAGCCAAACAGTGGATGGAGCTTGGGGACTCTTATGGAAGAACAGAAGCACATGTGGGCCCTGAAGGGGAAAGAAACTGCACAGGAAGACCAACAGAGTCAACTAACCTCAATCATTGGAGACTGAACCACCAATGAAAGAATATATACAGGCGGAACCTAGGCCGTCCCCACTTATATGCAGCAGATGTGCAGCTTGGTATTCATGTAGTTCCTAAAAAAGTGGAGCAGAGACTATCCCAAAAACTGCTTCCTGTGCATGGGATGCTCTTCTAGCTGTGTGGCCTTGTCTGGCCTCAGTGGGAGAGGAAGAGCCTAGACTCACAGAGACTTGAAGTGCCAGGGTGGACGGATACTGAGGGGGATCCAACTGCTCAGAGAAGGAGATGGCAGATGGGGGTTTGGGGAAGGATTGTGGGAAGCAGCAGATGTAAAGTGAATAAGTAAAAAAATTAAATTAAGTAGAAAACATAATTTTAAAAAAGAAACAAGCTAAATTAATTAAACTAATCTAAACACTTCTGTTAAACAAATATGAATTTAAGTGTCTTTGCTTCTATATATCCATACGGAATAATACATACCTCAGTATATGCAAGTTTTACAATTTTTAAAATTTTATTTTGCTTTTAGTTGTGTGTGTGTGTGTGTGTGTGTGTGTGTGTGTGTGTGTGTATACATGTGTGCAGAAGCACATGGGAGTACAGTCACTGGTGGAGGCCAGAGACATCAGGTTTCCTTTGAGTCATAGTTACATCTAATTGTGAGAGACACATGTCCTGGGTCCTAGGAGCCCAGCAAAAGCACTGCATGCTATTGACTGCTGATCCATGTCTTCACAGCCCCAGGTTCATAGTTCTAAATGGTTGATAGTCATGCATGTGTGTGTGTTTGTAGAATATATTACAGTTTATTATAAAAATCGTATGCGATAAAATGTTATAATGAAACGTATTCCTTTACAGAAACTCATTACTTCATTTAAAAATGCACTCATAAAAAGTTAAACAAAGAGGGAATGCTGTGGGTCTGTGTCAATCCTGCTGCTGAGCACAGTCTCCTGGGGAGGCACAATGCAGGGTTTTGTCTGCAGTACCAGGCAGGTGACAGACTTCAGGGAAGTGCTGTGACAGGACTCCTGTGGTGGGAAAGCACACAAGAGCTGGTTGGGAGTCCTCAGACCTTTGATGAGGCTGGGGCTGAGGGGGTCCTCTGACTCTTGGATACCCAGGTACTGCTGGCAGTCTCACAGAGAATGGAGTAGGGGGGGTTGCAGGGGGAGTCTCAGGTTGGGGATGGTGTCTAGCCTGGGGCTGGGGAAAGAAGAGCTCCTGCTTGTCCCAGAGGTGACTATCCTTAGCTTGGTGGAGACAGGCTTGGTGGTAACTGTGGCTGGGAAAGCAGAGAGGCCTTCTACAGGAGAATTACAGAGCTGCCTCTCTGTAGGCAAATGCCTTCTCCGTGCCTCCCCACAGTGGATCTTGATGAAAGAAACAGTCCACAGTTCTAAACAGTTTATTGGTTGTTCATGGCCGAAAATGGATACACACCATACCCACTTCTTAGAGTAGACCTGAGATTAAATATCTTTTGCAGGGAAGAGAAGCATATTGGCTAAGCCCTCCGGGTGGGCCTCTAGGACTCTATTAGCACAGAGAGCTCTTTTCTGGGCACACATGACCACAGGTCACATTCCCTTATGTGAAGAGTCTGGCACATGTTCCAGACCAGGAATCTGGTAGGGGGCAGGGAGTAGCCTAAGGCTCAGGTGTGTGCCCACCAAGTCTCCAGGTCTCAACCTGCTCTACCTTACCAAACTTCCTGGCATGGTATTACCATCCATCAGAACATGTTACATATGAATGTACAATTTTAGTTCTAATTATGTCTCTGTGCGTGTGTTGTATGCATATACGTTGTATGTGTGTCTTTCATTTGCATGTGGAGGCCACAGATATCCCTCAATTGCTCTCCATATTAAGTTTTGAGGATCTTTTACTGAACTTGGAATTCACCAGTTTAGCTAGATTTCCTGTTCAGCCAGCCCCACATTCTCGTTTCCACTCATCCATCTTCAGTGCTGGTGTTACAAAAGCACACACACTCACACACACACACACACACACACACTCATATAAACACACACACACACTGAAACACAAAAACACACGCACTCACATAAACACACACAAACATACACTCACATAAACATACACACAAACACACAAACACACACAAACACACACTCACATAAACATACACACAGACACACACACTCACAAAAACATACACACAACCACACACTCACAAAAACATACACACAACCACACACTCACACACAAATATACACTCACACATACAAATACACACTCATACACACAAACACACATTCACATAAAACACACACACAAACACACACTCACACATACAAATCACACACAAACACACACTCACATAAAACACACACACATAAACACACATTCACATAAACACACATACAAACACACATTCACACACTCACACATACACATATCACACACACACAAACACACACACTCATACAAACACACGCACACACTGTGCACACAAACACACACTCACACACACACAAACACAGACACACACTCACACATACAAACACACACTCACATAAACATACACAAACACACCCACACACTCACACCCACACACTAACACATACCACCCACACACACATACTCACACAAACACACACACACACACACACACACACACACACACGTTTCACATGAGTACTGGGGATTCAAATTCAGGCCCTCACATCTGTATAGCAAGCACTTTGTCCATTGAGTTATCTCCCAAGGTCCTTAGTCCCAATTTTTATTTTGACAAAATATCCCAACTTAAATCACTGTTTTTCTTGTCCCCAGTAAGTAAATAGAGTAAGTAATGGTGTAAAAATGTAAGAAATAACTAATGATCTCAGGAATCCAGGATGTTAGGGCACAGGGTACATTAAAATAGGTGTCTGGAGAAAGGCTCACAAGGTCAGCTGCAGCCATGCCCTAAGGCCTCCTCTCCATGCTCAGGTTTTAGGACTTAGTGAATCACACTCTACTGGGGGAAGAAGGGTGGGTCACTATGAACATACAAGTTGAATGAGTAGAAGTGAGTCTGTGAACCTTGAAGGATAAGTGGGAGAAACCACAAGATCTCACCCAACTCAGAAAGGAGAATGAAAAGGTGGAATTAGGGGCTATTGATCTGAATTGATACTGACCAGAGGAAGCAGTCCAGTACAGATGTCTGTTTGCTGAGTCTGATATGCTCAGTCCGGTTTCATTTTGGTGAGCTGTGCAATTTTTATTTTTGTTTCTGATTCTCATCTTAATTGCCTGTGACAGCCGCCAGAGAATCGTAGCTGGCTGGCATTGCGAAGACAGGCTGGCAGGATTTAGGCTTGGTTGGAAACTCCCTGTTCCTTCTGTAGTGTGTCTCAGTTCAGGAAATTGTTCTCCTCCCCTGGCCCCACGCTCACTGCACTTGAGGAATTTGCTTCTCCTCCCTTGGTTACACATTCTCTCCCTGAACCCCGCAGAGGATGAGGAACTGCTTATCAGCAGGACTTACTTTCTGGCAAGCCTGGGTTTTTTTTGTAAATGCTCTCATCCTTTTGTTCTCTTTAAGCAGGCTCAGAGTTTGCTGTAGGTGTATTCGTTCTGTTATTTCTTTTCATTTGCTTACTGTAAACCTCTCCTTTTCATATAAGCAGGACAATGTTATAGGAGGATTCTGACCCTTGTTCTGACAGGGATGCTTGCTGAGTTTGAGGTAAATGCATTCATTACCTTGCTGAGCTTCTAGCTATTGTCTCATAAAATACACAATAGGGTTGAAATGAACGTATTTTAATACTTTACCTTTCCATCAAACTTTGGGTTTTAGTTGGTCACAGGTGATCTACCAAGCTGTTTACCTGTTATATCTCTCAAAGATACTATTTTGTGTTTACTATCATATTTAGTGTATTTAAATGATCATAATTTCTTACTTATGCAATAAGTATTTTTTTTAACTCATGCTGGCTATATACCAGGTAGTTAGCCTAAACACAAAGAGAAGAAATACTGTGGTCAGACCCTCCAGCCTCACGGTGCAACTGGGAACACAGTTGAACATTCACTTGCATGGTAAAGCCACAGAAGGCAGAAATGGAGGTGACCAGATAATGCTGAAGAGTAGCATCAGGAGTCCCTTAGAGTAAGTCTGTACATAGAGGCTGAAAAACGAGTTACCCATGAAAGAAGAAGAAGAAAGAACATTTCAAATAAGGAAAACAGGATGGTAGGAAGATTGGCTAGTGAATCTTTAAAAGGGGTAGAGTTTTTTCTAGCAGGAGAAGAGGTAAGAGAGAGAGAGGGCAGATACTTATAGAGAAGGGAGTGTGGCCAAGTCTGATATTCACAGGGCAGCTTAGAGCTGGCTTTAAGATTTGGACAGTGATCTATGGATATAGAAATTCCTCTAAAAGGTGATGCTCAGAGATGTGCCCTGGTCATATTCGCATTCAGAATAACAACAAAGATTAAGCGAATAAACTTTATATTGTATTTACTACAGGTACAATTGTAAATTTTTAATTTAAAATTTTAGGGGAGGGTAGCAGGATTTCTCTGTGTAGCCCTGGCTGCCCTGGAACTCACTCTGTAGACCTGGTGGATCTTCAACTCAGAGATCTGCCTGTCTCTGCCTCTGGGGTGCTTTGATGAAACCTGGCTACACTTTTAATTTCCTGATATAAATTGTTATTTTCATCCTCACAGCTGTGTTAGTTTCCTGGATTAGCTACAGCAAGTTGCCTTAAATTGGGTGAGTTAAAATTAAAGGAATTATGGCGCCTATAAGACCAAACCCATGCAGGTTGTGCCCCCTTGAAGAGTCCAGTGAAGGGCTCTTCCTCCCCTTTCTGCCTAACTGTAAGCCCTGAGAGTCTTCCTTGTCCTGTCTTTATCTTCCCATATCTCCCACCACACTCTCTCTGGCCATGTCTCTAGGTTCAGATTTCCCCCTTCCACTGGCACCAGTCCCTGGAGCTGGGCCACAGTAATACACCAACCTAACTTCATTGCATCTGTTAGGACCCTATTTGTCAATGTGTTCCCATTTGCAACTGAGGAGACATAAATTTTGGAGGATGCTATGTAACCTAGAACAATAATGTTAAGAGCTCGTGAAGTTAATATGTTCAATGTCACAGGTGGACATGTGGCAGTACTGGTTTGGCAATTAGGAAATTATTATAGAGCCATGGCAATGGTGACATTAAGGATGGATACAGATGGATGGGCCGGTTAATTTTGACAAAAGGGTTAAAAACAGCAGGAACTAGAAACACAACAAGCTTTCTGACATGAGCAAGTAGATAGAACTTTTTGTTTGTTTGCTTTTTGTTCTCCCAAGGGAAAAACTTTTTTTTTCCCTAGACAAAAGAAAGGGTTAAGAAGAAAGTGGAAAAGTTGAATATTGGTAGTGCTGTGTCTGAGGTACCCAGAGAACATTTTCTTAGAATGGATAGAAGTGCTCAGCACCCAAAAGAAAGGTCTGGGATAAGCCATCAGAAAGCAGAATCAGAATGATTCATGCATCAAATATTTGTGTGCCCTTTCCATGTGTCAGCTACTATCATAGGCACAAGGACACAGCTGTGAACAGACAGGCAAAGTTCCTTCTTTTACGCAGTTCATCTGGATAGAGGAGACTAGCAGTAAATCATAAAAATAACACCGTTTAAAATAGAAGCAAGTGCTGAGAAGCCAATAAGAAAAGATACGGTGTAAAGGAAAGGACTGGCGAAGACTTTGTATTTTAGTTTAGAGGGTATGAGTGGGCTTCTTCAAGGAGGCGGCAAGTGAACTGAGACTTTCAACAATTAGGTGCTCACCTTAGGAATATAAGTGAGCTAATTCTCTGTGGTGGGAACGTTTGGTGGTTCATGTAGAGTACAAGAGAGGTCAGTGTGCCTGTAGTATAGGGAGCCAAGGAAAAAAGTAGCAATCATGGGAGTCAACCCTGATGCTAACTATAGGTCAATGCATTCGTCACTGCAAGATGGCTTCTTATAAACACACACACACAGACAGACACACAGACACACAGACAGACAGACACACACACGTATACACACACATGTGTACACACACACGTGTACCCACACACATACACACACATATGCGTACACACACAGAGAGAACAAACACACATACATGGGGGGGGCGTGGAGAGAGATTGAGAGTTTTATTTTAGTTGAAGCTCTGAAGTTGCCTAGAAAGACATCAGTGTGAGGAATACCACAGCACAAACCAGAGGTCTATGTTTACTTTAGCCTTATGGAGGAAAGACAGACAAAAACTGAAGCACTCTCCACCTTTTTAATGTTTGTGTTTATTTTTGAGATTACATTTTGACTACGACAATTTCCGCTCCCTCTCCTCCCTCCCTGCTATCCTTGAACTTCATGGACTCCTTTTTCAGTAATTGTTATAGCATGCGTATGTAAATTTATTTGTACATACATATATATTCCTCAGTAGAACCTGTTGAGTCCATACAACGTCACCTAGATTTATGTTTGTAGGGCTGACTGTCTGGCACTGGGCAATCAATTGGTATTCTAATCCCTGAGTATGACCACCTCTCATTGCCAGCCTTACTCAGCTGCCTATAGTTCCTTGTGTAGGGTTGAGGCCTCCTGGGCTTTGACTCCATCACCTTGACATCTCTGTTGGCATTAACCTTGTTCAGCTCACCCTTGGGCTGTCATTTGGTGAGATTGTGTGCCTATGGATTCCGACATTACTAAAGACACAACCTCATAGCCAATTCCCTGATTCTCTGGATTTTATAATCTTTCTGGGCCCTCTTTTGGAATGCTCCCTGAGCTTGAAGAATGGAAGCGGTTGTAGATGAGTCCATAGGGACTGAGCTACCCAATTCTAGGTTTTGATAAGTCTTGGTTTTCTGTAATGGTTTTCATCTGTTACAAAAAGAAGTTTCTTTGATACAGGGTGAAGACTGATGATTTGTTAAGGATTTAATTGCTGGTTTAGTAAATTATGACTGTAGATTTTTCTTCAATAACCATAAGTAATTTCCTTCTCTCTCCCTTTCTCTCTCTCCCTTTCTCTCTCTCTCTCTCTTTCTCTCCCCCCTCTCTCTTCAAAATCTTTCTTTGAACCCGGATTTCACTGATTATGTGAGGCTAGATGGCTAGTGACCCTTCAGTGCTGGGATGGCAGACATGTTCCACGAGGTCTAGTTTATATGTAGGTGATGGGAATAAGTTCCTCTTGTTTATTCAACAATTACTTTACTCATGAAACCAACTCATTGTTCTGAAAATGAAGTTTTCATGTCATCTCCTCATATTGAAATTGAAGCTTTGCCCACATATCCAAGCATAACATCCTCAATACATAGTGACTTGATTTCAAACACATGAAATACTATAGTAAGATGAAGCCCAGTCTATGATATTTTTTATCAATATCTTCAAGTATTTGTCTTTTCATAAGTAGCATCCTTTGTTGTGTGACTACTCCTCTCTTTTTCACAAAAGTAAAGCAACGGACTGTTCTTGATAGGCATATGCTCTCTGGCATGAGATTAAATGTAGGAAGGGCAAGCCTCCTACCACATTGAGGTTGTTCCTGAACTAACCCTGGATGAAGACAATGAGACATGTGTATGATGTAACTATCCTGGCTATGTGTTCTCCTTGTCAGTGCTGCTCCAGAGCAGAATCCCTGCTGACCTACAAGTATAAAAAGAACAGGATTGATCAGCCTGGCCAACTCATCAGCATGGAATTCCAAGAGCCTACGACAGGCTTGAAAGTGATTCCATGGTTTAGAATTGCTCAGCCCATGGCAATAGGTATCAACCTTGCCAAAAAATTGAGACAGGACACAGAGACAGGAACAAAACGTGGGTACATGAGAAAGAGCATCTCCTCATCACAAGTCTGATGTCTCTTTTCACCAGAGAAACAAAGATTGCAGTCCAGAGATCAACATTTACTGTTAAGAATTAATATTTCTTTCATAATAATATATTTTGTATAAAAGTAACAATGAATCAGAATTAAGGCATGAATAAATAGGAGCATGGGTAGAGACACATTCTTTCCTCAGACATGACCTCAGTATGTCAAACACGACAAAGAAAGTCCTACCTCTGTGAGTTAGAATGTTTGTTACCTACCAATCATGTGTTTGGCAGAAGCCACCCAGGTTATATATATATAATATTATATTAATATACAAAATTAATATGTTATATATTAATTATGTAATATATTTGATATATTTATATGCTATATAATATATTATAAAGATATATTTAATAATATAAAATATAAATTTATATATATGTGTGTCTGTGTGTATGTATATATATATCTCCACATCATCCTAAATGGAGGAAAACATGAAACAACCCTGCTGAAATCAGGGCTGAGACAGGTCCACATTCCCCACTCTTTTTTGATATTGTATGCAAAGCACTAGCTGGGGCAATAAATTAAGGGAAGGAAATCAAAGAGATGTAAAAAGAGGAAAACAGAAGACGCTAAACTGTTTGTACCTGACATGCTATACAGAGGAGAGCCCAAAAATTCTACAAGAAAATTTCCAAAAATGGTAAACAAATCCAGCAACATGGCAGGATACAGAACCAACCGATACAAATCTATAGCTTTTTTATACATCATTAACGAACATGCAAAGAAGGAGGTGACAGACATACATCCACTCACCATAGTCTCCACGAAACTGAAATATCTAAGAACAAACATAATCTAGGAGATCTCTACAATAAAATCTTTTAAGTCCCTAAAGAAGGAGAGAAATACTCTAGAAAATGGCAAGACTTTCCTTGCTCATGGATTGGTAAGATTAATATTGTGAAAGTTACCATTTTACAGAATTCATTTGCAGATTAAAAGCAATCCTACTGTAAATCTGAATCTCATTCTTCATTGAAATAGGAAAAAAAAACTATCTTAAAGTCAGTGTGGAATAATAAGAGTCTGGATCGCCAAATCAATCCTGATAAAAAGAATGATGCTGGAGGGCTTACCATTCCAAACCTTAATATAATAAAGCCATAGTAATAAAACCAGGATGGCACATATCAAAAACAGATATGCAGACTGATGGAAATAAACCTGAGATCCAAACATAAGTACATTACGCATATACGTTAGCCATAAAAAAAAAAAAGTCCATAAATCAGAAAGAGAGTAGTGAGGGGGTGGTATGCACAGGAAGACTTGGAGGGAGCAGTGGAAGGGGAAATGATGTAATTATATTATAATCTCAAAAAGTATTAAACAAAAAATAACAATTATCTGGGGTTCTTTCTTAGAGAAGCCCACATCAATACTCTTGGGTGTGTCTTTTCTGTCTTTCTGAACATCCCTGTCCCTTAGTGCCTAAAAATACTTTAAAACATCTCTGCTAAATCTCAGTTCTGCTACTGCTTATTTCTGAGATTATTTCCTGTGGTGAATCCAGAAATCTTGGTTTATTCTGAGTTGAGAATCATAGAAGTCTAAGGGAACTCTTTAGCCCAATCATGGTGACAGTGGGGAGCTATGCCTTCTGACTCTGTGCCTCAAAATGCATATGAGATGAGCTTAGTTGAATATACAAGGGAATCCTGTGAAACTGGAAAGTGGGCTGGGTCAGCACACAGTAGATTGCAGTCACCTTCCATGTTAAATTACTTCTCAGTGTTCCATGAAGTAACTAGTAGAACCCAAAAAATATTTGGAAATTTGATTTAGATATGTTTTTGTGATATGATTTCCTTTAAATTCTCTCTCTCTCTCTCTCTCTCTCTCTCTCTCTCTCTCTCTCTCTCTCTCTCTATCTCTCTCTATTTTTTTTCAAGTTGACCAAAAGGTTGATGTTATATGATCAAATTGTTTTTACATGGAAACCTAGCTTAGGGTGCAAGCACTGTAATGAAATACAAACCTCACAGTAAAGGTTGATTCCTTGAATAATTATCATCTTCAAGATATTGAAATTATTTACTAAGTGTTAAAATCTTTAAAAACTATTTCTGAAGTAGCTATGAATTGCCAGTTCTAATCTCAAGATGTTGAAAAGAAGCTATTTGATACCAGATTTGAGCATTGGAGAGTCAGATAGAGTTTGTTAGCCAGTGGAAAGTCCTATGAAGTCATCGTTACGTAAGTAAATCTCAACTTCTACATCACTGTCTTTTCCATAAAACATCAGGCCCCACAATTCCAGTGAGCATGACTGCAGTCTGTGAAGTCCACTACTTTATTGGAACTGAGGTCAGGCCTTGCCCAGCTGATCTGCCTTGGGCTGACTGTGGTGACTGAGACAGTAAGATCACCTACTCTTTGCAGTTAGGCAATTCTGTTGCCAAGAAGAGCTCTGGCTAACCTTGACCAAACTCCCTGCAGAGGCAGGGTGTCTAGGATTCTCTTCCCTAGCTGTGCTAGTTAGCTTTTGTAAACTTGACACAAACCTAGAAGCACCTGGGTAGTGGGAATCTCAACTGGGAAATTAACTTCATCAGACTGGCATCCCTATTAGATATTTTCTTGATAGTTAACTGAAGTTGGAGGATCCATTCCACTGTGGGCACTGCCATCCCAGGGCTGTATAAGAAAGAAAAGAGCAAGCCAAAAGAAAGAAGCCAGCAATCAATGCTCTTCCAAAATCTCTGCTTTAGTTCCTGCCTCCAGGTTCCTCATTCAGCTCCTGTTTTCCCCTCCCTTGATGATAAAACTTAATATGAAAGGCAAATAAGCCTTCTCCTCCCCCAAAACACCTTTGGCGTTTTTTCAGTACCAGAGAAAGCAAACTAACCTGCTATCTTCTCTTCCTGGGTCCTTCATTCAGGTCACATACTTGCATCCTAGTTTCCCTTTCCTGCCTTTTCCAGCTTCCTCTCTACTTTCTTCTATATGGTGTTTCTTACAATTATTATTTTTTTAAATATTGAATCCTATCTTGGGATCAGTTCTTGAGAATCCACTCTGACATGTGAGCCTTTCTGAATCTTGGTTTCCCTGTGTGAAAGAAGAGCTACCTTGTTGGTCATTGTGATACATTAAAGTGAACCAATGAGTTTAAAGCATTGCACAGAAGCATCTAATACAGTTTCAGTTAATGAGTAGAATTGCTTTTATTATGATTATTACAATATATTAATGAGTTTTTCTGCTTTTGTAAACTATTAGGTTGGTAGATTCTGGGCTTGCCTACCGCTAGGGCAGCATAGGGTGAAATCAAGGTAAAACAGATAAAAATGGCAAAAACTATTGATCAGCTTTAGCAGTAAAAATTCATAGACTTACAATTATCTTACCCATTATTCATTTAATGTGAAAGGTACTACTGATTGTTGTTAGCCCACCTTCATGTTACTGGGAGGATTGGGATTCAGTTCTCCTCTAAATGTAAAGAAAATCAAAAGTTTTCAGTTAAACTGAACCAACTTCTCACAGATAAAAATACAAATGTTAGAAAGAAGCCTAGAAAAGATAACAAAGTGTTTTATTGACTTTAATTGTCCTAGCTTTTGCATATAGCAAACCTGAGGGCATGCATGTAATTGAAGATGATAGTTCAACAGGGATTATAATTTGGGGGTCATACTTAACATTCTTTCCCCAAAACTAAAACAGGAGAATAACAAAAAAATCACCTTTAAAAATGGGAATTAGAATTATTTAATACAAATAAAAGAGGATAGAAATTCAGTATTGCCTCCTATAAAATTTAAATATAATTTTAAAATGTAAAGAGTAATGAAGGGATACCAAAGGAATCTGTCTATCTGTCTATCTGTCTATCTATTTATCTATCTATTTATCTATCTATCTATCTATCTATCTATCTATCTATCTATCTATCTATCTATCTATCTATCTATCTTTTATTTATTTTCTACCTGGTCCCTGGCACAACAATTCTAAATAGATATTTCCTTCATTTTTACATATGAAAAGTTTATATTCATGTAGAATATGTAGTTAGACTCATCTGTATCTAGATCTGTCTTAGTGTAAGAGACCAACTTAGTACTCAAGGTCATGTCATGTTTCTGGTGCTATTTGGGGATATAATCAAACAGTAAGTTCTGCTTTGCCTAATAAGGTTCTGTGTGATCTTGTCACTCAGCTTTGTTTTGGATCAGCCAATTTTAAATCAGTTTTGCTGTGGCTGAGAACAGTTGCACAGAAAGCTGCCACATAAGAGAGTGATGCTTTTCTCTTTCTTAGCAGATCAGTAGTATAAGCCAAATTCTATTTCCAGGATACCAAAAGGACCTTGCAATGTTTCTGCAGCTTTCAGAATGTTTAGGTTGATCTGTCATGTCTTAGAGTTCATAAAGACAGTGCTGTTTTCTTAGAAGAATAAGCTAGCTCTCTTGGCATCTTCAGCCACCTCCCAGTGATGGCAGATTGCTAGTTTGAGCTGTTATGATGGTGCTCAGTGACTTCATGCTTTTCTCTCCCTGTCTTTGCTGGTTCAGAAGCAAACACAAAGCAGACATGGATACATGAGGCACTAGCTCAGTTTCTAGGCTTGCATAGCCTCAGGGGATCCTTGAGCACATGGGCATTAATAGAAAGTCAGGGAGACGTCAGTCAGTGGCATTCCCATGTGCTGCTCATCTCACATTGAACTTACTTGCTGTACGACTATGTCACCTTCATCTGAAGGCCAGTTTCGAGGACTAGTGTGAGTAGTCTACTTAAGTCAACCTTTGTTTGCACAACCTTTCCCTTCTCCTATTTCTCCTTCTCCCCCTTTCTTCCCATTCTCCTCCCCTTCCATTCCCTTCCCTTCACCCACTCCCTCCCTCCCTCCCTCCCTCCCTCCCTCCCTCCCTCCCTCTCTCCCTCCCTCCTTCCTTTCTTCCTTCCTTCCTTCTTTCCTTCCTTTCTTCCCTTTCTTCCTTCCCCCTCCCTCTCTCCTTTCTTCCTTCCCTCCCTCCCTCTTTCCTTCCTTCCTTCCTTCTTTCCTTCCTTCCTTTCTTCCCTTCCTTCCTTCCCCCCCCTCTCTCCTTTCTTCCTTCCCTCCCTCCCTCCCTCCTTCCTTCCTTCTTC
>CM052713.1:18696598-18831890 GCA_028551405.1 Uromys caudimaculatus
TCCCCCACTGCCCTCCCTAGCCCCCTTGCTAATTAGTCTTACTAATCCCCTTCTTTCCCTTCCTGCCTTCTCCTGGCCAAGCATTTCCTTACCCTTTCTTTCTGTTCCCTTTTCCTTCCCTCTTTGCCATCCCCTTTCCCTGACTCACATATTAATGTAATAATCTCTTAACTGGCCTCCTTCCTTTCTGTGTTTTCTCTCCAATCTACTTCCCACGTGACACACAACAATTTTATTTTTATCACAAACTTAGAGTTCTCAGTTTTCTTTTTTTTTGTCGTATTTTATGGTTGTGACTTTCAAGCTTTTTGGATACCCCATCTTAATATAAAATAAATTAGGCATACTCTTCTATTACTATGTATTTTATTAGTTATCTTAATAGACTACAAGGTTTTTCTATTTCTTGTGTTACCAACATCCAACTACAAAACCTTAAAAGGTTATAATACAGATAATATAAATACTACTTTAAACATCATGGTAATATTTTGTGTCAAATATACACTTAGGCTAAGGTACAACTTAACAAGTGAGATACTGTACGGTCCATTTGTCTTTACTTATTCATCTTTTCATTTATGGTTAAATTTATAACAACTGCACTCTAAGAGGGCTCAGGACCTGACACAGGGCCAGGAGCATGCCAGACAAGTGCTCTACCACTGAGCTACACTCTCAGCGCACCAGATCTGTTTGTGTCATAAATTTTATTCATGACTTTATAACAAAGAGCTAGCTGTAGTCATACACTTGATTGCCTCCTTTTCCAATAACCTTTGCCTGTTTTGACATCTGTTATTATTAGTCCATTGTCAATATTAGTTGTATTTGTATTCATAACAAAAGTCTAGCAATTTAGGGACTTAAAAACATAAAATTTATCTCACAATTCTGAAAGCCATGAGTCCCAAACCAGTATCATAGGGCTGGAATTAGGCACTGGAGGGTCCCCAGGAGTGTTTAAAGAACAATCATTACTTTTGGATTCTATCCTGTGCCAGCATTCCTTACCCAGCACCTGTGCGCCTAACCTCTACCTCTGAGATTCCCTTGCTTTCTTTTCAGTCTGAATCACCTCTGCAACTGTTTAGCTCACTGATAATATAGCTTGATAATAGAGGACAACCTAGAATATTCTCTATTATCAATCTAGGATAATAATAAAGGATAATCTATGTCACAGATTTACTATATATATATATATGTATACACATGAATACGTACATATATATATATACATGAATACGTACATATACATATATATATACATATATATATATATATATATTCAGGAGAACATAATATATATAATGTTCAGGAATGAGGCTGGAGATGCCACTGGGAGTTTATCATTCAGTTCATTTAGTTAATTGGCAGAGATATTTAGTTAGGCTACAATAGGAAGAATTCTGCAATAACACCTGAGATTATTGGCTATTATTGTAACTATACCTTCTATGTGAATGTTTTCTGAGTGTGTGTGGAATGGCCCAATGATGGGTTTCAGTCTGTAGTCAGTTATCATACAGGAAAATGGCTCTCAATGATATGGTCAGTGTTCTGAAGTAATTTACTTTTATTTAATCAAAATGAAATTTTTTGGGTAGATCCAACTTGAGCCCATGGGGTTTCTTTTTTATTTATTTTAAATGAGAGATTTGGAATATCCAAGACCTTTCTCCTGATTGTCTTGAAAAAATGGACACTATCACATCTTCTAGAAATAATAAGAAATGAGTTTGTTTAACAGGTAAAAGGCCTTTGGAAGAGAACTTGCACCTTCGAATGGGATGAAGCCATAGCTACTGCTTGGATGACAGCCATGTGCATCATGAGCAGAGAGACTGATATGTGGGCTCCTGACCTGTGGAAGTTGTATGGGAATAAGAGGGTGCTCTTTAAGTCACTCTAGTTTATATATGTTGTTCGTTACCACTAGAAAATATTATAGAAAGCCACACAAAGCTACATATATTCTATAAGAATTAATCAGCCAAACCTAGACCCAGATGTATTCAGATACAGATTCATGTGGTGGAGATGTTTGACAATGTTGTTAACGTGGGAGAATGAGGACATGCAACTACCTGACTCCCAGATTATGATCCTCGCCATTCATCATAAAACGCCTGTATGTGCTTATGCACACAAGCTTTTATATACATATGACTAATAAACTGGGTGCTTTAATGGCAGAGCACCTGGCTGATCTATCAGTGCTGGAAGTGACTACAACGACACTTAAGGGTCTCCTCAGCCTAAGTTTTCATTCCCCTCCCTTCCTCTCCCTGCCTGACCTTTGTGAGGGCCATGCAGGGCGCTCACTGATCTCCAAGTGCAGTTTGCTTCACATGTCATTCAAAGCCGCACTGACACGCTCTATTATTTCCCTTTAGTTGGTAAACCCTCTGCAATTATTTAAGGTGGCCCAGCTCAAACAGGACCTTTCCAGAAATCTCTCCTATCTGTCTCTCATCTTCCCTGCAGGGCACTCTCTGTCCATGAGCCTTTTATACACTTCTGGATGTACTCATTATGCAGTGTTACAGTTTATTTTTATTGTACTGATTGTTAAATTGTGACTACTGCAGGACCAAGAATTGGATTTTACCCATATCTCTTTTCCTCCCTGGGCCGGGCCTCTGATGGGGAGTTACCAGGGTTTCTCCCATTCTGCTGATTATAAAACAGGTTTTTTTGGAAACCGTTCTTTCTCTGTGTGTTGTGTCAATTACAAAATTCTCTTTGTCCTTGATGGCAAAGCACGTATGTCATATTCTGATTTGTGGGGCACAGTCTAAGAATGTATATTATCCAAACTGGTCATTTACATTTTGTAACAATAGTGCTAGTAAAAAACAGAGCCTACACGGATTCAAGGCAGATGGATTACAGCGCTGAACACTGAGTGGGGTCGTGGACATGGGCTCTCTTCCTCAACCAAGAAGCTATCTTCAGTGACATCCACTTACAAAGGAAAAGGTGGTTGTTTCTAATGGAATCTCCCTAGATATATTATATTTAATACCTAAGGGCACACAGGTAGACCCCATGCCCAGTAGTAGATAGCCAACACAAAACAAACTCAGTAGCAGTTATTGTTATTTTTGTTTTGTTGTTTTTAATCACAAATTGCTTTGTTTAGACATTTTTATTGTCTCAGTGGTCTTTTGTTTATATATTATGGTTTCCAATTTTGTGCTTTTGTGTATGTTTTTTTTCTTTGTGTGTGCGTGTACTTAATTTTGGTTTGTTTATTTCTTTGGGTTTTGTTTGTTTTCTAAAGAGAGAAAGACTGAGTGTGGAGTTGCGTAATTGTGGAGGTGGGGAGGGTTTGAGAAAATCTTGGAGGGGAACTGGGATCAGAATATATTGTATGAAAAAATATTATATATATAATATTTATATACATAATATATATAATAAAATAAAACATGCCCTTCTGGCTACGGACAATGTAAACCCAGACAGACCTGCTTGGAAACAGACTTTCTGGAGTAATTGCTTTAAAGAAGAAAGCCACCAGACAGAGAAGGTAGGAAGCAGATTGGAAATCCTTGATTTTTAATGCCCTGAAGGCGGTTGTCTCTGAGTCTACTTCTATCCCTGGTCTTCGTGGCTCCTCTACCATTTCATGGGACCAGAGAAAGCTGTGGGCATGTTTGTTATTGTCTTTTCCACAGGGCACTTGTGTTCTTGCACAGATGTAAAAGCTCTGCTCAGCATTAAGTACCTGGCCAGAGGTCCGACTTACAGTGAGTAAAGCCAAACATCTTCTACCATGTGGGAGGCTGGGGCAGGAGGAGCACTGAGAATTCAGGACATTGAGCTATTGGATTAGACTGTCTTTAAAATGGTCTGCCTTCAAAATATATATGTACATACAAGGAACATTGTACAGACTGAGAAGGCTGTGTTTATCGGTTTAGGAATACACGTAAATGTGTGTGTGTATGTGTGTGCGCACGCGTGCGCGCGCGCGTGTGTGTGTGTAATGACAAAGAAAAAGGACCACTGATTTGAAGGAGATCAAGAAAGGGTACATGGGGGCAGGAGCTGGAAAGAGGATGGGAAAGGAGAAAATGATGTATTTTACATTATAATTTCAAAAACTGTAACAAATATATTTTAAAAGTGTCTGCTCAATAAATCCACACTATTGCAAAGACTCACTTCCCCATCTTATTTTGTTTCTGGTCACTGTCACACTTATTTGAAGCCCAAAGCCTCTGCCCACATGTGACTCATCCCAGCTATTTTTGTTCCTTTGTGATCGGTTAATCTTTTCCAGGAATGCAGTGTCTCTCACACACCATCATTACCCTTGCTCACAGGTAATTAAATGTCTCTGACAAACTGGATTTGTCATGGCTAGACGAAGAATCACTTACCTTTAGGTGAAACCTTGAACTCTATTGCCTTTGTATTTTAATTGCACCTGAAATATTTATTTCTGTCATCTCTTGTTAACGGATTTTTTTTTTTAACCAAACACTCAACAATCGCTAACTTGCTGCATATCCCCAGGATTGAGCCCTTTTCATTTAAACTTCTGGTTTGGGAACAGAAGGAGAATAAAGAGGTTCTGTTTATTGTAGGTTTTTTGAACTTTCTTATGTTATTATTTTCTACTGACCTTTTTAATTGCTGAGCTTCGTTATGACAGTTTCATACAAATTTTTATCTTTCTACTTTGCTCACAACACTACAATATGATTGTTTCGGAGTTGCTGAGGATTGAGCCTGGGGCCTGATTCATGCTAAGAGTGAGTGTAGCCACCTGCCTGCTGACAAATGCCTCTACAGTGGGCTGTAAGGTTTCTAGAAACGTCTCCTTGAGAAATAACCATATAGGAAATTCACTCTTTCCTTTAAGTTGATTTAAACTTAAGAACTAAAAAATCAGATCCCAGATTCTGAGGAAACACAGTTTTACAGTCTTTTCTATAATTGTAGTTGCAATAATAACATTATTTCAACATGATGTGAAATTTCTCTGAAATCTCATTTCTAAAAAAAAATTTTATTGGTTATTTTATTTATTTACATTTTTAAAAAAGTTTTTTTCCTTCATAATCCTATAAGACTTAATACAGTTTGTGTCAATGAGTGTTATCCTCATTTTGGTTACAGTGGCTGTACACAGTCAATGCCGTATCATCATGTATATGGAAAACTTGAATAGTGAATTCTTCCAGCAGCTAAAGGGAAAAGGAATCCCAGGCCTATGCTTAGATCCAGACCTTGGGAAATTTTTTTCTTTCTTTCTATTTCTGGATTGCTTGTAATATTCATTTCTTGTTACTTTAGAGTCGTTCACATGAAGTGATCCAAAACGAAGCCTGATCCTTGAAAAACTGGAGTGAAAGAAAAATTCCTTATTTATCTCAGATGAGATAAAATACATCATTTTATCAAACTATGTTCATTCCTTTTCTCTTTCCAGCATTTAAAGGCAAACAAGTGTAAGTAATATATTCATAATTATATCTACAGAGTTTGTAAAAACTTCGTTTGTGGCATTAACAAAAAAACTTAAGTATGTCTTTTTTCCCCAGACTTTCTGTCTGTAATTACTGATAAAATACCACTTTGCTAAGCCTGATAAAACCTAAATTCTACAATGACCTTCAGAGTTAGATGATCCTTGTTTGTAATAAAATGTTTGTATGCAAGGAACATAGACAGCTCATGTCTGGACGAATCTGTAGATTTCAGACTAACTTGACCGTTGTTGGGAAGGCTTTGATTTTCCAGACTCAAATAACACTGTTGTAAATTACCTATTTGTGGTTAGCCCAAGTCATGTCTATGTAAAATTATTAGATGGTCTGTCCCCAGTCTCCTTTTTAAGCCGAATGTCATTTATACTAAATTGCTTAGACTAACTTTATAAAAATGGTATTAGAGAGTGGTAGAAAGCATATAATAAAACTACGTTACTAACATTTGAGGGAACCTTAGGTTTTAAAAAATATATTAATGATCACTGGCTACATGTCTGATAAATGTGATTATTGTTTACTTTAAAATGATGAAAATTGAAAATGGTAACTCTCTACGACTGGAGGAGATTGCGAAGAAGCTGGGATATGATGTTTGTCAATGGTATTTTGTGTGCTCTATTTTGAAGAGAGAAATCTAATGCTTTCCTTTCTACCACGATCTTCTGAGATGGTTATTTCATGTTATAAAATTAGGAAACGTGGGTCTGGGATGATAGCTGAGCTAGCATAGTGCTTGCACTGGAAATATTAGGACCTGAATTAAACCCATACAAAAATGCGTGGCATGGTGGATGTGCTTGCGATCACAAAGGTATGGAGGCAGAGCCAGGAGGGTCTACGCAGCTTACTGACCACTGGCATTCCCTAACTCGTCAGCCTCAGATCCCAGCGAAAGCACCTGACTCAAACAACAAGACAATAAAATAACAAACAAAGCAACGTCATCAAAATGCAAGGTAAATGACATGTAACCTTGATGTCTGGCATTTAGACTCATGAACACACAGGTACGTATACTTTCACACACATGGTCACCTACACACATACAAACAACTGTGTGTACTTGAATAAACACAAAAATACACATATAGAATTGCAAGAATTATTACATAGTTTTGAAGTGGCAGGCTAGCTCGGCTGGTCACGCTGATTGTGGCCAAACCTGGTGACCTTCCCAGAACCCACATAGTGGAGGGAGCCCATCCTTCATCCTCCAAGTTACTCTCTGACCTCCACATGTACATCTTAGCACGTGAACCCCACACACAAAATAAATAAAGAACTAAAATAAATGTTGGTGTTTTGTTTTTGTTTTTTTTTTTTTTTTAGTTTTTTCGAGACAGGGTTTCTCTGTGTAGCCCTAGCTGTCCTGGAATTCACTCTGTAGACCAGGCTGGCCTCGAACTCAGAAATCCGCCTGCCCCTGCCTCCCGAGTGCTGGGATTAAAGGCGTGCACCACCACTGCCCGGCTAATAATGGTTTTTAAAAGACAAAGACTGCAAATACCACTTAGGATTTACTTTGAAAATATTATATGATGCACTTTTTGAACATTGCATTCAGATTGAGAAATGAGCCAGTGAATTAATGCACAAGAATTTCAGTATACGTGGTATCTGACTTTCTGGGTTTGACCATTCCTATTCTTATATTTTACATTCTAAAAAGGTGAAAGTGGCCACTCGGTGCTATTATCCTAGCACTTGGGAGAAGGAAGCAGGAGAGGGCTATGTGTTCAAGGCCAGCCTGGGTAGGCTACAGAATGAGAGACTCTGCCTCAAACAGCACACGTAACTCTAAAAATGCTTATTATCATCTGAAATATTTAAAATCCTTTTGATTATGTTCACTTTAAAAAAATTCACACGAGTCACAAAACACATTTATATTTGTGCCCAAATCTATGTTGCTTCCATTTTTCCTGATAATTTTCAGATGAAGTAACTAGACTCCAAGTGGAGTGTATCCTAATAGCACGTTTTGGAAGAGTTCTATCGAGTTTCTAAAATCTGACACTCATCCAAAACCACGAGGAGCTGGGATTCTAACCAGGATAGCAGCTTGATTCTATTTCATCCCTGAGCCATGCTTACCCTAACTTAGAGCAGATGATTTCGCTTTGCAGATTGCCTCATTGCTTGTGCCTGCGTCGGGCTGTCAACTGACACAGTTCCAAGCATCCTCATCTCTGCCTGACTAGAGTAGCAAACTCGTTCTTCTACCTTTTTATTATTCCTTTCCTCATTTCTCTCCTCTTTTATACTTCAGCTATGAGCGATCTTTGCAGACACTGACACTAAACATAATCTTAAGAGATTCGCATTGCCCAAACGCCAAGGATACTCAAGTTCTCTACAAAATAATCTGAATTTGTCTTTCCAACTCCTACTCTGTAACTGGCCTCTTCAAATGTGGACTCTGCTTCCTCTAGTACATTCTTTTGTTTGACTCATTGTTTTCCATCAACCCAGACTGAGAATCCTCCTCTTTCTTACTCTTCCTAAACCTTCGCCTCATTTAACATCCTGCTTAAAGGCCAAAGCCAGTTCAAAACCATCCTTGACTCTCTCTGCCAGCTGGGTTTCATTTTCCATCTTCCCTCAGCACTTCAGACCAGGTCGAGGGTTGGTATTCTACTTTAATCCATGTGATCATTAGGCATCTTTCTACCACTAATTATAAGTGATCAGTTCCTTCCAGGAAGGACTTATTCTTGTGTTTGTCTTTTTTGGTGCTTGTAGGCCCAGGACAGACATCTGTATGTAAGTAGTAGATATAAGATATATCTTTATACACTGGGATCACAGCACAAAATGTAATCACATTGAGGTTTAAGAAATCTTATAAAATAGAAGAAATAGAAGATCAACTCTGCTCCTTATTTTCTCCTTAATTTTCACAAAAGAGAATGGAGATAATTTGCTTTGTGATTTGGGGAAAATAGTGGGATTTTGTGCTTTTTTTTTTTTTTTTTGCTTTGTTTTAACACAAGTCCTTGTTTTATAATCTCAGAGTGGAACTGAATTTTATCTCGTAATAGGGGATGATAATGAGTACTATAAAGATAACCCTGAGGTAAAGCATATATATATATATATATATATATATATATATATGTGTGTGTGTGTGTGTGTGTGTGTGTGTGTGTGTATGTGTGTGTGTGTGCGTGTGTGTGTGTTTTACATATATACATGTTAAATATATTATTAACATGTATATATGTATTACATGTTATATATGTATATATATGCAATATGTGTGTATACATACATATATATGACATAAATATATTTAAAGCCTACTCTTGGAGTGCAGGTAGAATACCTAACTCTTCATGTACTCATTTGCTCAACTCAGCAATGTTTGAAGCAGAAATGTGAATAAAGTCAAATATTGCAAGTGAAATAATAGCCAGGCTAATTCCTCCTGACTGAAAATAAATGGGCCAATCAGATGGAGAAAATAACTGTGGACCCCTTTGCACAGTCAAAAAGTAGACTGAACGGCAGTGATTGCAGTAGTAAAAGCAAATGATGTAGGGTTTTGCAATGCAAGCAAGATAAATATTCCCATGATAGCCTAATATGCTCCCTGAGTCACTTTCCCTGGTAAATGCAAACAGAAAGTCACTGGTTAACACTTCAACAATCCAGGTTTACACTAGACAGTTGATGTTTGCCTAAACCTACCTACTGACCTACCTACCTTCAGTACATATAATCTCATCACTCAAACTAATCTTGCTACAGATTATGCTTCTTTCTTTGATTTTTACCTTTGAAGGGTGGGGCTCAGTTAGTTATTGAAATTTATGAATTTATTTAATAGGTAAGATTTCCTATTAAACCAGAGGCCATATAATTCTAGCTCTGGAACAAATGTATCATCTGAGACATTGCTGAAACGTAAACATATTAAAGAAAGCAGTTTTCAAGGTACAGATGATTTCTGTCCTGTTATTTAAATGCAGATACTTACTCTAATTAATTAATATACCATGCCTGAAGAAAAGCCTCTAACATGTTCTTTAGGAAGAGTTAACTTGCCAGGCAGTGGTGGCACACGCCTTTAATCCCAGAACTTCGGAGGCAGAGGCAGGTGGATTACTAAATTCAAGGCCAGCCTGGTCTACAGAGTGAGTTGCAGGGCATCCAGGGCTACAAAGAGCAACCCTGTCTCAAAAAAGAAAAAAAAAAAAAAAGAGTTAACTTGTGTAAATCTGAATGCCTGTTGTCAAAATGAATTCAGGGGAGTCAGGTGGTGGTGGCACATGCCTTTAATCCCAGCACTTGGGAGGCAGAGGCAGAGACCGGCAGATCTCTGTGAGTTTGAGGTCAACATAGTATACAGAGAAAGTTCCAGGACAACCAAAGTTAACAGAGAAACCATGTCTATAATCCTCCATCCCAAATAAATGAATAAATAAATGAATGAATAAATAATAAGTTGTTGCAAAGAAGGAGACAGCACTCCAAAACTGCTTCTTTTTTTTTCCGACTTTTTTGAAAAGTCAATTTAATTATTTATTTTTGATACTTTATTTACATTTCCAATGTTTCCCCCTTTCTAGGTCTCCTCTTTGGAAACCACCTATCCCCTCCCCCTCCCCCACCTCTATGAGGGAATTCCACCTCCCACCCACCCTCCTGCCCATTCCCATATTCCCAAAACTGCTCTTAACCAAGAGGAGTATGATCTAGGGAATCTAGTCGGTTTTCATTTAAATACAGGTTGAGAGTCTCTTTCTCCCATTGGCTGCTGTCATGTCTTACAGTCTTGTTCTCCTGCACAATTTTAAAAGAATCAGAGCAAAGATAATGAAGGAAAGAGTTTGTCACTTAATTCATTCAAATTCCAAAACTACAGCAGTCTCTCCCTATAAATAACTTTTTTTTTTCTGGCTGGAGATGTTTATAATATTAGCATAAAAGTCTTACAATATGGGAGAGACAAAAAACTATTATGTCCTTGTAAACACATGTTTTACAGTCTTAGACAGAAAATACTAGTATTTAATGTTCCTTACGGGATGAGGTGCTACACATGGGACAGTCAAGTGTCTATTGCAACATTTTATGTGCTCTTATCTGCCTAAGTCTGGCAAATGCAAAACATATAAACCAAACCCAAACCACATTTTTGAATAAAGATTATCATCAGTTTTGACGTTAACAATTAAATTAACATTAGGCAGGCGTACCTTGCACATAGGACCCTACACCTAACTGTCCTGGTGCCCGTTCAGCGTTAGTCCTCCTGTTCCTTCCATTCAGACTTCTGGCTATAAGTGGATGGTGAATGAACTGAAGTTGAATTCAGGCACTAAAACTGTTCTAAACCTACTGTCATTCTATAGGTGTAAATGAATTTAACTATCTCCTTCTCCCTCTCTCTCTCCCTCTCCCTCTCCCTCTCCCTCTCCCTCTCCCTCTCCCTCTCCCTCTCCCTCTCCCTCTCCCTCTCCCTCTCCCTCTCCCTCTCCCTCTCCTCCCTCTCTCTCTCCTCCTTCTTTTACCTCCCCCTCTGTCTTTCTTACAAACCTATATTATTTGTATATGAGTGTTTAGCCTGCATGTATGTCTGTAAACCTCTTGGTATGCCTGGCGCATGCAGAGTCCAGAAGAGGGCACCGGATCCCCTGGAACTGGAGTTATGGGCAGTTGTTAGCTGCCGTGTAGGTGGTGGAAATCCAACCCAGTTTTCTGGAAGAGCAACCAGTGCTCTTAAGCACTGAGCTCCCCCCAGGTCTCCCCAGCTCCCAGCTCTTTTTGTGAGGTTTCATATTCTACATTGTAACAGAGTGGTTAGTCAATAGAATCTTAAAATATTAGTGGTAGTATTATGTGCGAAAAGGAGAACAATGATATAGAAAGCCTTGTTATCAACTCACTAGTTGAGGCAGCAGGCAGTACTGAGAACTGAAGGTGATCCACGCTTCTCTAAAGTGAGGAAGGGTTATACACCACAGACTGACGTGAACTAGAAATTCTAGGTGAATGAAAGTTTCCCACACAGACATCCTTTTTGGGGTAATTCAAAAAGATGAAAGGAGGGGTATAAAGACCAAATTAATGAAAGTGAAGAAAGTGGCCAGGAAACAGTTGTGGCCATACTATGAGGTGTAGAAGAAGCAGCAGGGTTGGATTATGGTGGTGAGAGGTCCCGCGTCTGCCCCCGGCTCGAGCCACTAGGAGAGATGTGGGAAGTTTGACCACACTCACCCCACAGCACTGCAGGATGAGCGTCAAGCTGTGAGAAGATGCGGGACACCACCTGGGGTTGGGGAAGTGCAGCCTGGGGACCCAGAAACTACACAGAGCTGGCTCTGTCTGGTTCTCAGGCTCTTGGGCATCCCAGGAGCCACTGGATGCCGTGGAAGAGCTGAGAACAGAGTGGGGGACCCTAGACTGGATCTAGCCTGGGGACGAGGGGGGAAAAGGTGGGGAGGAGCACGGCTGGGTCCCGCCAGGGACCAAGTCTTTGGTTTGTCACCAGCTAGCTGAGTTGGGTTGGTGGAGGCCATGGCTGGGAGCGCTGAGAGGCCTTTTGTGGGAGACTAGACATGGTTCTTTAGACGAAAGCCTGTTCCATTGTTCCTCACGGTGGATCCCAATGAGGAGAGACAGTTCATGGTTTTAGGGCATTTATTGTTATGGCGGAAAGTGGCGATGAGTGAATATGCACCCCACAATCTCAGGGCGGGCCTGAGATTTAAATACCTTTTGCAGGGAGGAGTGGCTGGGAAGGGGTGTTTATTGGGTGATCCTCTAGATACCTCATTAAAATGGGAATGTCTTGAGGCTACGTGACCACACCTCTACCTGTGGAGGGGTTTGGAGCTACGTGAGTGATGGTCACAGACCTATGGAGAGCTGTGGCCTCGTGTCAGGAGCCTGGGGCCCAGGAGCATGGCAAAATGCCTACTGTCCCTTGTAGGGTTATCCCCTGCTGGGTCCCAGGGTTTTAAATCTTAGCTCAACCAGAAACCAGGCTGCCTTTCACAGTCCCACACAGCAGCACTGAAAAAATGTAGGCTCCAGCTCAGGCAGTATAACTACACATTGTTGTGCTTAAGAGCTGGGATTCTTAGCTGGACCGTGATGTATGAGTTCAGGCTGACCTGAGATTAAGTTTTAGCTGGCCCTTGGGCTCTAACCTGTGGAGAAAAGAAGAGTTCTAACAGTAGTCATTGAAAGCAAGGTCACAAAACCTCGGCAGAAACGTCAAGAATAGGTGCCCGCAGAGCCAGAGCAGTTAGAGCAAAGAGGGTCTGTAGCAGCCTGCAAAGCTGTGAGGTGCTTTTAGGGGAGGACAGAGGGACATTGCTAGGACTTAAGGGCCAGTTGAAGATCTCAGAACTGAGAGTCAGGAGGTTGGTGGGGAAAATTTGGAAAGAAAATAAGGAGGATGATTCAAGTTAAATTCTGTGACAAGACTTGGACTAAACCAGACTCAATATTGATGTGGCAGGGGAGGAAGCTGAGGCAGAACACCTATCATAACAAGCCAAATCATTAAAATAAGATGAAAAGAATGTGAACTGGTGTAACAACACATTAGAAATGAGGATGGTGAATAGGATCCAAACAAAACACAGCTATCATTTTCAGTCCATTTACAGTAACGCGATTAATGATTGGGGGTCTACTTCAACTGACTCTCATTAGCCCTATTCTGCTTTCTACCCCTTCCTCTTGTCATCTTGTTTTGTAATGTATCCTTTAGGGATTAACATTTATTTTTCTTCACTAGAGTTACAGTTAATTTCTTTTATTGCCCTTTTAACATTTCTTTGTGATATTTTTATTTTACTTATGTGTGTGTGCTCTTGTGGTTAAAACATGTTCTCAAATTACCAAAATCAACTTAGGAATTGTATATAACTCTTCACTTTTGAAGAAATATATATTTTTACTCTTTCTGTTCTTTGTGTTTACTTTAACCAAGATAAATCTACCACAGTGTGAAACTATTCTTGCTTAACATTGTCTACATGTTTCTAAAAATGTCAAGTAATTTTGTTTAGTGTTAAGTTTTACTTGGAACTCTGAGAACTACTTTCTCCAGTTTTTTGTTTGCATGAAAATGTTTTTGATTTAACTTGTTGTTGTTGCTGTTGTTCTGATTTAAAGCCAAGGAAATTTTATGGTAATCATTCAGGCAGCATACCCTTGAATACCAAGGTATCTTTTAGTTACACTAATTTTTATCAAATATGTACTATGTGTTAATCACTCAATGGATGCTGAGATCTCAGATATTTTACTATTAACCAAATGTTCCTTACTAGTCTGGCATTTGAATAGGCCTGATTTCATTCATCTCTTCTTTGTTCACCTTTATTTTCAAAGAACATTTTTAGATATAAATTTATAGGATGACTTTTTGTTCTGTTTTTATTCTTTAGTATATATTTTTGAACTTACTTTTTTCTGATTTTCTTTATACATTATACTTTTCTTTGTTCTTTTTCTTTTTTTTCCTTTTCTGTTGTTGTTCTTGAAGATTTTCCTTTTCCTGGTTTTTTGTCTCCCAATGTAAACCATGAGGCACAAGAACCAAAAAGAATGAATGAGAAATTGGAGCTTTCTTAAATACGTGATAAAAGAAAGATTCTACCTAAAGCTGGAGGGTCCTCTAAGGATAGGTAAAAAAAAAAAGAAAAAGGTATCTAAGATGGGGAGTGAAATAGTCAATGCTAGTGTATGTGTTAAGGCAAAACCTCAGAGGCCATCCATGGGCCAAAGGGATCCATCCAATTCTCTGGAGACTGGGTTAGACCTAGAGGTCTGGGAAGCCTTTTGTGCATCCTATGTATGAGGAAGTTGCTGGGAGAGACGAGATATAACTAACAAGGCAGCTGATGCAAATTCATTGGGTAATGACAGAGTCTGGCATGGGGCCTCTTGGTCCCTCTTTATCTGTCTTATTTTCCCTATTCTTTACTTACAAAAATGATGTTCATAGTATCAATTATTACTCCCAATTTCTCTCCTCTTCCTATTTCAATTTTTTGTTAGTTAAATATTATTTAGGCAGCATTTATTGACTAATTGTCTAGCTCACTTTTGAGTCCATTAAATGAATGTTACCAATTCTGTTATTTAGATTTATTATTTCTTTTCACTTATGTGTATGAATGCTTCATCTGCAGGTATATATATGTACTATATGCATGCTTGATGTCTGTAGAAATCAGAAGAGGGTGTCGGGTCCCCTGGAACTGGAGTTACAAGCAGTTGTGAGCTGACATTTGGGTACTGGGAACAAAACACATGCTGTCTGCAATAGCAGCACAATGTCTAAGCATTCAGCAATATCTCCAGCTCAGAACTGTATTATTTCTGATATTATGCTTTTGGTTTTAGAATGTGTGTCAGGCTTTGTTTGGAATTTCTGTTTCTCTATTTAAACAGTCTGATGAATTTCTCCATTGCCTAAAAATCCTTTACCACTGTAATAATCATTATTTAAGCTTTTGCCCAGAACTGGGGATGTAGCTCAGGGGTGGTATTACCAGAAATATTGGGAAATCCCTCTGTGGTCACTATAAGACACTAGGAAAATCATAGTCCCTTCTTGGAGATATTTGTCTGCTAAATAAAAAGATTTAAAAACTGCTTGAAATGGAAGTTTAAGGAAAATTTTATTAGAAAATAAATGAAAATGTTCAAGGTAGGTAAGCCATAATTCACAGCAGATGTCTGGAGGAGAAGAATGAAAAGAGAGAGAGAGGAAGATAGGAGGAGGGAGGAGGGGAGAGAGAGAGAGAGAGAGAGAGAGAGAGAGAGAGAGAGAGAGAGAGAGAAATTAGCCAGATGGTAGCAGGCTGCCACATGGTATAGTGGGGGTGTAGGGCCTTACAGGAGGAAGACAGAAGCTCAAAGTACCTGAACAAATATCTGAAAGAAGATATAAAGGAAAAGAAAAGGAAAGTTTATATCTTTCAGTGGTGAACGGACCCAGCAGAACCTTATGACTGCTGCTAAGGGACTACACTAGGGAATGGGAATTTTGGAAACAGAAGTACATTATCTCTTTAAAAGACTAAATATTCCTCCTACCTCTGGGGCACATGGTAAAGTGAAACTGTCTTTCCTAGTGTTGGTTCTGACTTCCTGAGAGCCCCTTAGATAGGTCATAGACCTTCCCAACTGGAATATTAAGTCTCCACCCAGGCTAGAAGTTTCATTATCTTGACCAAAAGGAAATAGCTTTACCTTAATGCTGTTGTGTCAGAAGAATGATAGCCAGCATGCACGAAACCCTACATATCACACACACACAGACACACAAACACACAGACACACACAAATGGAAAGAGAATAAAGTATTGTTTAATAATTCTATTAAATTGGAAGTTAGTCTTGATCAGCTATGAGATGTTTTTAAATTATTGCCATAGATGTTTCTGCCTCCTTTACTGTTAAACTTCCTCTTTCACTCAGGCTATCCTGAATGAATGACAGTGAAGTTTAAGATGACGGTTTATTGTTAATTTTTAATTTATTTCATTCTTTTGGAGTTAGATTGAGGTGCAGATCCATCAGATGTTTAAAAGAGTTGACATGATCTGTGCCCATAGCTGTAAACACTTTGCACTTATGGTTTGCGTCAGCAGCTCATTCAGTTGATAAGCGCTTCTTTGAGAGACAATCATTTTTTGTCATTAGCACATGATGTGAGTGTTCCATTTTGTTCCTTTCCCTATTCATATTCCCATTCCCTATACCTCACTTTCCCAGGTATCATTTCTGCAATCTTGACTAACTCCTTCCATCATGCTTCAGTCTGTGTATGCTTACCAGGAGACATTTCTCTTCCCACAGGTGAGGAATCAATGTTTCTGTTTGACACTCTGCCTCCTACAGTGATTCATCCACACTCTTCACTTCTATTGCTTCCTGGAATGAGACTGTAGCTCAGAAGGGCCTTTTTAGTCTTTGGCTTACACTATACACTGGGCAAAACCAATACGGAAGCTCCCGTGTGAGCAATTTGGCTGAGGGAGGGATACTTTTATGAGGGTGGCACAGAGCCTTAGCCATCTGGCAAAGGAGCTTTGCTCATAGCATCCTGGATATGGATTGCTCTAATCTTAGGACTTTGTTATTCTAACAGAATGCAGCTCACAATAAGATTATGATGGACAACTCTGGGCAAATGGCCCCTTGTGAACTTGTGGGTAGGTTCTCCGTCTCTACAGTGGCATAATAAAAATGGTACCATACAGGGCATTTTGGACTTTTGGTAGCACCACATTCTGGTGGTGCTCATTCTGGCTCAATCAGCAGGGCACATTATATTATAGCCTTTCTGCCTAGTCATTCATTGTGTGCCCAGGGCCCCTTCTATTCCTGCAGTGTTAAATGTCTGCTGGTAAATAATTTAATTCAGTATCTTCAAATATGTGGTGGTTGCCTTCAAAGTGGTTCGTGGCTGTTATCTTTCATTTTTGTACTTCTTTTTCTTTCTATTTATTTACTTTGGAAATAATGTCTCAGCCTCCCCAACATGACGAAGCTCCTAAAGTTCACTGGTGTGCATAGTCCTGAATGTTTGGAGGGTTCCTTTCACTGGGATATGGTCTCTCTTCTTTTTGTAGGTTACTAGGTTCTGGTCTTTGAGAACTGACTAAGATGTGAAAACTAGCGCTTTTGTCAGGATGGCTGCATTCAGCTTTCGGGCATCCAACCCAAATTTTTCCCCACAGGCATTAAACAACATGCCTTTCAATTTCCATTTACTGGTGCCCCGGATACTATGATCTGATGATTATTATTTTAACTCTGTCACATCTGCTGGCTGCTATTTCAAACTTCACAGTACTTGCACATCCTTGCTTCCTGTAGAAAACTGTTAGCATAGCTATTGAGAACCTGCTCTCTAGTTTACTTTCTTGTTCTTACTCTTCACCTATGACATTAGTCTGCTTATCTTTTGTCTATTCCTATACCCTCTTCACTGGGGCCATTTTTGCAGTATGGGAGAATGGGTGTCTTTTGGAACCTTCCATAAGATTAATTGGCAAGTAGATTTTCAGCCTTGGTGTGGTATGTCCATTCTGCCAAGCTCGCTGTTGAGCCTTTTTCTTTTCTCTTTCTCTCTTTCTTTCTCTCTCCCTCTCACTGTCTCCTCTCTCTTTCCCTTTTTTCTTCCTTCCTTTCTTTCTTTCTTTCTTTCTTTCTTTCTTTCTTTCTTTCTTTCTTTCTTTCTTTCTTTCTTTCTTTCCTTCTTCTCTTTCAGTTTTTCTTTCTTCCCTCCTCCTTCCTTCCTTTCTTCCTTCTTTTTTTTTTCATTAAGAGGATCAAATCCAGGGCCTGTACATGTACATATAATTGAGCTATGTCCTAAGCCCTCTAAGAAACTCTTGATGTTTAGTATCATCTAAGAACCACTAGTATCTTACATTCAGCCTTACAATCAGAGGAATGAGTTTATCAATCTTGTCTAGAATTAAAGGGACATTTCAGTACATGAATAATTGATGTAATAAAGATAAAAAAGCCTTCCCGTTTGTTTAAGCTAGTATGTGGGAACATATAGGGAAGAAAATAAATGCAGATATTAAAGATTTTTAATTTCAACAGAAAATTAAAAGCCATGAGTTATTTTGAAATCCTTCTTATCTTCAGTGAAAACTCCCTTTCATATTGTGCTTTCTATGGAGTTGGAGACCCATTTGTCATGGTAAAAGAGATTATATTTATTTCTTCTTTACTTTATAATAAGAAAATTCTATCTGCTCTGGTAACTATAAAGGTTTATATTTTTAAACATTTATAAAAATGCACACTGAAGCTGTTGATGTGATAGAAAGCAAGATAAATATTTCATTATTACTTCTATGAAACAATGTTCCTATCCCGTGACCTTTTCAAGAATTGCTGTGTTACATGAGCAAATTATAGTAATAAATTATCTTCCCTCAGGAACTGACTCACACAGTAGATGAAACTCAATGAACAAAGATACTTGGCTTATAGACTAGGAATTCGGTACTATTGCTTCAGTGTAAATGTCTCCAGTGAAGACATTCTATACATGCATGATGAATAAGAAAGGGTATATACACTAGACTTAAAGGGTACAAAGGCTGAAAAGTTGTTTGGTTTAGTGTTTCTAAATATTTAGTTCATTCATTACCTGTTCTGTGCACTCAGAAAACAAGACCAGGTAGGAAACTTGCTTTGTGCCTGTACTTTCTAGCCATACATCACTGTGAAACTTCCTATTAGAATAAGAAGAATCAATTTGTCGTGGTTCATTTTATTTTTCAATTATATATAGTTGTGTTTATTTGTGTATGGGCACTTATACATGAATGTGGTTACCTATAGAGGCCAGAGGATATGGGTGTATCTAGAAATGAAGTTATGGGTGGTTCTAAGCTATCCAACATGTGTGCTGAGAAACAAACTCAGATATAAGCACTCATAACCACTGAAGTATCTTTCCAGTTCCCAGTATGTCTGATCTACTTCTGGATCCATTTTGTTATTAAAAACTTTCAGTAGCCCCAGGGAGATCACAAAACAATTATATTCCTAAATGTAATGGGAAGTTGTAGGCTAGAATGGTTGCCCAATGCTTATAGTCCCAGAATCCTTCTTGTCGTTTACTATAGTGTAAAACTCTGCAATTTAATTCATTCTATGGTCTTCATGTGGTATTGAAGGTGTTCATATTGCTCCTTGTTGCAAAGTAGAATGGAAAGCTATGAAAACGAAGTTCCAAAGGAGAGATCAATGGTCTCTGCCTCTTATTCTTCATATGCCATGCTGTTACTTCTCACATTTCAGTAGGGCTTGTTTATGTGACCCAAATGCCAACTGAATTGGTTGTATGTCTCTATTGCTATTCAAGAAGATTGTGCCTTCACTACTGGGAGCAGTCTGTTTTGTTCTGATCATTCACTTTGGGCAAAGTTATCTGCCCTTTCATGAGAACACTTGGGTAGTCTATGTAGACGTCCATATAGCATAGAGATAGTTATCTATCAGGTGCCTACTAAAATGACAAATGTATATTTACTCACTGTATTAGTGTTCTGGCTAGTTTTTTTTTTTTTTTTTTTTATACTTTATTTACATTTCCAATGTTTCCCCCTTTCTAGGTCTTCTCTTTGGAAACCCCCTATCCCCTCTCCGTCCCCACCTCTATGAGGGAATTCCTCCTCCCACCCACCCTCCCACCCACTCCCCTCTTCCCACTTTGACATTCTCCTTTACTGGGGCTTCTAACACTCTCAGGCCTAAGGGCCTCTCCTCCCCCTGATGGCCAACAAGGTCCTCCTCTGCCACATATGTGGTCCGAACCATGGGTCCCTCGGTGTGTATTCTTTGGTTGGTGGTCCAGCCTCCAGGAGGACCGGGGGGGGGGGTCAGGCCAGTTGACACTGTTGCTCCCTCTATGGGGCTGCAAACTCCCTCAGCTCCTTCAGTCCCTTTTCCTACTCCTCCATCTGGGACCTCACTCTTAGTCCAATGGTTACTGTAAAGTGAAACTTGGATATTCCAAATTTTTGGGCTAATATCCTCTTATCAGTGAGTACATACCATATTTGTTCTTTTGTGACTGAGTTACCTCACTCAGGATCAGCTTGACAAAAGCTAGAATTACCTGAAAGGAAGGAACCTCAACTGAGAAAATGTTCCCATAAGATTCAGTTGTAAAGCTGTTTTATTTTCAAAAAACTAGCAAATGATGGTGGAGAGCTCAGCCTATTGTGGGTAGTGCCAGCCCTGGGCTGGAGTTTCTGGGTTATATATGAAAGCAGGCTGAGCAAGCCATTAGAAACAAGTAATTAGCACTCCTCCATGGGCTATGCATCAGCTACCTGCCTCCAGGTGTCTTCCCTGTGTGAGTCCCTGTCCTGATTTTCCTCAGTCATAAACAGTTATCTGAAACTGTAAACTGGAATAAACCCTGTCTTTCCCAAGTTGCTTTGGAGATGGTGTTTCATCACAGTAATAGTAGCCCTAACTCGGGCAATTAGCTACAGTTTTGTTTGTGTGATAAAATACCATTGCCAAGACAAATAGCTTATAGAAGAGTTTACAGTTACAGACAAATAAGAGTCAATCATGTCAGGAGGCATGGCAGCAGGCCATGTGCTGCCAGCTCTGGAGAAGGTCTCAGCTGGACAACATCACAGCATGTATAAGAAGAAAAGATCATGTGGCAAAATGAGAAGCCAGAGAAATGTCAGTGAAGGCCTAGGAATGACTTTTTTCTAGACTCAAAATCTTGAAAGTTCTACTGAAGACCTTACTGACAGCACTTGAACCTTTACAACACACTTAAAAACCACACCCAAACTTGAGCAGAGTGAGAGATAATCATTCCTCCACTGGTCTCTTCAGAATCTACAGATTCAATGCAACCCTCATCAAAATTCCAAAACAATTTTCCACAAAAATTGAAAAATAATCTTAAAATTCTTAAGGAAAGACAATTGATCTGGTGTAGTCCAAGTGACCCCAATCAATAACAAAATAGTCTACTAGAATTATTACCATCCCTTATTTCAAGTTGTACTACAGACATGCAGTAATTAAAGCAACATGATACTGGGTAGCAAAACAAATGCATTTATCAATGAATCAAAATTCACATATAAGCTCATGCTCCAACAGTCACTTGACTAGGTAAAGAAAACCAGAACACACACTGAAGGAAAGACAACACTTTCAATAGATGATATTGGTCAAACTGGATAGGGACATGTAGAATTAAATTAGATTCTTATCTCTCATCCTGCATAAAACTAAACTTCAAATGGATCAAGGACCTCTGAATCTTGAATCTAATAGAGAAGAAAGTGTGACTTTCTTCTTTCTTTCAACTTCTAGGCACAGGAAAAGATTCAGTACCACAGACATTAAGAGCAACAATTGACAAATGCAACTTCGTAAAACTGAAAAGCTTCTGTCCAGCAAAGACATCTAAAGGAAGAGAACCTACAGAACAGGAAAAGAAGTCTCTTTACAAAATATACATCTGACCGAAGGTTAATGACTAAACTACACAAGTCATCCAAAAATCTAAAACCAAAGGAAACAAACAAACAAAGCTGATTAAAAACTGGGACATGGAACTAAATATAGGTTCCCAAGAGTCATTGCTAAGAAACATTAAAATGATGTCCAGCATCCTTAGTCATCAGAGAAATGCAAATTACAACTACTTTGAGATTTCATCTTATCCCTGCCAGAAAAGCTAAGGTTAAAAAAAAGTCCTGTGGATGTGAGGAAAAGGAAATGCATATTCATTCTTGGTGGGAGTGCAAACTGGTATACCCAGTGTTATAATAGATGATCTGGTCTGGTATGATTGGCAGATGGTCGGCGGGGATGGTTGGCAGGGATGGGTGGGGATTGCGCAGTTCCAGAAACCACACCAGGCCAAACAGTTCCATGTGGGGGGTTTATTGGAAGAGGAGGGGCAAGGTAGCAGCGAGAAGAGAAAGGGAAAAGAGAAAAGAAGAGGAAGAGAGAGATCAGAGCGGTCTTCCTTTTATATATGGAGAGTGACGTAGTCACAGGTAAAGGTGGGCAGTGGGCCAAGTGGATTCTGGGAATATGGTGGCTGTTGCCTTGACAACAGGTGGGTGGGTCATGATGTCGCCTGGGTGTGATGTTACTGGTTTGGCAGTCCTGATGCCAACACCCAGTATGGAAATTTGTGTAACAATTCTTTAAAGGCAGAAATACATCTGCCATATGATTCAGCTCTACTGCTCTTCATTATACACCCCAAAGGACACTTTTACTTTAGTGTACTTTGGTGTATACCTTTGTATACATCCTAAAGGACAGAGTTATTTGCTCATCCATGTTCATTGTCAATAGCTAAGAAATGAAAACATCCTAGATGGCTGTCTTAGTTAGAGTGTCATTGCTGTGAAAAAATCACCATGATCAAGCCAACACTTATAAAGAAACACATTTCATTGGGCTGGCTCATATTCAGAGGTTAAGTCCATTATCATCATGGCAGCATGTAGGCAGACATGCTGCTAGAGAACTAGCTCAGGGTTGTACAACTTGAACACAGGCAGAGGGAGGAAGACTGTGTACCACACTGTACATAGTTTGAACATATAAGACCTCAAAGTGACATACTTTCTCCAACAAGGTCCTACCTACTCCGATAAGGCTGCACTTCCTAATAGTACCACTCCCTATGGGCCAAGCATCCAAACACATGAGTTTATGTGGGCTATAGTGATTCAGATCACCACAGTGGCCATCAACAGATGAATGGATAACAAAAATGTGTTGCATATGCACAGTGGAATACTACTCAGCTATTAAGAAATGTACTGTCTTTAAATTTGCACATAAATTATTGGAACTGAAAATAATCATTCTGAATGAGGTAAACCATAAAGACAAAAGGTACCTGCTCTGTTGTATGTGTAGATGGTAGCTTTGACTCTTTAGACATATGTATTTAACTTGGAGTACCATAGAAGTTAAGAAGCTCATACAGGACCATGTGTATGAGAGCTTTTCAGAGGAAAAGGAAGACAGCATGCAGATGGTACAAAGGGAGTAAGGAATAATAAAATAAGAAATGGTAAGTGGGTTAGAGAGTGGAGAGTTTGGTAGAGGAAAGAAATGGGGAAAAATAACTAATATTAAGGTCTTTTGATAAAGGCAAATGGAAATCTACTACTGCAGAAATTTCCTTAAATATATACATATGAAAAAGTGCTTGAATGGAGTTATAATTTAATGAGGAAGACAACACCTCCTCCAGAAACCATGGGGTATCAAATCAAAAGCTCAGTGCCAGGTATTGGTCATCTCTTTGGAGTTGTTCAGTGGAATCCCATAGACATGGCCAAACATTACAGGCTATGACCATTGCTCTTGTTTACCCCCCAGAACATGATGCTAAGTCTATATTGCAAAGACTCCATGATACTTGGAGAAATAAAGCTGCTACTTACCTTACTTACCTCTAGCTCCAATTTAACTGGTCAGCTTTCATAGTGCTGGAAAGTGCTATGAACACTACTATAGGATAAAAGTAATTGTTGGTATTATCCAGCTACAAACCCTGCAAGCTATAATAATGACCATTCTGGAAAGATATGGTATAATGTAGCAGTTTCCTCTAAGCCTGAAACATTCCATCCAGCATGGGAGCTCCTTAAACAGGAAGGTAAACAACTTAAGTAACTTCAGGAAGTCCCTGAAACTAACCAGATTCAAGAGGCCCCTCCCTCCCAAAGTAAGCAGTAAAGCTACTGAGAATAATTCTCAAACAAGCCAAACTGCAAAAATAAATGAATGAAGAAAGAAAGAAAGAAAGAAAGAAAGAAAGAAAGAAAGAAAGAAAGAAAGAAAGAAAGAAAGAAAGAAAGAAAGAAAGACTCTCGGACAAGACCAGTTGCCTAGAAGAAGCAGAAACCAGTCAAGTTACTTACATGAGATTTGACCAACTGTGTCACTTGGAAACAACCTATGTAATCTGTTGAACTGCCTGTATGCTGTGAAGTGTGTTCCAGGTTCCTTACTTTTGTGAGCTGTCACCCATGCTGGTGTGGGTTTTGTGATGTCTTTTGAGTCATTTCTTTTCCTATAAGTAACCCATCATAGGTATTCCTGTAAGTAACTCCAATAAACCCCATTGACTTGCCAAATTGGACTTTAGTGATATCCATACTTCTGTCTGTCATGGGCTCCCTATCTGGAATGAGCAGATGTGTGTTTAGAATCTTCCAAAAAAAAAAAAAAAAAAGTATTGTTACACAGTATATGCCCACTACTGCAATAATGACACAAATTTATGGGACCAACCACTTTCTGATTGTGTTTAAGGTCAACTCCAGAACACAAAACTCCTACCACTTTTAGCAAGGCCAGAAACCAAGGCTAGGGAGGTCTAGGTCCTAGTTTCTAGAAAAGAACCTACTTCTACTATTCTGGTGAGTAGATATATTATTACAATGATCTCTAAAGACTTATTGCCTTACCTATACAACAGCCCATCTCTCAACCCTCATCAGAGAAGCTTTTTTTTCTTTTGCAGTAGATTGATGATTAACACAGAAACTTTCAATTGGTCAGTGTGCAGAGAATAAGAAATTGCAGAATGCTGAGCTCTAAGTGGGATGCTTATATCACAAACCTCCTCCGTACCAAGACTCAAATGTCATCATGGAAGTGTGTTACACAAAAATTTTAAAAGCCAGAATCAATGGATGACTACGGAAGAAATATGGTGTTTTCCAAATACAAGAGAGTAACTGCATGTGTGAATGTAAAGTGGCTGTGATAGCATGCCGAAGACCTGCACGAGATCAAGCCGGAGTAAAATCTCAATGTGGAAAATGGAGACAGTCATGAAGCCACACCTCTAGCAACTGATAGTTCCTGGGAAAGTGAGGATCACTTTTCTCCAGTAAGGCAGTCCCCGAGAGGCTAAGAGGTTACCTGTGTTCCGTAGGTGGCCCTGTAGACAGGCACATATGGCAACACTAAGTGGTTATCTGGAGTAGAAGTAGGGAGATGAATGAGAACACATGAAATTGAAATAAAATAGTGTGTACAAAACTTAGATATGCAGACCACTTTAATAGTTAAAATGACCTAAAATACACACATTAGTAAAACTTGACAATTTAAAAATTGACGTAATTAGCCTAGACTTTTCCAAGGGGGGGGGAGGGGACCAACAAAAAATGACCTGTCTGTCTTTTATAAAAGTGAACGGTATCATTAGCTAATATTTGATCATGTCTACAGGCAAGTGTGTGCATTGAGTTCTGTGCTATCATTGTTCCACCATCATAGTCGCTTGCTGCTATCTTTAGCGGAAACAGTGACAGGAGTTCTCTATGATAAACAACTTCTTACAAAAGAATGGCTGGTAAATGACTAAGTCAGCTTTGTTTCTGTTGAGACTTGTTTATTGGAGGCAAGAACTAAACAGCCTTTTCCCTTGCTCAAATAAAAGTGGGTGTGGGCAGATGAAACTGTGTGAAATCTCCACGGACTGAGTCAGAAGCAGCACGGGGTTTCCAGGAAAACTTTTATTCAGACAAAGGCCAAGATTTAGAAAGAACATTTTTAACTTCTTAAACCACTGGCATTTTTCAGGTGGCAGATGTGACCGTGTGATTGGCAGAAACTTAATAAATGTGTCTTTAAGACCAGGGCACTCTACAGAAATATTTCAGAGATACTTTGGCTTCTCCTTTTTATGAGCCATTAGGATTAGATTCAAAGATGTGTTCTTGATTTTAAGAACACACAAAAAATCAGAAGTGGGTATTTCTTTGGTTTATTAGTAAATATAAATGCATCAATCTACATTTTAAACAAATTAACTACTTAAGTGGGTTAATTTAACTTAGTCATTGAAAATTCCTTTTAAAGAATGACTTTGGAATCATTTTACTGAATGACTTTGGTATCATATATTGATGCTAACAACACTGCTAACTTATGTTCAATTGTTAGAGCTCCTGGTAAAAGTCTGACTTTTATCTAACATGCATGCTGTAGGTAGCTAGTCTGGAGGTTATAATTCACATATACTGTAGCCTAAATTATGAACTCTTCATGTACAATCTAAAACTGCAAGTATGTGAGATTTGGTTATAAATATACTCTTAATTGTTAAGTGTCTCATATAGACAATTATACAGGAATGAACCAGTCATGCATACATATGGGTTACATTTATCCATTGTAATTTCCTGATAATAAATAAGTCACTTTTCTACTGCCTTGCCCTGCTATCCACCCTCCACGTTCCATGGTCATTGCCAGTCAAGACTTCAAGACTGAGTGTGCTTAATGAAGCTGTGCTAACAGTTAGACAAAGAGCTGAGTCAGTCCTGAGAATCTAGTTTACCCACTGACATTTATTTTAAATCATGCACCTGCTTGGTACTTGAAATAGTCTTTGCTTTCCTTCCAGTATCTTTGAAGGTAGGGATCTTTGTCTATTTTCTTCATGAACAGAGCAAAGCCTTGAATTCAAGGATATATTCTATGAATCTTAGTGAAACAGCTATTTAATCAGAATTCAGTCCCAAACATCTATAAACTCTATATTACCAGTTAGCACTCTGGTAAATGCTGATTCCCTGCTAAACTCCCTGTCTTCTAACATTCTTCTTGGCTCTGTTCATGGCCAAATTCTGTGGCAACAGAGACCACCTCTTCTAATCTAAGTATTTGAACATATACTTGGATGGTTACATCCTGTTCATGGATGCTGTAATCTGTGGTGTATATACTCTACATTCTGAGCTGTTTTCCCCAAATTTCAGGCACCTGAATTTGCATATCTCCTTTAATGTGGAATGCACCTATCTTTCTCAGTTCTCATCCCCTTTATTTCCCTCAGGACACAGGACTTGAAGCTTGCTTCGTGAAAGGTTGCATTTGCCTGTAAATTGTTTTTTCCAACCAAAAAGTTAAAAATTGTTGCCAAAAAGGAAAGATGAGTGGCTGGAGAGATGGGCAGTGATTACAAATATGTACTGCTCTTACATAGGAGCCAAGGTTGGTTTCTAGCATCAATCCCAGCAGTTCTCAACTGCCTGCAACTCCACAGATACATGTATGTACGCCCCCAACTACCCAGGGCACACATAGACATTAAATTTATTAAAATAAAACAAATATTTATTTCCTTAAAAGGGGGAAGCTATTCTTGTCAGGTGGGCATCATTGTCTTTCATGTCTCTAAACCTTGGAGACATTTTTCTGAACCTCGGTTTTCAGAAAAACAAAGCAGAATTGATTGAATAAATTAGATTTTGAGTATATGTCATGGCCCAGAAATCTAGCAGTAATGAACTCAGTTCTTTACTTAAGGGGGGGGGGAGGAATCCATGACATTTGGACAAAGACTTTCCTGAGGCAGGAAAGCCTTCCTAAGGCAAGGATTTTGAATCTGCATCTGAACAGCTTTCCCTGGCCTTCTATGTTAGCACCATCATGCCCAGTTCCTGCTTCCTGAATACAGGTCCCCAACTCTTATATATCTTCTATTCCTTGGTATATATCTCTTTTGCTTTCTTTGTTATATCTGCCAGACTCTTTCTGATCCCTGACAAAACTAGTGGTGATGCTCTCTGTCTCTAAGATCGATTTTATTTGATATATGTAAAAGTCAGGTAATCCAATTAGAATGAGACTTTCAAGAGGTGAGACTTCCCTATTGTTCCCCTCTACCCCCACCCCATCATCTCTCAAAGCAGTGAGACAAACACTGTTTGGATGTCTCAGTTGGGGTTGAGATTCCCAGCCATCCTGAATTAAGTTGTATATACTATTTGAAACTGTGGATTGCAAATAGCTTTCAACTCCATTTTGACCTGGCTCTGCATCTTGGTGGATGTGTGTGGTGGTCTGAAAGAAAATGGTCCCCATAGGTCCACAGGAAATGGCACTATTAGGAAGTAGAGCTGTTGTTGGAGTAGGTGTAGCCTCGTTGGAAGAAGTAGTCACTGGGGGAGGGCTTTAAGATCTCTGATGCTCAAGTCACACCCAGTGTGGCAGTTCACTTCCTGCTGTGGATCCTGATATAGAATTCTCAGCTTCTTCTCCAGCACCACGTCTGAGAGCATACCACCATGCTTCTCACCATGATAATAATGAACTAATCTCTGAACTATAAGCCAGCCTCAGTTAAATGTTTTCCTTTATAAGAGTTGCCATGGCCGTGGTTGTATCTTCATAGCAGTAGAAACACTATCTTCATATGCACACAGCACTATGGGTTTGGCATCACCCACATGGTAAGCCTCACAGATGACCTATTAGTGGGAGTAGAAAGAGGATGGACTGGGAGTCAGTGGGCACATGGGAATATTGAAATATCAGGTTTCAAAACTTAACAGACACACCAGAGCAAGGAAACGTGCAACTTCTTTGCTTGGATCCAATAAAGAGGTGGACACAGCACTGCAATGGTAATGACCCCATAAACATGTCATATGACCACCTAGCATGTGTATCAAAGGACCCAAAGCAGAGAACAACTGACTGCAGCAGGAATTTCTGAAAGTAATTAAGATGAGGGATTGAAATGTCACTTGAGGTTGCCTCAGCCTACCTCACAAGGAAAATTAGACTACTAGGAAAATCCTTGCTAATGAAGTGGCTGCACCTTGTGAATTTGCTGCTCAATAAATTCTGACATTTCAGAAAGATAATAATGGTGTTCAGATAACGTGATGCCAATGACTGGTATGAAATCTAAGTCTTCTAGAACCTGAGTCCTTTAGTTCAAGTAATCTGATGTTCCTCATCCAAACCCCTTTTCCCTCTCCAGGGTGTTTTGAGCTTGCAAATAGCAGAAGTTTTACTTCTTACATGTGATGGTAAAAGTAGTTTTATGAATATTTCTGCCAACCGCACAGACTAAGAATGAATTCCATGTTTATGAGTGACTAGGTTACCAAATGAAATGGGTTCTCTGAATTCTAATCTGCTTAAAATGCTTAAAGGGTTTTGCTTAATTCTATTTTTCTGCCTAAAGGCTCTGAGAGAAACTATCCTTTCTTGAAGTTAATATGTGTGAAGAATGGGCATGACTGAAATATGGTTGTCATGCATTGCATTGAACTAATTTACATCACCTTAAATAATGCTATTGTGCACAGGATAGACTGTGCTTCCAGAGCACAGACTCTTAATCATTTCTAATTAGTCCAGATCGAGCTTCCTGCTTAGGCAGCACTTCTGCCTTATGAATAAATTCTTGAGAAGCAGTCAATGACATAGAAAATATATTTGACAGTGATGTATACTCTAAATTATTCAGAATGTGCCCATACTTCTTAAACTCTGTGACAGGACAGCATTGTTGGGAAGTCTGGCAGGGACCTGTGAAATTCTCATACATTTTCCTTGCAATTAAAAACTTATCTCATAGTTAGAGAACTTCTTACTCTCTCTCTCTTCTTTTCCATTTGGAAGGAGGGTTCCCAGCAGCTGAGCTTTAGTTAAGGTGCTTCTCCTCTCTCTGGGTAATAAAGAAAATGTGGGAACATCAAGCAGATGCATGCAAGTGTCTTAGGCTGTAGTCCCTATGTTTTAGATCATGGAAACTGAAAAACAGAACGATTCCAGAGAACAAAAGGGAGCCGAAAACATTTAGATGCTCCGATTCTCTGCCATGAGACAGGAGAGGGTAGCAGTCTGTGGAGACAATGCTAGAGTACTTTCTGGCTTCCAACATTGAAGGGGTGTGTGTGTGTATGTGTCTGTGTGTCGTCTGTGTCCGTGTGTCTGTGTGTCTGTGTTCCAGAGGAAGACAAACAGGCCTTTAATGTTCACAAGGGAAAATGTACATGTTATCAATGAGTTGAATGAATTTCTCAGTCCAGATAAACTAAAAATAAGAAAACTAATAAAGCCAGCTCACGGCTTGTCAAGGATGCCTTCTGAAGGTGTGGCAAGCTGTTTACCACTTCTCTTTCCTCCCACTCTTCCTAGCACCCTGAAATGCTCCATTCTTCTTCACCCTGCAAGACTGGACTTGCGGTTGGCCATCTGCTTGCAAAGGAATCTTCTTTTGGTTGGTCCTAACTCAGATGGCACACGGAGTTCAATATGTGAGTGTTAACGTGCGTTCCTACTATAAATACCAGTGAGGTCACTAGACCCATGCATGCAGTTTATTAGTTTTCGTTCTTTTATTCACATTCATTTTGTTTTTAAAAAGTAAAAAACACTTTGGTTAAAAGAAAAAGAAAACCTCAAAGCACCCTAAAGAATATAATACCTCAATCAAGACTTTTTAAATCTTCCCTGTGATGTATGTGGATTTTTAAGATTAAATTTGCTTCAGGTTCAAGTATTATTAATCAGAATACAGCAGTATACTCATTTCTATCATAGAATAAGACAAATTCGAAGTAAGCTCATTAAGACAGGAGGTATTTACACATGTTTATATAGAATTAGATTTGAGGCATTTGGTATTTATATTAATACTATTTTTAATCTTACAAGTTTTTAATCAGTGTCTTGTGTGTTATGCTGACATACTGTCTTTTCATTTCTCTCCTTCTAGTTCCTTACCTGTGCTATTTTTATTTATTTTACTAAACTATATGTTTAAACTTGTCAGTGGTGTGTGCATTAGGATAAATGATACTCAGGACTGCTTTTTCCTTTCATAGTGTAAGCTTTGAAGGTCAAAGAAATAATGTTTGTTTAATTACTTACTGGCAGCAATTTTGCAAATGTTAAATGACCAAGGGATTTAGGCTGCTTCGTTTTGTTTTTCTGACATGGCATTTAGTTTTTCTTTGTCTTTTGAGCTCATAGGGACCCCAGAGTTCTGAGTGTAGTATTTAGTATACAGTTCTTACTATAGGTCTGGGCTGGGTAGTATTTTAAAAAGCCATTAGATCTTGCTCAGTTGATGAGGTGCTTATCTAACATGCACAAAGAATTACAATTTCAAGGCTCAGTTCTGTATAAACTGGGTATCTTGTTGCTTGCCTACGATCCCAGAAAAGGGAGGCAGGAAGATTAAAAGTCCAGAATACCCAAGTTTCACTTTACAGTAACCACTGGACTGAGAGTGAGGCCCAGATGGAGGAGTTGGAGAAGGGACTGAAGGAGCTGAGGGAGTCTGCAGTCCCATGGAGGGAGCAACAGTGTCAACTGGCCTGACCCCCCGGTCCTCCTGGAGGCTGGACCACCAACCAAAGAATACACATGGAGGGACCCATGGTTCGGACCACATATGTGGCAGTGGAGGGCCTTGTTGGCCATCAGGGGGAGGAGAGGCCCTTGGGCCTGAGGGTGTTAGAGGCCCCAGTAAAGGAGAATGTCAAAGTGGGAAGAGGGGAGTGGGTGGGCGGGCAGGTGGGAGGTGGGATTCCCTCATAGAGGCAGGGGAGGGGGAGGGGATGGGGGTTTCCAAAGAGGAGACCTGGAAAGGGGGAAACATTGGAAATGTAAATACAGTACCAAAAAATAAATAAATAATTAAAAAAAAAAAAAAAAAGAATTTCAAGGTCATTTCTGGCTACATAGTGAGTTCCAGTTAAAAGCCACTGTAGGATTCATGAGATCAATTCTCAAAAGAAAGACAGGACAAGGAAAGAGAGAAGAGGGAAGGGAAGGGAAGGGAAGGGAAGGGAAGGGAAGGGAAGGGAAGGGAAGGGAAGGGAAGGGAAGGGAAGAGTTCTAAATGCCTCTTCAGGAACACAGGCAGAAAATAAGCCACATTATTTGATAAGAATATAAGGAAATTGGTGACTATGGATCATGAAAGAGAGCCTAGTTACACCTGGGATATTTAAGTATTTCTCAATAGAAGATAGCAAGGGCAAAATATCTGGCCAGCAAGATGGCTCAGGGGGTAAAGACACAGGCTGTTAAGCCTGATGATCTGAGTTTGACCCCTGAGGCACACATGGTTGAAGAAGAGAAGCAAATCCTCTAGCCTCCACATGGGCATTGTGCTATGTATGGAGCATAACTCCTCTGCACTCAAACACACTCTCAGACACACAAACAAATAAATGTGATGAAAATTTAAAAGAATAAGTTTCAATAACTCTATTAGCCATTAACAAATGTAAATCCTTGTGTTTGTTCATTTTCCAGCATTCTGTTTAGCCATCATTTATAATTGATTTTCATTTGTCGATTAAGGCATCTTCCTTTTACCCATAATATATTTTATGTTAGTGTAAAATGAGGACCCTTGAAGGGTCCCATTTTTTAGAAGACTTGTTTTTTTTCAATAATTTATATAGTTACTTTCCACTGACCCTTTATTTTCATTCTTTAAAAATTTGATTGTCCATCATCTCGCTCCCAATTTATGCCTGTTCTTAAGAATCTAGATCTCAGATCAGAACATCTGACACTAAAATTTTGCTAACAACATTCATTTTCTATATGCAACTATTCTCATAGATTAGTTTTTAACTAGTGATCATACAGATCTTACATTGTAACTAGCAAAAGATATGCCTGGGAAGTTAAGGCACAATTTGCAAACAAGTTCATATCACTACCTTCAGAATGAATAGTGTTGAAACCATCACTTGTAGATTTACTAATTATTAATAACTTTCTATGAGTTAAGCATGATGATGTATTTCTGTAGTCCCAGCTACTTGTATGATGGAGAATTCTTTGAGCGCAGGAAATTGAGGCCAGTCTGGGCACCCTAGTGAGACTGTATAAAAAAGAAGTGCAAAAACAACAACAACAAAAAACTTGTGCCTAATTTAATCATACAAAAATGTTCACTGTATGTGTACAATATACTTATAACTATGTAGAATACTAAATTGTTATAATTAATTTATTATGGAAGTCTTGGTTATCTGAAAGATTCTAAAATGGAAGTAATAATTTAGCAACAGATATGATTATATGTTTTAATTGATTAAATACTTATACTCTGATTTCAAAACCTCAGAACTCAGTGGAAGAGATACACAATCACATAAATATAAGATCACAAAGAGTCCTAAGAGAAAGGTGAACAAAAATATTTGCCACGAGAATCTATGGTAGGAAGATGTTAAGAGAGCCCGAAAAGTGTTTAGGGAAATAAAGAAATAGCCACGGTCATATTCTAGACTGAGGAAGCACTTGGAATAAACAAAGTAATGATTTGCCAACCTCACCATCAAATTATTCTTTCAAATTTCATAGCTTATTATGAGAGTTTGAATATAAAATATGTAGCACAGGCTCATGTACCGAGTCTTGGTTCCTAGATGATAGGCTTTTGGGAAGTGATTGAACCCCGAGGGCTCTCGGGAAACTTATACTATGATGGCTTTACCAGCAGGTGGTGAAGGTAGGGGCCAGTGCCTCCTTTAAGGGAATGGATTACTGGAGATTCACTCTTTGGAACTATATGTTGCTCAGATCACTTCCTATCTTCCCTATCTCTGCTCCCTAGGCCCCATAAGGAGAGCAGCATCCACAACATAAAACCACCAGCATAACATTCTACCATGCCACCAGAATCACTGACCCAATGACGGGACTGGAACCCATGCACTGAGTACTAAAATAAATATTTCCTCTTTCCTTACATTCCTCTTATCAGATATTTGCTCATAGCATCACATGGTCTGATGGAATTGGTGTCATCTCTGTGACTAAACCTGACCCTAGGAGTGGTTCTTAAGCCACTGGAGTTGGTTTGTGGGATGAATCTGGAAGTTTGGAAATGTGAATCAGAGAAGACTTAGGCATTATAAACTCAGATGAGTAGGTGATGGAGGGGACCTGTTTTTTTTTTGTTGTTGTTGTTGTTTGTTTTGTTTTGTTTTGTTTTTCTAAATTGAAATGAAAATAATGAGAAAATTCAAAACAGAAAGAGTTTATATTCTTTGCAGTTGAATAAAAAAGTTAGGATTCAGGGAAGCAATATTCCATGAGAGCTTAGTGCTGATAGAAACTAACTACTTTTTCATTAGATAAATAAGAGAGATTCTTTGACAGTGAGGACAAATAGGAAACTTGTTGGAACCCAGCCACCACAAGTTCAAGGGTAGGAAGGGGCAAGCTCATTGAAAAGGCTTTCTCTTGAGAAGAACATGTTCTTTTTCCCAGGGATGCTGAAGAAGCTGCTGTTTCACTGGACTGAGCTGCACAGGCCTGAAGAAGTCAGTGCAGTTGTGGTCAGTGGGCCCAGCTACTGCTCTAACTGGAAGCACACCTTAACATGGTCCACGTGATGCAGGCACTGCAGACATGGAACAATGCAAGATTTCTAGGAGTTGTGAAGGTTTCCATCTAAACTTCAAAGGAAAAGCCTGGGAGCAAGGCAATGTGTGATGGTGCCAGAGTTTGAATGGAGCCTCCATCATGGTGATCCAAAAGCTACAAGAACAATGATAAAAGTAGTATAAAGACCTCAGGCTACTAAAGATGGCAAGATTGTGAAATATCTCCAGAGAAAGGTTTCCAGAAAAGTGTAGAGCAGGCAGAAATGCCATGAGGACTGAAAATGGCAAGGTTAAAATGATTAGCCAGATGGAACTCATGCACCATGGATTGTACATGGCTCTAAAGGGTTGAACATATGCCCTCTTGAGGTCTAGTCTTTCTTTGGTCCAATATGCCCATACTATACTGTATCCCTCATTTTACATTGGAAATTCTTCCCTATGCCAGCACTGCTATGTGGTGCGTGTGTGCGTGCGTGTGTGTGTGTGTGTGTGTGTGTGTGTGTGTGTGTGTGTGTGTGTACGTGTGGTATTTATGTATTTTTGTGTTTGTGATATTTGTGTCAGTGTGAGATGTGTGTATGAGTTGTATGTGTATGTATGTGTTTTGTTGTGTGTGATATTTGTGTTTCCTCTGAAATAGCAGCAAGGGTGCTTAACCACTGAAACATCTCTCTAATACTGAGTGTTGACATTTTAAAGGGACTCTTGGAGCCAAATTAAATGCATCTTGCAGAGATGGCAATGAGCATTTGAGGGTAAAAGATGAGATAGTATGATTTTATTATGAACTGTCCCTGACAGGCTCTTGTCTTTAATATTTGGTCTCTAAGTGTTGAGCATTTGGGAGGAAGTAAGAACTTTAAGAGTTTGGCCTAGCTGGAGGAATCGTGCCACCGAGAGTACAACTTGGACCTGGCCTTTGGTTACTTCTTCTAATTGCATCTCCCTTCCATTTGCCATGATATGAGCTGCCTTGTCTGCTCTCTCCACCACAATGGACTCAGATGATGCTCTAAATAAATATTTTCACCTAGTAAATTTGTTTCTGCCATTCATCCCTTCGCACTTATAAGAAACATATCTTATACTGATCTAATGCTAAAGTTAGAGAGATAAGAGGAACATACATCCCCATCTAAGGGGAGTTCTCAACTAGACAGGGAAGTAAGACATGGGGAGTAGTCTTTTCAACAGTTGTATGATAGGACAGGAAGTGCCTAGGGAGTTGTCTCCTGTAGTAGCTTTCCAGATCCTCCTAGTGATTAAACTTCAAGAAATCATGGTATCTAGAAATGACAATCTATGAAAATTTGACAATTTAATAGCCACTTCTAGAAGATTCTGGTGAGCAAGAAGATTTTGAGATAGATTAGCTGTGAGGTGAGGAAAGGAGAATATAGAAGAAGGAGGACGTGTTTGTCAGAGAAGATGAGAAGTGAAAGGATATTTTAGTTAAGTGCAGTTTTCCAAACACCAGGATTGTGGTGTTGGTTTAAAATAATGTGTGGATTTCAGAATGTGAAACAGTGGGGGTGTGCTGGGGTCTCATAAGATGCAGATCCAGAGAAACAGGAAGGATCTGCACATAATGCTGTGTACCTTTTCCTGATAGTGACAACAATCCTTTAAAAGGCAAGAGAGAAGCTGACTTTGCTAGAACAAGTCTCCAATCCAGCACTGGGAAGACTGGGAGAGGGGATTATGAGGCTCAGGTTCCCAAGGGCTGGGGGAAACTTTGGGTCAAAATAAAAGGTGTATTTAATAGCTAAGTAATGCTCCATTGTGTAAATGTATCATGTTTCCTCTATCTTTACTCATTGGTTGAGGGCCATCTAGGTTGTTTCCAGTTTCTGACTATTACGAATAAAGCTGTTATAAACAAGGTGAGCAAGTACCCTTGTGGTATGGTGGAGCATCTTTTGGGTATATGCCCAGGAGTGACTTGAGTCTTAAAGTCTTAAGATCTATTCCAAATATTCTGAGAAACCATCAAAGTGGTTTCCAAAGTGGTTATACAAATGTATGCTCCCACAAGCAAAGGAGGGGTGTTGTCTTTGCTGCACTTCTTCACCAGCATGAGCTGTTGCTTGCACTTTTGATCTTAGCCATTCTGACAAATGTAAGCTAGAATCTCAGAGTTATTTTGATTTGCATTTCCCTGGAATCTATGAACGTGGCCCCAGCTAAGACTCCTAGCAATAAAGGATATGGATCCTGAACTGGCTATCTCCTGTAAACAGGCAAAACTTCCAATGGTGGAATTGGGGCATCAACCCAGCCACAAAAACTTAGATCTACAATTTGTCCTGCCTACAAGATATGTAGGGGTAAAAGATGAAGCAGAATTTGAGGGAAGAGCCAATCAGTGACGGATGCAGCTTGCGACCTGTGCCATGAGAGGGAGCCCACACTCTTATACTATTAATGATATTCTACTATATTTCCAAAAAGGCACCTAGCACAACTGTCATCTGAGAGGCTTTCACCCAGAAACTGATGGAAATAGGTACAGAGACCCACAGCCAAAAATTAGGTGGTAATTGGAGAATCCTGTGGAGGAGGGAAAGAAAGGATTGAAGCAGCCAGAGGAGTCAAGGACACCATAAGAAAACCTATAGGATCAACTAACCTGGGCCCATAGGAGCTCAGAGAGACTGAAACGCCAACCAGAGAGCATGCATGGGATGGGACTCTGCACATAGATAGCAGTTGTAGCTGGGTGTTCATGTAGGACGTGTAAAGCAGGAGCAGGGGCTGTCTCTGACGACATTGCTTGCACTTGAATCCCTTTCCCCTAACTGGTCTGACTTGTCTAGCCTCAATAGAAAAAGATTCATGTAGTCTTACTGCAACTTGATGTCAAGGTTGGTATCAATGCATGGGAGGCCTTCCCTTTTCTGAAGAAAAAGGGAGGAGGTGTAGATGGGGAAGAGATAAGGTGAGAAGGAGCACTGGGAGGAGAGGAGAAGAGGGGATGCTGGGATTGAAATGTAAAGTAAATAAATAAGCAATTAAAAATAGAAGCCATAAAACAACAGAGTCACTGTTGGAGTATTTCCACCAATACTTTTGTTTTTCTCTGTTTACATTCTGTAGTGTTGATATTTCACTAGAGTGGGGTGAGGAAACCATAGGATTAATGACTTCTATTACAAAAACTTGTTTGGAGTTCTAGTTTGAGTTTTTTCATTGTCTTTTTATTTTATCTCTATAAGTAAAATTTACTTTAGTGCACCTTAGTCTCTGGCAAGAAAGCAAGCAAATAAACATTAAAACTAAACTCAATGCCATGAGTTTCTCTCTGTGCCTACATCAATCTCCACGTCAGGAACTAGAGTTATGTTATAAGCAAGGCCAGAAATCTTCCTGGGTTTTGTTTAGTAATCTATGAAAACAAAATCTCCAATGCAATTCAATTTTTGTATGCCACATGTGAGACCTGTGTGGAGTGAGTGGATGGTAAGATTGCTAGCCTATGCTCTCACTCTTCACAACTCTTATAGGCAATGACAAGCACAAAAAATATCAAAGGTTTGAGGTTTACCATTGCTACTAGCAGCTTCTTCTCTTAGTTAAGATATTCTCCTGGAGCCTCGATTTATTCATTTATAAAATGAGGGGGCTGGCCAAGATGATATCCAAGGTTCCTTCCAAGTTTTGGTAATAATACAAGATAGAATCCTATACTGTAAAGTGGTCCTATAACTTCATCCTATAGAGTAAGACCTTGGTTTGGACGTTTGCTCTAATTAATTACTCCAGAAGAGGTCATGGGTTTGAAATGAGGAGATGGTAGGGACACAGAAAGAGGTAGAGGGATGAAAATATAATGTACTTCCATATATGAATTCTACAATAAATTTGAAAACTGGAATAAAGGTATGAGCAACTGACTCCAATGTGATTATTGTAATAGGTAGTAAGTTAATATTAATTCCAAGGAAACATTACATATAAGTGGTGATCTAATTCAGTCATAAGAAGACAACAGCTGAGAAGATGGAAGAGGGTCTCAACTTTCAAGACCAAAAACCGGGAAAGATGAGCTTCTAGACGCAGAAGTTCTTCTTAAAGGAAGTAAAGAAGGAAGGAAGGAAGACTGTATACTCTCCTTTTACATCACATACAAGTTACGGTATAAAATATAATCTCAGCTTCTACATTTCATGAGTAATGTATTCCCGAGGGCAAACTAGTTGAAACTATTTAACTGACTTAGTCAAGGAATAAAGCAGCTTGCTTCACAGTTTCACCAGAAAGCTCTGTGGAATTAGAATGATAACCCACATGTCATTATTTCCAGGTACTAACTCCTGCTCAATGGTCAGTGCGGAGAATGCATTGAATGCTGGCTGAGGATCTCAGTGAGTCAGAAATGTGGGCAGGTAACAAGGGAAGTGGAAGCCTGTGTCTGAACAGCATTGGTTTTGAGTAGGCTCTGGTTTCCTTGGGCAGACTTCCACCTTCCTGAGTCACTGGGCTGACTATTCTCTGTTCTGATTCTGTTTCCCTGTAGCTCTTTCAGATTGAAAAAGGTACTTAGTAAATAGTCTCTGTTGTCCTTATCTGCAAAATAGTGATGTATTTTCAAGTAGATCTTTTTCATAACAGAAAACAAATGAAATAAAAACATCTATTTATTTCAGTTGTATATGACTAACATGGGAAATTTTAAGAACTGAGGTATAGTTGGCATGGAAGTGCATGCCGAGTGTCCTAACACTTGGGAGGTGGAAACACTTCCAGTAGAAGTTCAAGGTCAATTTCAGCTACATTGTTAGCTTAAGACCAGACTAGAATAAGTGGGATCTGTCTCAGAACAACAAAAATAGGTCAATGAGATGTCCTAGTGTATAAGGGTACTTGCTGTCAAGCTTACTGAGCTGAGTTCAGTCCTCATGTGGGAGGGAAGGCACTCACTCTAGCAAGTTGTCCTCTAAGTCAGAAGACACATACATACCATGATCCAAACTCCCTCACTACACACACATACACACACACACACACACACACACACACGTATATATAACAGTGAAGGAGAACTGAAGTACTCAGGACACTTACTTTTACTTATTTAAGGCATTGGTGAAGAACTTTACTTGACCATTTTTTTAATTGCTTGTTTCAAACCTCAGTTATTTTATACAGGGTTATTATATCCAATGATCAAAACTAACTACTGTCAAAAGTTTCACTTTTCATATTACCATTGAATACAGTTTAAGAAAATCAAAAGTATATATTGTACTAAAGTCAAGTATCTAGAATTCCAGTTCATTGAATATTCTATCAATGTGCCTTCCATTTTGAAAGTCAAATACATGCCAAACAAATGGTATGAACGTGGGGTCACTGCAGAACATTCTCCCTAGAATTCTTACACTTTGCATAACTTATCTGACAATAGTAAATATCTGAAGAGACCCATAGCATGACTGGGCCTGTCCAGTACTAGAGTTCCTTACTCACCAGTAACTCTCTAGTAAATAGCACAATACCCAGAACATGGAATCCCTTTTTCAAGTATGCAATGCGTATGTACTGAAACCTGGCATTCAATACCCCTAGTTGCACAATTCCTATTTCCTTGGTGTTCAGATTCTTAAACAAACCACCTCGGCGTGTGAGCTTCTATAATTACACAATCCCTGTTCTTGGCAGTGTTGGGCACTTGAATGATCAAGCCAAAGAAAAGATCTCTGCTCTTAAATTGCTCCTAGATGCTTGTTACAAACTCATTCCTCAATAACATGATGTATTCACTTTTCTCCTTGGCTGAATAATTATCACTTCAAGCAAACTCTTTCCTATTTTGTGTTTACCAAATTCTACAGCAGAATTGAACCAATCTCAGTCTTTTCCAAAAAGCCATAGGTAATGATTTTCTAGGTGTATTAATCATGTCTTTATTTGTACTCCTAAATCATTTGTAGGAACCTATTTTACATTATTTGTAGGTGTGTATGCATACATATTTATTTTCTCATTGTATTTGATGTAAAGCATTGAATTTATTATTATTACTCTATTATACTAAGTGCCTAACATGTTGTTAACATGCTTTCTGCTTATTCGCATCCTTTTTTCCTTCCTCCCTTCTCCTTCTCTTCTCTTCCTTTCCCTTTCCTTTCTTTCCTTTCTTTTCTTTACTAGAAGGCAATTAATATCCAGAAACACCAAGCCAACATAGAAAATGATAATAAACAGAAAATATTTCAGAGAGCAGAAACAAAAGCTCATAGATATGAATAATTATAAATTAAAAACAACAACAACTTGCTGACTAGACCAGGTGTTCCCAGAAGAGAAAAAGAGAAGGACTAAGGGCAGCAAGGGGTTAATCTGAACCATCATAGGAGATGTATATTAGTTGAATTTTTCAGAAATACCAAGTCAATAAATAAAGAGAACTAATAGACCAATAGAAAGGAGAGAGAGAGAGAGAGAGAGAGAGAGAGAGAGAGAGAGAGAGAGAGAAAGAGAGAGAGACAGACAGAAAGACAGAGAGAGACAGAGAGAGTCAGACAGACAGACAAACAGACAGACAGACACAGAAGCAGACATAGAGATAGATTGACTGAGAATTTGCCACTAATTACAAAAGTGAACTTCTCTAAGATCTACAGATTTAGCTGGCAGCCTGAGACATAGCAGGGCCAATGGCTCTAGTCCAGACCCTATGCCTAGAGAAGAAGGAGAGCTGGGATCATAGCTACTGTCTCACTCCCTCAAGCTGTAGGCCTGTTGATATTTTTATTTTAGACCAAAGGTAGCAATATAGCTCATATCCCAGTACATAACCAGTCACAAAGAATCCATTCATACTCTGGAGAGTATGTGTCATATTTGGGGGCTGTGGTCAACATTGTCATTTTATTCAGGCTTACAGTGAACCAGATGAGATCCTAACAATCACAGTGGACAATCTGCTTTACCCAGTCTACCAATTCAAATGTTAACTTAATCCATATTGATATCACAGAACCCCTCCATACCCTACAATGATTTATTACAAAGTAAACAGGTACACCATAACCGAGTCAGCCTGACATTTAAAATTAACCATAGCAAATTATACAGAGAAATAATACAAAATGTTTGCCACAGCACTAATCAAATATTTTCCATAAAAAGTTTTTAAAAAATATATCATGAACTATTATGGGTCAGAGTTTTGACTGTGTGATGGCAAACCCATCCCTCACTTGATGCTCTGGCTTTGTGCTGGAGGTGGGTTCTACAAGCTCCCTCTCCCCACTGTAGGACATTTTGTCTAAGATCCATCCCTTTGATTCCTGGGAGTCTCTCACCTCCCAGGTCTCTGGTACATTCTGGAGGGTCCCCCAACCTCTTACCTCCCAAGGTTGTCTATTTCTCTTCTTTCTGCTGACCCTCAGGGCTTCAGTCCATTTCCTGCACCCAATATCAGATCATGTTCCCCTCTTCCCCTCCCTGTCCACACTCACTCCATCCCTCCCCCCTTGTGGTTGCTTTCTTATCCCACCCAAATGGGACTGAGGTATCCTCACTTGGGCCCTTCAGCTGGTTGACTTTTTTGAATTCTGTGGACTGTATCTTGGGTATTCTGTACTTTTTTTTTTTTTTTTTGGTTAATATCCACTTATTAGTGAGTACATACCGTGCATGCCCTTTTGGGTCTGAGTTACCTCACTCAGGATGATTTTTTATAGTTCAATCCATTTGCCTGCAAAACTCAGGTTGTCCTCATTCCTAATGGCTGAGTAGTTCCTTCCTAATAGCTGTCTGAAAGAACTGCAGGGCTGGAAATGGAGAGGACCCTGAGGAAAAGAAGGTCCAGCAACAGGCCCAAAATGGGATTCAGCTCAACCAGAGGCCCCAAGGCCTGACACTATTACTGAGGCTGTGGAGTGCTCACAAAAAGGGGCCTATCATGACTGCCCTCCGAAAAATCCAACAAGCAGCTGAAAGAATCAGATGTAGATATTTGCATCCAACCAATGGAGAGAAGCTGCTGACCCCTGTGGTTGAATTAGGGAGGAGCTAGAAGAAGCTGAGGAGGAAGGCAACCCTGTAGGAGGACCAGCAGTCTCAAGTAACCTGGACCCCCAAGATCTTTCAGACACTGGACCACCAACCAGGCAGCATACACCAGCTGATATGAGGCCCCCAACACATATACAGCAGAGGACTGCTGGGTCTGGGTTTAGTCAGAGAAGATGCACCTAACACTCAAGATACTGGAGGCCCCAGGGAGTTTAGAGGTCTGGTGAGATGGGGGTGGGGGGTGGGGACATTCTTGTAGAGACATGGGGACAAGGAGGAGGTATGGGATGTGGAACAACAGTCAGAGGGTGGACTGGGAGGTGAATAAAATCTGGAGTGTAATAAATAAATAAATAATAAAAAATATATCATGAACTGTATTTGAGTTTGAGAATGAAGATAAAAAAAATGGATGGCTCTTGTCCCAGAAAAGGTCCACCACCCTGAATACATCATAGGGAGACAGAGCAGTTAAATGTTGGCCACACTACTTCTCCCCTTCCACCAGCTATACGGTGCTTTGAGGTTTGTTCTCTTCTCTCTCCTTCCTTTTCTATCTCAGAGCTGACCAAAAGACATGCTATCTGTACACTGTGGAAAAACTTTAAAAAAAGAGAGAAAATAGACTTACTTCTGGATTAGTAGACTATTTGGTCTTGTGCCAATGATCTCAGGAGACATTTGAGGCCTGTGGTTGTCCTTGGTGGGCAGCAGCCAACAATTCTGGAAAATTAACTGTGGGAAGTTGTAGAGCAGAGACAGAACCAATGAAGACAAGAGGTAGCTATGGAAAGGCCAAGAGAATGAGCTGTAACTTGTGCCCTGTAAAATAGTAATGGTAAGTCAGGAGGATTCATTATTAACTTCTGAATCTGGAGATCCAATAGAGACACTTAAATAAAACACCAATCTCCCAATCCTAGATAGCACTGGAAGCCGGAATGTTAGTACAGGATGATGAAGAACAAGGGGCAAGGTAGAGAAGGTAACCTAAGACTCTTTCCTCAAATATAGATACTTTTAGACTTAATGAGGTATTTCCAAACAAGTGTTTTTATTGTTAGCTGAAATATCTAAAGCAAAAGATGCATCTAATGTTTTACCAAGTATCATAACTTCAACTAAGTAGATAGAGCATCCTTGGCTTAGCTCTGTGATCATATGACTAGCTGGGTACCAGCACTATAATGTTGGTGCCCAGCCTTGGTACAGAATACATCACAGTCTTGTGCTAATCCAGGTAAAGATGAGCTTAAAATATGGAATACTGTTTGCATGCCATTGTAAGGTTAATGTGATCAGTCACACCGAAATATCTTGACTATTATATAATTGCTTAGGAATGATATCTATCAACTTCCTAAGCTTGGTTGTGGGATGTCAGTTTAAAAGTTAAAGTTTGTGGGTAAAGAAGAGTTAAGTTTTTAATTAGCAGGAGGGATCTGAAGGATGCTATTCGGTCTGTCAGATATTGGATAATCCTTATTCTATTGTTTTTTAATTTTTTTATCTGGGTTAGAACCCAGAGCCTTGTATAAGGTATATAAGCTCTCTGTCACTGACTTATATTTTTAGTTCTTGTCTAGTGTCTAAACTCTTTAGTGGCTCTCAGTGATAAGATTATATCAATTCTAGGTAAAACTGAGAATATTCTATTAACACAAAGTGAACATAATCTTATACTCCAACTTCTCAGTCTCCTACTATCTAAATATATGCTTTTGACATGCCAGAGAACACATTGCTCCTTAATCTTATATGATGTTCTTTTACTTATAGGCTCTAGAAAAGAATGTTACTTGTATTCCCTGATACAATTTTTCTGTGTGAATAAAACACTTAGTCATCGACTGTTACAAGCAGAAACTCTCTTGGCATGCTTGAAATTCCCAAGTGTTTAGACAAGGTTAGATGAGCTAAGAATTTATCAGTTGAGCAGACAGCATTGCATTGTGAAGTGGACATGGGGGCTGTGATAATTGCACAACCACCCAGTCTAGTCGTGTGTCTCTTGACAATTTTACTGTTTCTTTGCCCACTACGAATTAAGTACAGCCAAAGCATTCACCATTTGACTGACCCCTGCTCAGAAGACAAAATCTCAAGGTGGAGGTGGGGCCTCAGGCTGTGTGTAGTCTCAGAAATGGAGTCTGTCCAATCTCTTGCTTTCCTATCTTGCAGGCCCCATCCACTGACAAAGTTAACCCTAGACGGTCCAATTTCTTTCCCCAAGATGGATTGTAGGAACCAGGGCCCATTTCCCTGAAGCCAGTCACAAAATGTGAATATATCACTCTAAACCTCCATCAGAGTTGGCTGTAAATTCTCTGACCTACCTTGTTTGATTGCAATTTACATGACAGCAATTCTGGAAACTGTACTGCCCCCCCACACTTAGAAGGAAGTCTAGATGTAAAGGAAGGTCTGAAAAGAACCCTTACAGGGAACTGTTACAGACATGCCCTGCAGCTCATCATTCAATATTTTATTGTTTGCTTATATCTTTGATCTTATCATATTTCTTTGTGAACTTGCACGTGTGTGTGTGTGTGTGTGGGGGGGTATGTTCCATGTATGTGAGGTTGTATAAGTAGCCTGGAAGACATGAGACTATTCTAAAAGGCACTCTGGGCTATCATACTATTGGAAGAGTAAGGGAGAGAGAGAGAGAGAGAGGGAGAGAGAGGGAGAGAGAGGGAGATAGAAAATCCCCAAGAAATGAGAAATTTCCCCATGGAGACCATGTTGGGGGAAGAAAAAGGTGGAAACCAGAGAGGGAACTTTTCTTACAGAAAGATATTTCATAGTTCTAACAGCTTGTCAGGCTACTTTACTGGGGGGGGGGGGCAGGGGAGTAAGACTAAACCCCACACAAAGATAGGTCAATGGTGGCTAGGACCACATCTTAACGAGGACCACTTAGATGTGTGTGTCCCTTGCCTTCTATCTAAACCTGCATTTGACTCCAGGATCAGGAAGATGGATTTAAAATGTCCATACTGAATAAATCTATTTCTGTTTTCTACTATTAGTTTGTTTGTTTTCATTGGCTTCTCAAGGTAAGTGAGCAAATTTGGCTGCTTGGGGGTGTAAGGTACTGTGAACCCAAGTTTAATAGCAGGCACACCAAGGTGTGTGTGTGTGTATGTGTGGGTGTTGTATGTAAGATGTACATACCATGGTGTGTGTGCACAGGTATAAAGACAACATTTCAAGAGTCAGTTCCCTCCTTGTGCCCTTTTTCTGAGTTAGGGTCTCCTGTTTCTGCTCTCCCACTCAGCCCACAAGTTTACAGAACGTCTCCTGTCTTCTTCTACCATCTTACATGAGAAAACTGTTACTACGCATGTGCACCACTGCATCTACCTTGTTTCCATGGGTTGTGGAGCTCAGAATCAGGTACCCAGGCTTGCTCACCAACTAACTTTACTTACTGAAGCCACTTTCCAAGTAGTCTTGAAAGTGCTATTGGAGACAATAAATTAAGTGTCCTACAGTTACATTTTTTGTTAACTGTGTTGACAACTCATTAAGTTATCTAATGTATGGATATGGATCAAGTATGTATATACATATACAACACACACACACACACACACACACACACACACACACACACACACACACACACACACACACCCCTATACACATACACATACTGACATATGGCCCCCACAAAAAAAATAAAGTAGTGTAACTATCCTGGCAAGAAGCAAGACACTTCTTTTTAAAAATTTAATGTTTTATCTTTAACTTATTCAGTTTCTATCCATTCACTGCCTCTCTCCCAGTCATCCCCTCCCACAGTCCTTCTCCCTCCCCACTTCCTCTTCTCCTCTGAGCAGGTGGGGGCCCCTCTGAGTTTCTTCCCAACCCTGGCATTTCAAGTCTCTTCAAGGCTAGGAGCTTCCTATCCCACTGAGGCCCAACAAGGCAGCCCAGCTAGAAGAACATATTCCATGTACAGGCAACATGTTTTGAGATAGCCCCCACTACAGTTGTTTGTGACTTACATGAAGACTAAGCTGCCCACCTGCTACATATGTGAAGGGAGACCAAGGTCCAACTTGTGAATATTTTTTGGTTGGAAGGGAGACATTTTTATGCCTGTATTTGAGTATTGGACTATTGAAAATTTGGTCTCAAGGAACAGAAATTTTCCCAGGAATCTCATGCTGGTGAGGTAAAAGGCTGAAGTCCCAGGGCAAGCTACAGTAGAAATTGCTTTGCAGAAATAGATTATACATACTGCTAACAACCTTTCTGATAGCAATGCAGGAGAATCTGGAATTAATTCAACAGGGGATCTCAAGATAGGCAGACAGAACCATATCTCGGCCAGGACTCCATAGTTGTACATACATGTAGCTCTTTATTTAAACCTTAGTCTCATGTCAAGTCCCAAAATGTGAACTTGGAAGGTCATGGGGAGTCTTAGTTCCTCATACCAATGTGGTCAGTTTGAAGAAATTCTTCTTCTCTGCTTTGCAGCACCACTTTTCTCTTTCACTGGCCTGTTGCAGGTGGCCTGTCTGTTTGACTGCTAAAGCCCAGATTTTGACCCTAACAGCTTTAATCACAGTTGAAGCATGTAAATCATAGTAGCTATAATTTGATGGTTATTTACTGTACTTTGTATACTATAAAGAACATTTCTAAATACTAATTATTTCCCATCACTTCATGTAACAGTTCATAATTTTTATTTTGCAGACAAGGAGGCCCCGTAGGACATATTTAATAGCTTGCCGAAGACCTGACATTATTAATTAGAATGGCCTGAACCCAGATTGCTGTGACTCTGCAGTCAGACCTATGAAGCAATGATTTATTTTGCCATTAGTTATAGCCAGCATAGGTTTTTTTTCAACAACAGCAATTGATTATTATTGTGTAGCTGTTCCTGCCAAACACTATGCATTAAAAAAGGTGAGAAGATTATTCTAAGGGCTCATACCACTTTTTCATGAACACAGAAGTGTCTTGTGACACCGAGGAAACATGAGTCAGCACAGAAACATCTTGTTATGCTCAACTGAAAATGCGGGACTGCTTCCACCTGCAGACCAAAAGGCCAACTGCAGTATTTCCAGTTTGCAGGATTTCCATTTACAGAACCAGTGTGGGGACAGATTACGGGTTTCTGCAGGTGTCTGCAACTCCTCAGCCAGGATTTGTGTCCACACTGAGTCATGAGACACAGGGAGAGTAGTGAATACCCAAAGTGACTGTTTTAGTGATGTCATAGGTCAGCTGGCTCTAGAGTTGCAAAGGTGACGTGGTTGTTTCCTCATCCTAGGGGACTGGACGTTTCAGGGAAAAAAATCCAATACTGTTTCACCTGTCAAATGTGGGAACATGCAGGATTATAGAAAAATTCATATATATCTTTTGAGAGTTTACCATGTGTCAGGCAGAGCTTTTAGTATGTGGGCAGCACTAGAAAATGAAACCAAGATGTCTATCTTCACGCAGCTTGATTAGATAATGAACTTGAAAATATTTTGTAAATGCCACTGACACTCCTGTAATATTATGCTTCATGTTTATGATAGATTGAGGCATTGTATATTTCTTACTGGTATTCCAGGTACCATTAGAAGCAGAGTATTAGAAATCAAGGTGGTAGCTCATGTCTTTAATTCCAGCACTTAGCCAGATCTTTGTAGGTTCTAGGCTGGCCTCAGTAGATAGATAGATAGATAGATAGATAGATAGATAGATAGATAGATAGACAATCAAGCCTGATGTCAGCTGCCTGGATGGAGCACCTTGCTTTCTCTCATTGCCTTCTATACTTTACTTGCTCATCACAAGGCACAGTTTTCAAGGGCTGAGACAAAGTCTTCAATTTTCATTCTTCCTGTTGCCTCCGAACCTGGGCGTCATGCTTTGCATGAAGTCAGCTGTCCTGAGGTGTGTGCTGGGTGGAAGTTGTACTGTGTCCGAGCTGCTAAGGCTCCATGATGGACTGTGGAGAAGAGCCAGACTACACAGACCCATGATTCCTTGTGTCTGCACCCTCCATGTTCCCCACTCCCACACATCTGCACCTCCCTCAGAAGTGCACGCTCATTCCACCTATGGAATCAACCTCACTTTGGTGAGTTCAGTCTTAAGCCCTGTCCTACTGTCTTCTAACCCACAGAACTTAATACTGAAGCATGACTATTTTATTTCCATTCTTTAAAAATGGTAAACTTCAATCCATAATAAGTGGTACAGTTGCCTGAATAACTCTCTACCCTCAACCACATACAACTCTAATAAATAATGAGAATAAAATATATATTACCCTCTAGATTTTTCTTGCAGAAGAGTGCTTGATTTTCAAATATATATGCATATAGGAATGCTCAATTTTTTTTAACTTCCTCCTCTCTATTAGGATGTGGTATTTGACTTTGGGACCTGCTAATAACATCAGTTAGGGAAAAATTGAGATAAATGATATAGTACTGATATCCTCTCTCCTGAAGTTCAGTTTAGAATCTGCAGGTTACAGCTCTGAAATATAGTGTGCTAGCTACCCTTCTGCTGCTTGGTTTGTTTCTCTGAACCAGTCTCTGAAAGCATGAAGAGTTTATATTAAACACAGCTAAAACATGCATTCCTGGCACCCATTTCCATTTTCCTGAAACAGGATCTCTGAGTGTGGTGCTTCCTGGTCTGTATTTATAGTCACTGGCTCTTGAGATTCCAGTGTTCATTGAAGCTGAAGAACCACTGCCCTAGGGAATGCAGTTAGCAGGAGAAATACCTTCTGAAAAGTCCCTGATCAGGAAGCTAGCAGCTGAAGTCAGGCCTTTCCTGTACTGGGCATGCATTTTTGGAATTGGTTTATTCCCTCAAATCAGCAGAGCATGAGCATTCAAGATTTTGGGGCACAAGGAAAGATTCATTTGTGACTCACCAAAGCTGCATGGTTTGTTGTGTTACATAAGAGGCAATCTCTTCCTGTTCAGTTGTTAAATGGAATAAGCCAAATAAAATAAATAGCATGCAATAAGTAGAATAAACGACAGCTATAATGCACTTAGGAATGAGTGGAAATCACCACACGCATCCTCTTTATGACAAAGTACTATATTCTGTTAGGTCCTTACATCCAGCTTTGCAGTTAAATTAAAATGTTAAAAAGGGAGTAAAATTAATTAAATTAGAAATAATAATGTTTAGTTTTGAGTTTATCAATTCATATATCCTTTCTGTCTCTCTTTCTTTTCCTTTTTATTGAAAATTGCTTTTTTCATACACTATGTTCTGGTTATGGTTGCCCCTCTCCCAAATGTTCCCAAATCCTCCCCACCTTCCAATCCACCTAAAATCACATCCTTTTGTGGTCGGTCTCATTAGAAAACAAAAAAAGCACCTAAATGAAATAATTAATAAAATAAGATAAAAATCAAAACAAACAAACCTAAATAACAAAACAAGCAAACTGTTTCTTGTGCTTTTTCTTTGGTTCTTTGTTTTTCTTTCCATTTGCCTCCTTTTTAATTTTATCTTTAAAAAACATTTCAGGCAGTGTTGGAGCAAACTTAGCGTGGTGGAAAGAGGCTCCACGTGTCTGTCCTGGGCACTTCAGCTCTGGGTGGGACAGGAGACACTCGGGAAGTGGCCTTGAGTCTTCCCACACAGTCCAACAGGCAGGTGGGGACTGTGCGAAGCCTTTCCGGGCCCTGCCCATGAGTGGGGTAGGGGGCCATTCTCGGGGAATGAGCAGCAGCTGTCTCATGGGTTCTTTAACCCGGGGCACCGCAGTCGCCACAGGGTGGTGCAGACGGGCTAGCCGGAGTGCATCTGGGGTTCCCGCTGAGACCAGGTTTTGGCAGCTTGGGGCGCTGGGCTAGCTGCTTAGGCTTGGGTGAATGGGTACCATCTGAGAGCGCTGGGAAGCCCTCGGCAAGAGATTAGATGAGGCTCCTTAATTGAAGACTGGATCCCTCCCTTCCCACGGCAGGCCCAGATGAAGTGACAGTCCATAATTCTAAGACGTTTATTTTCATCGTGTGGAGTGGCGTGGATGGAATTGTACCTCATGGCCTCTGGGAAATGCGAGGCAGATATAGTAACTGGGAAGGAGTGTGGCTAAGCCTCTAGGTGTCTCATTAACATAGGGATGACTTGGAGCTGTGTGGTCATGCCTCTACCTGAGGAGGGGTGGAACGTGACTGTGACAGGAGCCAAAAGCCTCCTGCGAGCGTTTTCCGGTCCCTTGCGGATTTAACACCTGTGCTCAACCAGGTGCCAGATTGCCTGTCATAGATCACTGCCCCACAAGGCAGAATTCCATGTATCCCAGTTTGACATCTAACTCACTCTGTAGTAAGGATAACCTAGAACTCCTGATCTTGCCTCTACCTCTTAAGTGCCACAATGACAGGTGTGTGTCACCATGAGCAGTTTGAGGTGCTGGGGATCAAACTTAATATATACAGAGCACTCTACCAACTGAGCTGTAGCCCTAGACCTATCTTAATATATTCTTCAAGGCCTTTCTTACCAATTCTTGTTTTAGCTTGTTAGTCTTTTACTTTAGTTTTTATGGAATCAACATTATTAAATGAGAAGTAAGATAATCCAGCCATGAGTTGTCATCTCAGTATTTCGGCATCTCAGTAATTGATTCTGTTTACATGATCGGTTGGAAATCGATCTCCACCCTTTTCGCTTTCTCTCTCCCAGTCTCACTTCGCCTTGTTGCATTATAACTATGCAAAATACAGTTTCACTATCATAACTCAGAATGGAACAAAATGTTTCTAAAATCTTTTTTTAAAATGTAATGGCTACAGATCACTTAAAACCATAAAGGCTACCCGCACAGATACAGGTAAAGTTTAACTTGTCCCTACCTTAACAGAATGCTTTTCAAAACCAAACAGACATTGGTCTTCTGTGGTTGTTTCAATAGACACATTTTCTAACATCAATGCATGCGATAATATAAGGAATTTTTACCACTGATGTTATCAATTGCTTTTCTCTCATGGTCTTTTCATCTGAACTATAAAAGACAAAAACATTGTAAATTAACTGCCTTTCATGTGTGTGGGTGTTTTGACTGGATATATGTTTGTGTACAATGTACATATCTGGTGTTGAAGGAAGCCAGAATTGGGCATTATATCACTGGGGACTGGAATTACAGAAGGTTATACATTTCCATTTATTTGCTGGGAATTGAACCCCCATCCTCTGGAAAACCAGCCAATGCTTTTACCCCCTGAGTCATCTGTCTAGCCATCTGTAAAACAATTATTTACTCTTAATTACTGTACATATGACTGTGTGCTTCATTATTTTAAAACAGGGTCTCACTCTGTAGCCCTAGCTGGCCTGCAACTCACAAAGATCTTCCTGCTTTTGCCTCCTATGTGCTGGAATTAAAGGTGTGTTCCACCACACCCAGCCCAGATAGTAATTTTCCTCAAACTTATAAATACAAAGCACACGATAAACCTGCTATTAGTCCAAGTAATTTGGGTGAATCCTGATATTTCTTCAGGATTTTTATAAGTCAGTATTTACCCATAAATATTTTAAAAAAGTAGGGCTGGAAGTGTGGCTAAACAGAGACAAAACGTAACTAAGAATGGGATCAGGAGAGGATGTTTGTAAATAGGGTTTGATAGTATTATTGATATTGCCTTTTCATTCTGGAAGCCAAAGCATCAAACAGGCAAATTTAAAGCATCCCTAAAGAACTGAATAATGAAAGACAGGAAATGTGTATTCATCACATTAACTTTATCATTGCAAATATGTATGTCCATCAAAGATATTTAAACTTTAAAATGGTTTAAAAAAAAACCCTCTCAATTATGAGGGGAAAAGTCAAATAGATTTAATTTTAAGATGTAGGTACTAGCAGTTATGGCTTATCAGCAAGTGCTTACTTCATAGAAGCAAGGCACTGAATTTAATTTTCACTACTGGATAGCATTAAAAGAACTTAGTAATACTAAGTAATACATCTAACACTACAGACTGTGTCTTCATTCTCAAGGGAAAGCAATGATCATTTATGAAATGAATTAGGGAAAAGCTGGAAGAAGCTGAGGAGGAGGGAGATCCCATAGGAAGACCAGCAGTCTCAACTAACCTGGACTCCTGGGATCTCTCAGACACTGAGCCACCAACCAGACAGCATACACCAGCTGATATGAGGCTCCCAACACATATACAGCAGAAGACTGACAGGTCTGGACTCAGTCAGAGAAGATGAGCCTAACCCCCTAGAGACTTGGAATCCCCAGGGAGTGGGGAGGACTGGTGGAGTTGGGGGGGACATCCTCTTGGAAATGGGTGGAGGAGGAGGTGTGGGATGTGGAAAATTTGGAGGGTGGACCAAGAGGAGGTAAATTCTGGACTGTAAAAAAGATTAAAGAATACATTTTTAAAAAAATACAAAAGAAAAGAATAAAAAAAAATGTTAACAGGACCAGCAGGATAGAAGTAAGAGCAGCTGCAGGGCAAGCCTGGCTGCTTGAATTCTACCCATAGGAAACTCATGGTTGATGGCAGAATTGGCTCCTGAGAATCATCTACTAACTTGCACACGCACACACACACACACACACACACACACACACACACACACACACACACAGAGACATATACACACACACCACACACACACTCAAACATTAACATACACACATGCACACACCACACACATATACACACAACAAACAACACACACATGTACACACAGATACAATCACACACAACACATATACACATATATACATAAACACAGACACAGACACCACACACATACACATACAATACACACATACACCACACAGACACACATGCAAACAGAATCATACACACACATGCACATACACTCAAACATATAATATACACATGCAGATGACACACACAGACAACACACACATACACACACAATAAACAATACACACAGACACATACAACACACATAGACACACACGAACACACATACAAACAAATCACAGACATACACAGACACTCAAACATATACATACACACACATTAGACACACATACAAACGTAATCACACATACATACATACACATACACTCAAACATATACATACACACAGACATACAACACAATAAACAGCACACACAGAGACACATACAATACACACATTCAAACATACATACACACACCACACACAGACACGCACAGAGACACATAGGCATACCACACTCATATATACATACACACAGATGCACACACCTCACACACATACATACACAACACACAGAGACAACACACACATACACACAAAACATACAGACATACACACAATAAACAACACACAGAGAGACACATACAACACACACATACACACACATACTCTAACATGTACATACACCCAAATACACACACCAAACACACAGACAACAGATACATACACACAAAACAAACAACACACAGACACACGCAACACACACACAGACACAGGGACACACATACAGACAACACACACATATACGCACAACACACAGACATCCATATACACACACAACACAGACACATGCACACTCACACACTAATAAAAGTAAAATGTTTGAAAGAAAAGTTGAAAAAACCTCAAAATGCTCAGTAACCTTATCATCACGTATACAGTTTATAACGATCAAATCTGAGTTGCACAGGCACTATCCTAAGCATTCGCCATTTTTCTGTGACAAGAACACTAAATATTCCATTTCGATCTATTTAGAAATACATTTTATTATAGCTGTAGTCACTCTGCTGTACAATAGACCACTAGAATTTATTCCAACATTTTGTAGCCTTGTCTAAAACTCTTCCAACCTCCCCTCTTGCATTTCCAGGCCTGGATAACTACCAATCCACTTCATCCATTTTGAAATCAACTGTTTTGGATCCCACAAACAAATGCCATGATGTGGCACTTCTCTTTCTGCGCCTGGCTTATTTCACTTAATGACCTCCTGCTCTATCCATGCCACTGCAAATGACAGGATTTCATCATTTTTATGGCCGAGGGGTTTCTCCGTGTAGTTACAAGCTAGTGAACTCTTAGGCTTTATCCATCTCAACCAAAATGAAGGAGCGAGTGCAAATGTCTGTTCAAGACCTTGCCTAATTTGTTTTTGGTTGTATATCTAGGAGTGAAGGTGCAGGATTACATTCTTATACTTTCAGATTTTGAGGAACCTCTACTGTCTCCCACAGTGCCTGTACTGACTTATAACTGAGCATTTAAGACAAAAACCGCCTTCCGGTCTGGGCCTGTGCCCTGGGCAGACCTTGGGCGTGATCTCCTCAGCCAGTTCCACAACATCCAGAGGTAGCTCCACTCCCAGGTGCTTTAACACTCCCAGGATCACAGGATCACAGGGTCCCAGGAGCTTGGTCACACCAGGATTTCAGGGTCACAGAGGCAGCTTGACTTCCAGGAGCTCTGTCACACCCAGGATCTCAGGATCACAGGATGCCAGAGACAGCTGTCCTCTGAAGAGTTCTGAGGCAACTAGGATCACAGGAAGGACAGACTCCAGTCAGATAAAGGGAGGTCAGGTAGCACTAGAGATAACCAGATGGCAGGAGGCAAGTCAAGCATATAAGCAACAGAAACCAAGGTTACCTGGCATCATCAGAACCCAATTCTCCTACCATAGCAAGTCCTGGATACACCATCACACCGGAAAAGCAAGATTCAGATCTAAAATCACTTCTCATGATGATGATAGAGGACATTAAAAAGGACATAAATACTCCCTTAAAGAAATACAGGAGTACACAGATAAACAGCTAGAAGCCCTTAAAGAGGAAACATAAAAATCCCTGAAAGAATTATAGGAAAACACAACCAAACAGGTCAAGGAATTGAACAAAACCATCCAGGATCTAAAAATGGAAACAGAAACAATAAAGAAATCACAAAGAGAGGCATCCCGGGAGTTAGAAAACCTGGGAAAGAGATCAGGAGTCAGAGATGCAAGCATTACCAACAGAATACAAGAGATAGAAGAGGGAATCTCAGGTGCAGAAGATACCATAGAAAACGTTGACACAGCAGTCAAAGAAAATGCAAAGTGCAAAAAGCTCCTAACACAAAATATCCAGGAAATCCAGGACACTGTGAGAAGACCAAACCTAAGGATAATAGGTATAGAAGAGAGTGAAGATTCCCAAATATCTTCAACAAAATTATAGAATAAAACTTTCCTAACCTAAAGAAAGAGATGCCCATAAACATACAAGAAGCCTACAGAACTCCAAATAGGATGGACCAGAAAAGAAATTCCTCTCATCACATAATAACCAAAACACGAAATGCACTAAACAAAGAAAGAATATTAAAAGCAGTAAATGCAGAATTACACAAGACTTCTCACCAGAGACTATGAAAGCTAGAAGATCCTGAGCAGATGTCATACAGACCCTAAGAGAAGACGAATGCCATCCCAGCCTACTATACCCAGCAAAACTCTCAATTACCATAGAGAGAGAAAACAAGATATTCCATGACACAACCAAATTTACACAGTATCTTTCCACAAATCCAGCCCTACAAAGGATAATAGATGGAAAACACCAACATAAAGAAGGAAACTACACTCTAGGAAAAGCAAGAAAGTAATCTTTCAACAATCCTAAAAGAAGATAAGCACACAAACATAATTTCACCTCTAACAACGAAAATAGCAGGAAGTAACAATCAATTTTCCTTAATATCTCTTAACATCAATGGACTCAATTCCCCAATAAAAAGCCGTAGACTAACAGACTGGATACGTAAACAGGACCCAGAATTTTGCTGTATACAGGAAAGTGAGTGTGTACAGCTCAGTGACAAAGACAGACACTACCTCAGAGTAAGAGGTTGGAAAACAATTTTCCAAACAAATGGTCCCAAAAAACCATTTTAATATCGAATAAAACCAACTTTCAACCAAAAGTTATCAAAAAAGATAAGGAAGGACACATCGTGCTGGTCAAATTGAAATATTTAAGGGATAACTTCAGCAAGTGTTATAGGTATCTGATGAATCTCAGTGTAATGGCCTTGGGAAACGCAAGTTAATGTTGCTTTTTGCTCAGAGTGAAGCTAACATATCTTCAAGGGAGAACATTGGAGGTATTTGAATTTTATGTTTACATTAGGGAAGTGAGTCCTGTATATTTTAGAAGACTAGTATTTATTTTCTCTGAATTTAGTCAGGAGTTGTCAACTTTTTTTAGTTGAGTGTGACAGTAGTAAGGTTTTCAAAACCTATTGAAAACAAGTAACATTAAATGTGTGATTTATGAGAGTAGGTTTTGTGCTATTTTGATTTAAGTCAACTTTCCTTTGTCATTTCATGGAGAAAAAATGAATGGTCTATAAAACTGTAAGAGTTGATCTGTCAGAAATAATTTCCAATTGCATAATGTTTTTACAAAGTGATTTAATTTATTTTGATCATATTTATAATGTGAAAGTATAAGATGATGATAATATTGGCTTCTAAAGTTCTAGCCAAAAAATAGCATTTTAATTATTATAGAAATATCTACAAGTAATTTCATAATTTATCAATTCTGTATTTAATTTTGATGTTTCTCATAATTCATCATTGTATATAATACTGTGATAGATATCCCACAGTACATACATATTTTTGTCAACATAAATTCCTAGAAATAAATTTACTAGATAAAATTTTATGCACAATTTATGCTTTGGTATTTGTTGGTAAGCTGTTCATTAGAAGTACTGTATTGATTTGTACTGTTCTATGGAGCATTTCTCTAAAATTCTCTAACAACTTAATTTAAAAAAAAAAAAAAGAAAAGGAAAAAAACTAGACAAAAACCATGTAAGTTTTCTAAGGCAGCAGTTCTCAACCTTCCCAATGCTGAGACCCTTTAATACAGTTCTGACACTGTGGTGACCCCCATCCATAAAATTATTTTCATTGGTACTTCATAACTGTAATTTTGCTACTGTTATGAATCTTAATGTAAATATCTGTGAGGAATACCTCCGAGAAAGAAAGGGTCATTTGGCGCCGCCTCCATGGGTCATGACCCACAGGTTGAGAATCACCACTCTTAAGGTTTCCAGCTAGGAACCTCTGAGCTATGAATCCAAGCACAGTGGGGACTTTGATGCTTTCTTAAAATTTGATGGAGCCTGGTATCATGTCTATGAGTCATTTAGTATGACTTCATGACTATATTTTAGGATAAGTAAACAGCAGGCTAGTAAAACACACACACACATGCACGCACATACGCATACATGCACACACGAGCACACACACACACACACACACACACACACACACACACACACACACACGCTCAGGAAGACAATACCTTGCATTTCGAAAGAAAATGCTGAAATACCTCAATTTTGTATTCATTGTACCCTTGAGTGTCATTGAAAATTGTTGGGGCTTCTTGTGATTTATACATAGGTGCTTGAGGTTTCATCTAACTGACAAGTTAATGAGTGGCCCTTTTCTCTGTAAGTGTGTTCAAATGTTATGTGTCAATAAAAATAAAACACATAGGCACAATTACTCATATAGGCACACTTGCTCCCAGCCAGATCTGAAAGGTTAGGGTCTTTGGCCCTGCCTCCTGCCAAGTGTTCTGCCCAGTACTTTGGAATGTGAACTTGCTTGAGCTAGTACTTGTTTAGCATAATTTCACTGGTGGCTTGTCTGTCTAAGGTAGTCAGGGGATATTAAAATAGTCTAACAATAAAACCGCAATCAGTCAACCGTACAAACCACCTTCCAAGGGGGAGGAGAACAGCTCCCTCTCCCAAGGGTCTGAGAAAGATCAGTTTACAGCCTCCAGCCCTGCCTAGGATCCTTCCTTCATCGTCTATCTTGTCGCAGTCACAGGCCTCTGCGGCTCTTATTTCACATTAGCCCACAGCCAGGGCTGTTGCTCCCACGCACCACGATGTGCTCAGTTCTTCCCCTGCCCTGGCTTCAGACAGGGAGCCTGGCTGCTGGATAGTGACCTCTAGGACCCTTGCTCTGGTACAACCTGTTTATATAATTCGTTCTGCAACTGAAGGTGAGGAAATATAAAACACAGGGCACTATCATCCTCAGGTACCGGCAACAGAGGCTAATAGCAACAAAAGGCATCAGAAGCCAATAGCATTCCAGCTGAACTGGCATCTGCCCATGTGTCCCTTCCCAACAGGCTGCTTGCTGCCATGAAGGATCTTCTTCAGTACGCTGCCTGCTTCTTGGCTATTTTCTCCACTGGGTCTTTGATCGTGGCCACCTGGACAGACTGTTGGATGGTGAACGCTGATGACTCTCTGGAGGTAAGAGGCCAGAAACATTGATTTTGCTGTCAGATTTACAGCCAAACACAGACTTCAGTCCAGCAGGAAAATGGCAGCAAAGATAGCCCGCAAGGGAGTAAATTGAACCTTAATGAATCTTAACACGGTTAGCTTATTTAACCCTGACACTAATCTGTGAGGTAAGTACTGTTGTTCCATTTCACAGATGAGGTCACTAAATTATCTATTTTTCTAAGGTTACAATTTCAAAAGTATAATTCCATAATGCCTGCCCCAGAATGCTGTGGGAGTTCACCACTTCCCTTTCTACATATCAAGCAGAGTGTTGGTAGAGTCATAATCTTTCTTTTTAAGATGAGTGTGTTAACCTTATCTCAATCCAGAGTTCTATGAGAGATATTTTGAAGCTAATCATCTCAGGTATGTTGAGCAAGTGAACTCTGTGAAAGCCATTCTAAAAGACAGCTAATAATGCCAGGCCTTTGGAAGAGTGAAATCAAAAGTACATAGAACCTACTTGGCTGGTGTGATAAGGGGGACCTGTGACTTTAAGCAGGAGAAAACACTCAGGCCAAAAGTCTTCCAAGTGCCCCTCAGTGCCCAGGAACAGGCGTGGACTTAAGAACTCCACTCTTAATAACTGGTTATAAGACATGACTGCTGCTCACCAGGGAGGTGACTGGATGAACTTACACTTGAGAATTGGATACCAGTCAATGAAAAAGTTTAAAAGGTGAAATTCACAATCTTTTGCTGTGGTAATACTAGAACATGAGTGAGGAAGAGCTGGATGAGATTCAAATCTTCGGAATTATCTGCTGTTCTGAAGAAAGGTTGAGAAAAATGCAGGTCAGATAAACATCATGGAGTGAGCAACTCAGATGTGTCAAGGGCAAATCCATCTTTTCTGTATCTCACTAATGCTGCAGTATCTATGAAGGCTAAGGAAGTCCTGGGAGTGGGGGAAGCTTGCTCTCTTTATCATAACTGTTTACAAACTCTCAAGTTGTAATTAGAAGTGAAGCTCACAATTTTTGTATTTTGTTCTGGAACCTTTCCCAGTTTGTGTGTGTGTGTGTGTGTGTGTGTGTGTGTGTGTGTGTGTGTGTGTGTGTGTTTGCTTAAATTTCCTCTGATTCCCACATGGTATTTTAAAGGCGATGGAGTTATAAATGCCTTCATAATGCTGAGAGTTTATATTTCTAAAAACTATTATAGAATGGAAGTCCTCTGGATTATCTGTTTGGCAGTGAGTCCAGGGATGGGACTCATCTGAGCAGTAAAATATATATATATATAACTGTGTCCCTTGGACAGTGCTCAGGGAAAGTGTGGTTAAAACCCTGTGAACCCATTACTTTCGCATTAACCAGGCTGCCAGTCATAAGTGATCAATAGAAAATAATGTTGCACTTGAGCACACTTTAAATTGAGTTTTTAAAAATGTTTTCTAAAAATATGTAAAACCCCATCCAAAGTCATTGGTTAATTATTTTCTAAAACAGCTTGAAAGACTTGCTTTGAGTAAGAGTTGTTAACCTTCTCTGTTAAGAAATCGTTTTAAGAAGAGTTGGGCTTGCTGAGAGGGCAGGAGCCTCAGCATGAAGTGCCATATTCCTTTCATTTTAGTTTCTCAATCAATTTGCCTTCCAAACAGTACAAGAAAATCACTAGTTGAAATGAATGAAATGCATACTAGAAATTATTTACTTTAAATAAATCCTTTCTAACATCACACAGGTTGATATTTTCTTTTTCCATTTTCTTTGGTTGGTTGGTTGTTCTCGATACATCCGGACTGCAGTTTTCCTTCTCTCAATACCTCCCAGTTCCCCACAACCTGTCTCCTAGATCCATTGGTCCTCTGCATCCCTTCAGAAAGAAGCAGGCCTCCTAGGGATATCAACCAAACACAGCAAAACAAGATGCAAGGAGACTAGGCACAAACTCTCATATTAACGCTGGATGAGGCACTCTGGATAAGAGAAAAAGGGTCCTAAGAGCAGGCAAAAGAGTCAGAGACACCACTACTCCCACTGCTGGGAGTCTCACAAAAACACCAACCTCAACAACCACAGCCTGCATGCAGAAGAACTAGGTCATGCCCATGCAGGCTCTGTGACCACTGCTTCAGTCTCTTTAAACCCCTATGATCCCTACTTAGTCGATTCTGTGGGATTCTGTTCTCAAGCCCTCTGGCTCCTACACTCCTCCTCTCCCTCAGGGGTTCTCTGAGCTCCAATTGGAGAGAATCAATAAAGATCTCCAAATTTGGGCTCTCTCTCTTTTTAATGTTTGGCTGTGAGTCTCAGCATCTGAAATGCCTTTTCTATTTCATCTCAGTGAAATGTGTTCTCCAAAGAGCCTGCATGTGAAAACTATCCTGTAAGCATTAACTTTATCCTGTCACTTCTCTTTGATAAATCTCTATCAATATGTTTTAAAGCAACATCAATCTTTTATAATAACTTCTTTAATTAGTCAGAATAAAATTTATTATTTTGTGCAAAAGATTGAAGGTCTCACAATCACTGGCCAATTCAGGTTGTCCTCCCTCTTTTGCATGCCACCCTGGTCCCCGTTAACATTTCACTTTCTTTAAACAATTGTTGGGAAAAAAGTAAATGCAATTTTAAAAAAAAATTAAATAAAAACACTTGAAAAGGCAGAAGAAGTATTCTGGCTCACGGCTCCGTTAATATAAGCATGTAGGTTGGAAAATTGGTTCTTTGGTTCAATTCAACTTGGCAAATACGTAAAATGTAGGTCATGAAGAAGCACTGTGCCTACAATACTAAAGGAGGCAAGGATAAAGAAGGAATGCATCTTGCCTTTCAGAAAGGGACATTGAGAGCATAAGAAAAAAAAGATGAGCCTGAACGATAACAAATGATCAGTTCGTATTTGAGGAGTAAATGAGCAGAATACCATTGGAGCAGAGATGATAGAGCTGTCATTCTCCATTAGGCGTATTGAAATAGGTCTTGTTGAAGAAAGAACTTTCAAGCTAAGCCTCCAAATGATGCAATTTCAAAGGGTAGAAAAGGCAGCAGGGACTTTGGATGACAAGACACTGTGACAAAAAATACAGAATGAATTTCCTGGGTTTGTAAAGGCTATAACTCAAAGCAAGAGGTGTAAAGGATTCAGATATTGTAGCATTTCTGTCTTTGAACAATTGTTGGGGGAAGTAACTGCAATAAAAATACATAAATAAAACATTCTTAGGTTTTTCTCCCATATACCTGCCTTGAAGAGTGAAGTTCTTTATATTTAGTAGGAATATTTAGAAAGAAAGAAAGAATGGGCATGACCCTGAATAATAGGCTGAGCTGCTCTCCTATCCTCACCATTCTTGAGTCTGTTCCTGGGAAGAATTGGGTGCTGAAGAGCATGGGTTGAAGGTTTTAAAAGCCAGTATCTACTCAGCTCTTTGTGCATGCTAACGGAAAATCACATCCTATGTCTTCTATTCTCTTCCCTCAAGTATAAGAAGGAATTTAATTCAACTGCACTTTTATCACCTTTTCCTTTATCATCAGGGTGCCCTGAGTGCCTGGAAACCCCTAGCAATGGCTACTTGATAAGGGACCAAAGATGCTCAGAGCTTTCCCAGAGAAAGACTTCCATTGGGAGTTTCATATGATGTGCATTAATTTCACTCTTGTTCCATATACTCACCCTCCTCTCCTCTGGCTTGCCACCATCTCTCTTTACCTCTCTCCCTTTCTCCTTCCTCCTCTCTTTTCTCGTTTCCTTTATGTTCTTATTCTTCTCTTCCACCCCATTTATCTTTATCTGTTTTTCTTTTCTCCTATCACCCCACAAATATCCCTTAGCCCCCACAGTTATAGCTGTCACTGTAGTGGGTTCCTGGTTATGTGGGTTGTACACTCTGAAGTATCTGGAGGTGATTCTCAGTACACTAAAGGACACAGATTGGTGAACACACAGTCACAGTTCAGTGTGACAAGTCCTATGCCTGAGGGTGAGCAACCATGAATGGACATTTTACTGTATCTTGGATAATTAGTGAAATCTTCTTAGAAGTTACCGCTGAGGTAGGATTTGAAAATCAAGTGAATGAACAGAAGCAAAGAGTGTTCTAACCAAACTAACGGAATGCACAGAGGTATAGGTGTGATCATGATGTATGTTCATGGTATTATAGATATTTTCTGATGTAGACAGGAAATTATAGGGGCTAGGTAATCAAAGGTTTAAAGTATTATGCAAAATATAGGTTCAACTCCATAGGCAAGAATGCCTCACTGGAGACAAATACATGCCTTTTAGAAATATCAACTTTTCTGGCTGCTCATGGTGGGTGGCTCAAGGGGGTGAAATGAACTATGAGGAGACTTTTTAAAGGACATTTGCATAAACCAGGAGGAAAATGATGCTTGTGTAAATGATAGATGTGGGAAACTCTGACTCAGACAGGTGGGGGTGATTGACTGCCTAAGCCCAGAAGGTAAAAGGGAGAGAGAAGCCAAGGTGGAAGCCACCTCACTGACTTGGGGTGACTTGCGAAATTACTCATCCAGTGGTCAAAGGGAAATGGGAATTTCTATACTAAAATCATGGAGCACGCTCCTTGGAACAGTTTTTGTTTTGTTTTGTTTTGTTTTTTGTTTGTTTCTCTTTGTTCGTTTTTCCTAGCTTATCTTAGCATGGTGGCAGAAATTGTTTGACAGTGGAGAAGTGTATAGACTATACCTTAACTCAGAGGCTCCTGGTTAAATTTCCTTTCCCCTAAACAAAGAGAATGGTAACTCATGTGACCTAGCTTTCTGTGAGAATTAAATAAACCTGTGTACACCGAGTATTTACCACAGCACCAGGTGAACAGGAATCAGTCAATAAATGTCAGATATATTATGATTAGTTCATAGTTCATTGTTTTGTTTTGTTCTGGGGGAGGAAGTGACATTTTCTATAATGCTCACCAATCTGAGAGATTGATGAATGAAGTTCTTATTTTTGCTATTGATCCTCTTAGAGAAATGTTGTTTATTTCTCTGGGCAATGATTTGCCCAGCTTTGTACTCATGAGTGATTATTGCTTGACTCAAGGAACAAGGCAGAAAAAGGAGTCCCATAATGGAAGTTATCTATCTACCAATGAGTGCTCACAATGAACGAGGGGTAGGAGGATTCATCACATTTTTATGATGCTAACTATCTTGTAGGATATGTAGTTATTTATTTTCTTGCAGGTGTAGAAACAATACTTACATAAGAAAGTTGCTGGCCTCTCCATTATCAGAAGGGGAAAAAAATGATTGTGTAGGATGATTCAATTTCCAGTTAATATTTTGTTAATTATTTCCTGGAAATTTCTATACTCTGAGCACCATTATGATTAAATTTTTATTACTTCAAAAGAAGGTTGTTCACGGTAGACTTTATTTCACCCTCATAATCAGGTTTTCTCCTAGGATTTCTATTTGCCTTACTGACGCTATAATTCTTCCAGACATAAAGCATGTATTAAAATTATTATGTATAATATGTGTTCTGATTATTTATATACCAATTTCGGGTCCTGTTTGATTTTAAGTTCTTTTAGCAAACATTTGAGACTGTGAGTGAACTCCTATTTGTCTCATGATTTCCTACTGCACTGAGGTCCACATTACAGGAGCTTAGGATGCATTCTGGCACATGAACTAATGGAGAAGTTGTTACAATATATGCAATATTGCTGAAAGAATGAACAAAAGATAATCTTCGCAGGTTCATCTTAAACCCTGAATAAGTAGTATGTCTATAGTGAAATGACCATGTTTTAAAAGGCCTGACTTTATACCTTGCTTCAATATAAAGAATTAATACATGCATTTGAATCTTCTTTTTAAGAAGAAAAAAAATTAATCCCTGGAAGTGTTTAATAAATCTGGTGAAAAGGTGTACTTGGCCTAAATTGTGAGGTTTTTCTGCTTTGTTCTTTAAAGAGAAAAGTTTTTATGTAGAAAGGAAAAGGCATCTAATCATTATTGAAATGCAATTTGTGACATCTGAACGGGTTAGTTAGCGTTACTGACTGTGATGCTATGCTCTCTAAGGACAGCGTTGTAATGCATGCAACAAAACAATTATAGCCACATCTCAGTGATTACATAGGTTCTGCAGTGTAAGTCAAGTCCCTTAGCCACAAGAGTTCTGGCAGTCTGTGCTATAAGACAGAAGCCTTAAGGGGCAACTGCTTTGAGATTCCAAATAGCCAATCCCAGGATTAAGAAGTAGTTTATGACACTATAGCTCACTGGGAAGAGTCTTCATTGATATGATTTCTAAGAGATGTTGTAGTGATGCCAGGTCAGTATAAAGTCTCCATTCTGAATATAGTCATTCCAGCTCACGTATTTAACTGTTGTAGTTTGTTGATTCTGCTTAAAAGCACATATACACCCAGGTTTGGTGGTCTCTCTTTGTAATTCCACAGCTCATGAGGATTATTGCAAGTTCTAGGGGAGTTTAGGCTATTGACTCTCTTTTGCATCTAACCAGAAGAAAAAATTAATTAATAACTCAGCATATGGACATAGGAAGCAAAAATTTATAGTGTCATATTGATCACCTTCTACTTCAGATCAAAGCAGAGTTAGTTATGCATTTAGGTGGATTGACAAAAATCAACAGACTTTGTCTCCAATAAGTAACTATTGAGCATCTGTTGTTTATCAGGATGGGGGATGATGGAATCCTTGAAGCAGGGAGCCTTATCTACCCTGCTTGCTGCAGCAGTCCCAGCATTAATTGGCATGCCGATTAGAACTTGGCAAGCATTCAGTGACACAGATTAGAATGTAGCATTGTAGACAAAGTCCTCCAGCATCATAGGTTAGAGGAGATAAACCCCTGCTAGAAACAGAGTAGAGAGATGTCTTACAGAAAAAGGAATGTCTTTGAAGTGAGACTTGAGTTCCAGGTATAAATTTAACAAGTTGAGAGCAAAGGACATACAGACATATGCTCAATGGCCCGAGGAACCAAGTCTGTGCATGTGTGGCTTACTCTTTGCAGAGTAGTGGGGACATGTTGAGAACATCCACATCTAGATGCAAGCAGCCACTCACTATGGCTAAGTGTCACCATCCATAAAGAGGTCAGGAAACGAAGATGACCAAGTGGACAAGGGAAGAAAGGAATCCAGGTGTCTGGATTGTCTGTGGTGTCTCTCTACTTGGAGCATCAGTGAGCAGTGAGGAGATGTGTTGTGACTTCTGCTTTGTTGATGTTTTGGAAACTTCATCATTCTTGCGAGGGAAAGGATCCATATTTCACTCTCCAGAGAAATGACATCACTGGGGCATAAATCCCTTTAACATTGCTGCCTGTGTAATTCATGCACATACTGATCGCATGTTAAAAACAAACAAAAAGCTCAAAATTAGAATTTTCTATTTCAAATGGCCCCGTGAGATTAAAATTATTACTTCCCATTTTACAGTTTTTGCCCTTTCAGAAAGGTTAGCTACACTCTTTAAGCACTAGTTAGCCTTTAAAGAACCTTATTTTAAGATGCCCAAGAACTTGCATTGGCTTGCCTTGCAAAACAGTTTCTTATAAGCCATTTGATCACAGGCAGTGAGGTTGACTGAAAGCGATAGACCATAACACGGAGGGCTTTCCTAAAATGATAACTTAAAAATCTTTTAACCTTGTATCTTGTGCACAAAGGCACCTTTAAGGGTGTCTACAGTAAGTGCTGTATTAAACACAGAAGTTTAGTTAATTACAGGCAATCTTCTCACGTATCTTAGCTGAGTGTGAATACCAAGCGATTTAATCGTGTGCCCCTGGGCATTAATACCTAATGAAATTGGATTCCTTGTTTCCTCTAATGACCTCATTGCTTTTTGAAATATGGTCATGGCAAGTAAATGATCAATAGCCTTGAAATTGACACCAGTACTGGACTATAGCTGAATATCCTTGGTATTAAGGTGTGTGAGTTATATCATGTAGAGCAGGAATGGTCACCTATAATGTAACAAGAATAAGAAAATATGAACCATCATTGCCTGGTTAGAGAGCCATAGCTTCATATCCATGTTGTACCATGCTAATTAGGATAAGCTGGATTTATGAGCTGAGAGACTGAGGACATGGGTATTAACAAGCCGTGCTTTTCTTCATAGTATAGTGGGTCCATATGTACCCTAACAATCAGTTTCCTAAGAGTGCCATAACAAATGAACGGAAGGAAATTATTCTCTCATAGTCCTGAAGGCCAGAACTTTAATATCAAGATCTCTGCAAGGTTCCACTCATTGTCTCTGAAGCCCCAGGGAAACTGCTCTAGTATGTCCAGATTCTCGTGACTGTGGGCTGTCCATGACTTGTGACTGTGTGACTCCTAACACTGCAGTGGTCCTGTGGCCCCATTCCCATCGGCCTGTGCTTTTGCTTTGTAAAAATATGATAAGGACACAGTATCTATTAGTTCAGAATCCCCTTGTATAGCTGATGTGATGCTCTCTTGTCAGGCTTGTAACTCAGTTGTATCTACAAACAGGACCATAGTCACAGGCTCTGGAGATTAAGACGGGCTTGAGCCTTTTAGAAGGCTGTCATTCATTCATTATCTTCTCATTTTTACCACCATCATTTTTAGTGAAACCCAGTAGAGCTAGTATTTAAGTCCTGGTATTTAGAAAGTTACCATCATTTTCATTTTAGCTAATAATTTATACTATATTAACAATTTTTAATATCTTAAACCACCTTATCATTATCTTCCTTATACAGAGAGGAAATTGAAATTCAAAACAGAGAAGATCTTGACAAAGGTTACAGTGTAGCTATTAAAATGTCAATCTGTGTTTTAAAATTATGCTCATATATATATATGTAGGTGTGTATCTTGATTTGGAAATCAATGTGTCCAGTTGTACAAGATGGCTTTTCCTCATTAGAGTTTTGACCTCTGTGTTTTTCTAGGTCTGATAATCTTCCATAAAATTAAGAGCATTCTTTTCAGATTTAACAGTAGGGACAGCCCGCCAAAGTGGTGATTTGAAGAATGAGAACCTAGGCATGAGAACCGAGTTAGGACCACGTCACTGAAGGTTGTCTTCCAACATCCAAGTACCAAGTACAGGATACCTTAGCCTGAAATAGAGTTCTGAAATGAGTTGTAAGTACACCACAAGCAGGAATTGTGAATACACACATGGACGGCTCAGTGTGAGTCTTGTCTCCTGCTTTATTGTTGGCTCTGCTGTTACAGTATTTTTACTTCCCCATGCCTCTGTTTCCTTGTTTGTAAACAGATGGTAATAGCTCATTAATGATTTTTATGAAACAAATGACATAATAACATACTTAGATAGCAGGTACTTTAAAGTATAGACTCAATATAATTGTTAATCATTACCAATTGTAAATATTTTACCTACAAGGCGATAATGAGAGTATCAGGAGAGTTTCAGCAAGCCCCAAGTAGAACACAGTGTAAGCTTCAGAGTGCTCATGTTACTATATTCATGCTAATATGATTTTCTTTTCTGAAAAGTGCTTTTCTATCCTTTTCCTCCCTCTGGACAGTGTTTCAACACCTTTCCCTTTGCAACTCTTTTCTGCTCTACTATCTTATTTATTCTTTAGGGATGGGGTTTAAAAATTGACTTTCCACAATAACTGTGAAAGTTTTAGAAACTGTTTCAGATTTCCAAGGTAATGGAATCTGTAATTGAGTCAGAAGAAACAATGATATTTCCTCTGCTCCATATTCATGAGCTCTGTCAAGAATACTTGAAATTATTGTCTGCTGAGATGTTTACTATTGTTTTTTAAAAGTTTGTGGTGACTTACAGCCCACCAATAAAGGATTAGAAGAGTCAGGACACTGGTACGTTTTAGCTCTTAGTGGACATCGTCATCTGTATGCCAATTCCAAGTCAAAGCGCTTTACAACTGTCTAATAATAGTAGATTACCTCTCAGTCCTTTTATGTTCATGTCACAGCTTAAAGGTTTGTAATATGTCAGTAGAGCAGAGAGAAAGACAACTGGGAATGCTCAGTCATTTGTTATTGCCCTGTTTCATTTATTGGTTTTCTTTGCTAATTTTAAATTTATGAACCTCACATAAAACGGCATCTTTCTTCATGAAAGTCAATGTCCATAATGAAGATGAATTAATGTGCATTGCTGATAGACTTGAGACATTAACATTATCATCTATTGTTTTATAGATTTATTTATGAGTAAATGTTAGCACATGGAACTGAAATAGATTACCTTTATGTTAAAGCATGACTCAACGACAGAAGAATATATTCAGTTCTGGCTTTATCCCTCTCAGCCATGACTTATTTTTCTACACGCCTCATTCCAATCAGGAAGCAAATTCATTTCTTGGCCCAGAAAGCCTTTAATTGTCAATGTCTAAGAGAATATACTCTACTGGCATTGCTTTATATCAATAGAATTCTAGTTATGCTTGTAACCACTGTACTTCGATAGCAAACATGATAGCTGAGTGTCCATTTGACCAAGAGGAAATGGAGTTGACTTTGCAAGGTGTTTCCCACATTATCTTTTCCAACCTCCAGGTGAGCACTAAATGCAGAGGCCTATGGTGGGAGTGCGTCACGAACGCTTTTGATGGAATTCGTACCTGCGACGAGTACGACTCCATATATGCAGAACACCCCTGTAAGTATACTGTAAACCTTTCTGTCTGCCAGGTAAAGTGTGCCAAGGGATACTGAGCTCAGATATCCATTTGTCTGTTGTATGGTATTTGAAATATTGGCATTTAGAAATGGGTATCATTTTTAAATGTGAATTGAAACACATTGTATCATATTTCACCCTTGCCCCGATTTTGTAAATTCCTTTATAGTAAATGTATTGTCACAAGGGACCTGACACAACACCCTATCCATAGTAGGCTAACAGTAAATATTTCAAGAAATGGAAACTGATCCTTTGGTATTGTGATTTTATCATTAGAATTGACAAGTTACATGAACAGCATTCATTGGTGTGTTTCAACTATGATTTAGCTAAAGTAGAAAGATTACTACTCTTTTTCACTTGAAGATTTGCTAAGATAGAGTAGCTGAGGCAGAGAGAATGAAAGAGCAAGGGGGGGGGGTTAAGAGAGATGGAGGCTATGGGGTCCTTAGATGAGAACACCAGCACATGTGAGGAATCATAGCCCCAGTATTGGAGACAACTCTTTAATCTTCCTCTCTTTTAGCTCTCAATCTTACCTAAATATCAGCATAGCCATGTGCCTATGAATAAAGCAGTCTTTTAAATTAACAATCCATTGTTAATACACTCAACCCTTCTTCACAGCATTGACTTATTTACTTAGAACTTTGAACCATGCCAAGAAATACCAGTCCTGCTATTAAAGGAAAGTGCTTTTATGCTTTTCAAAGCCAGTGATGGGTGGTAGTCCCATGCAGCATCAAGATAAATTAAAAGTGCGTCCTGTGAAATGTGCCTTTCCCTCCAGATATCTATTTTAGCCCAGGAAAAAAAAAACCTTAAAAAAACAATCTTCAAAACATCTTCATCTGCTATTTGAGACTTCAGCATCTGAGATAATTTTTGCCATAATTTATAAGGCCTTTTAATTAAACTTTTGTTTAGAAATTTAAAATTCTTTCCATTTTCCTCACTATATTAAGCTCATTCTATCTACACACACACACACACACACACACACACACACACACACACACACACACACACACACACGGAGAGAGAGAGAGAGAGAGAGAGAGACCCACGCACCCATGCACACATGCATGCACCCACATAGGAACACAGATATCCTGATTTGATGAAAAGGAATGGAAATATATGCTAGGTTCCCATTCTATTTTAAAAATGTAATGTGTAGACCAAGCCAGAAGACAAACATTATTTAATTTTCTTATTTGTTCATTTACTTTTTTTTTATGTACCTGTGTGGGCATGGGCATGCCCAGGTGCAGTCGTGAAAGTCAGAGAGTCAGGTCTTTCCTTCTTCCTGAGTTCTGGGGTTTGAACTCAGATCTTCTGGCTTGGGAACAGACCTTTGCGTGATGATCCATCTTAGGTCTAGGAAGTCAAGCAAAAGGTAAAGCTTTTAAAATGTAAATACTGGTATACACAGTCATGGAAGAAGAATTAGGACCATTCATTATGGAAATGAATGTTGTTATTTTAATATGCTCCCATTAAAGCTTAACCTGTAGTATTCGTATTTGTCTGTTGTTCTTACTTATTGTTTTCAAATGGTAAAGTACTTTCACTTTTATGCAAATATATGGTTAAAGACAACCATAATAAATATGTGTTCTAGAAAATAACATCTCTATGTCCTCTTGGTTAGGAAGCTATCTACGTGTAGAGATTTCTCTTCATTTTCTACTACATTCATAGAACCAATGTAGTTAACTTTTTGGGATTTGTTCTGTATACCCAGGGTGTGTGGCCCCTGATAAATATTTGTCCCATGATGCTTCTTTTGTTAAAAGTAGTTTGAGCAACCCCAAGTAATGATGTTAACTCTTTTCTGGAGCCAGAACTCAATTCTCGAAAAAAAGAAATTCTTCCATAGATTGCATGAGCATTTTGCTTATAACAGGACTGCCCTCCTGGAACCAGACTGACCACAGGGTTTAAATCCTAGAGCTTCATAGAGACCTTCATATGAAACAGAACATGTAAGAATCTCTATAGGAAGAGGAAACCAGAGCCAATGTAAATATGCATGAATATCTCATCCTAACAACATTAATGGCTTTGGGTGGGCCAAAATTTTCTCATTGGTAGAAGGTCCACTTATCTATTGAATTAAAGAAAATAAAAATATCTAGCATATAAAACTAATTCTTCATAATGTTTCTTTTAGGTTTGGGGGGAAACATATATGTACATTTGATTTTTTAGAAATAATGACAATTTTTAAGATAGAAACCCCAAGTCTCAGGATAAATACATGCTCATGTATTGATAATTGTCTTGGTTTTAATTATAGTTGTTGTGAGAAAATGTTCTGACAAAAGCAATGTAGAGAAGAAAAGCTTTCTTTTGGCTCACGGTTAAAGGGTTCAGCCCAGGATGGCAGGAAAGTCAATGTAACAGGGACACACAATACACTCACCATTGGGAAGCAGAGAAGGGTGAATGCTTGTGGCCAGTTCACTTCATCATTTTTATATAGGCCATGACTCAAGCCCAGGAATTGGTTCCATACAATTTTAGCATGGGTTTTTCCATCTTAATTAATTTAACTGATGAATGCTTCGCAGGCATGCCTAGAAACTAAACAGTCTCTTGGAGGTGTGTCTGGGGGCTGCAACCAAGGTGATTCCATATCCTGTCATATGGACAATTAGTAGTAACATAATAATAATACATAGACATATAGAGTATATTCACCTGCTGATAAGGTAGGAGTGAATTTCGTGCATTAATTTTTTTTTATCCTGCAAGTGTATCATATGCATTTTCAAATTTTAAACAAAGAAAATTGCCTATATTTCCCATACACATAAACCAGAATTTTATCTCCTCATAGAAAAAACCCGCAAAGTCAAGAAAGTCCCAGATTATTATGAAAATAATATAATTAGCATCTAATGAAAGAAAGAAATATATTAATATTTTCTATGATATAGGTAATGTAACAGCAGGTCATACTCTATTTGTGATGTAATTTTCTTTCTTTCTAGCATTTTGGATGGAACTTAAGGTCTCCAGCATGCCTCTGAGAATGCTGTCCAGTGTTCTATCCTTGAGCCCTATCCCCAATCCTTCTTGTATAGAACTCTGTGTAACTGCCACTCGGAGTTTTGATTTCACAACTCTAGTTGCTTTATGATAGTTTTAAATTTCATGAGAAATGATAGGCACCCATATTGAAGGTTGTGTAGATATAAATTCTGAATTCTTATGTTGCTGTGTCTGATCTTGTATTCTGTGATGTTTCTGTGGGAGTTAACTTCCTCCCACAGTTTGTTCCTCGCCCCCTCTATCCTCCTCCCCCTCCTATTCCCCCTTCTCCTCCCCGACCCCTGTTTTGACTCCATGGCCTTGTAGTGAAGCTGGTGGTGACCCGAGCACTGATGATCACAGCTGACATTCTAGCTGGCTTTGGATTCATCACTCTTCTCCTTGGACTTGACTGTGTGAAGTTCCTACCCGATGAGCCACACATTAAAGTCCGCCTCTGCTTTGTTGCAGGGACCACATTACTCATAGCAGGTACTGGGCTTGGTTTATTTTATTCAATAACCCTGAGTCCCTGATCATCCTTGGTTTGTGCTACATGAATTTATCATTTCTCCTCATGTAAGACAGTCTATCCATATCCTGCCTCCTCAGTGTACAGCTCTTATATATACCAGTGAGTTTATTTAAGAAGCAATATATATAGATATTTTTAAAAAGATCTTGAAGACCACTGAATACTCTATAAATCAATAAACAAAACTTTAAATTACTGAAGAAAATCCTTGTGGGTGTTGCAGTAATGATCAAATTAAGTGGCTTAAAGCTAACTGAAGGCTGAAACCATTATCTACAATTAGTCTGCCAGACACAGAGTTTTAAAGCATATATTCTGTTTTGTAGTTTTTTAAAAGAGCATTTTTTCCAACTTAGTTGGTAAGTGTAATAATGTTATAGAATGGAATGGTAACTTATTCCTTTTTATAATGGTTACATGTTTGAATAGCTTAGATGAACAATTAAGACTTATAAATCCAAATAATGTTTAAAATAGGTATTTCTAAGAGTTGGTAATATGCACCCCACCACCCTGAGAGGGTAAGCATTTTTCAAAACACACTCTCAATATATTTTATTGTCTCCCAGTTACCACTTTTCTCTTTTAGATCTGGGCTATGTTATACAATTTGCACTTAAAATAGTGGAACCAATTTGCTATCATTTCAAGTGAGTCAATCATCAGAGAGGCTAAGCTGTGGGCTTCAGTCAAAATGTAAAAGGAATATCACTTCTTGGCCCATTCAGACATGGTGCGGAACATGGTACAATGACTGTTAGAAAAGACAAAGTTTTTACATGGAATTTATCTCCCCTCCCCCACCCCAGCACACTGAATTGCACCATATTAGACACAATTTACATGCAGATATTGACTACATAATCCAGTTTACATGTGAATGTTGACTGTATGTCTAGGACAGCATGTGTCATAGTTAGGGTTACTATTGTTATGATGAAACACCATGACCAAACACAAGTTGGGAGGAAAGTGTTTATTCGGCTTACATTTTCATATCATAATCCATCACTGGAGGACTTCAGGACAGGAGCTCAAACAGGGCAGGGAGCTGAGCTAGGACCTGATGCAGTGACTTGTTCATAATGGCTTGCTTAATCTGTTTTCTTAGAGAACCCAGGACCACCAGCCCAGAGACAGCACCCCCACAATGGGCTGGCTCTTTCTCTATCAATCACTAACTAAGAAAATGTCCCCAATGGAGAAGTTAAGGAAAGGACTGAAAGAGCTGAGGGGTTTGTAACCCCATAGGAAGAACAACAATATCAAGCAACCAAAACCCCCAAGCTCCCAGGAACTAAACCACCAATCAAAGAGTACACGTGGAGGAACCCATGGCTCCAGGGGCATAGGTAGCAGAGGATTGCCCTATATGGCATCAATGGGAGGGGAGTTCCTTCATCCTGTGGAGGCTCAATGCCTCAACGATGCCCCAGTGTAGAAGGATGCTAGGGCAGTGAGGCAGGAGTGGGTGGGAGGGTGTGGGAGCACTGTCATAGAAACAGGGAGGGTGGGATAGGGAGTTTCCAGAGGGGAAACTGGGAGGGGGATAACATTTGAAATGTAAATAAATAAAATAAACAATAAAAAAATAAAAGAAAATGTCCCACAGCTAGATCTTATGGAGGCATTTTCTCATTTAAGGTTCCTACTTTCATATGACTCTAATTTCTCTAAAGTTGACATAAAACTATTCAGCACAACGCCATTACATGTTGGTATTGATTTTGTATCTGGAACAGCATAGTATACATGTGAGAGTTAACTGTATATTTGGGACATCATTGCATGTGGCTATTGGCTGTTTATCTGGGGCAGCATCATTTACATGAAGGTATCTGGAATAGCTTCAGTTGCAAGTCATAGAAACACAGAATATTTTTAAACATCACGTACTTTCATTTAAAAATTAATGTAGAAAGCCCAGTCCGTGGTAGTACATACCTTTAATCTCAGCAATCAGGAGGTAGGTGGATCTCGCCAACCTAATCTACATAGTAAGTTCCAGAACAGCCAGTGCTATGTAAAGACACCCTATCTCAAAAACAAAACAAACAAAAACAAAAACAAAAACAAAACAACCCTCCCCCAAACTTAAACTAAGAAGAAAATTAAGGTAGAATGGAAAAAAATGTTCTGTTATTCATGTTTCCAAGTTTCCTCTGTTTTCAAATTTGTTTAAATATTTTCATTTATGAAACTGTCATGAGCCATGCACGACATTCTGTTGAGGGAGAAATCATATATATGATGGGAGCCTCATAAGATCCTAAAGGAGCTGGTCATTTATTTTACCCAGAGATTCAGTAACTGTCATATCATTATAGCACACGGCACTACTCACATATTTGTGGTAATGTCAACCAAGATGAACACACACAACTCCAGTACACGCTACTCGGTAATGGTAATGGATGATATGTTACAAAAGAGTATGTTTAATATAATATTTTATCATTATTTTAGAGTATATTCAATTCACTTTTAAAAAGGTGTTCTCTGTAAAGCATTGTACTATTATAGCTGACTCCTAGTACTCACGGTGATTCATTTCTTCACTGCATTGTTTTTTCTCTTGATATTGACCCTAATTTCATATTGTCTTGTTCACTATGGCCTTGGGAGAAATGAGCCATGATATTTCCATATATGTGTGTGTGGGCACATGTGCATGCCATGTAGCTCAGGTGGACAGCATGTCAACCATACAAATTTCTCTGTTAAGTGATATATGGCTGTACGAAAATAACTTTGGAAAAATGGGAAAGTTGTAAAGAGATATATCATAGTGATCATTTTAGAGTCACACAAACAGGTGAGCACTGTGTTATTGCATCTCGGTACTTTGTTTGGTGGAGAGAAAAGCTGAAAGGCAATGAGAGAAGCTGTCCGAACTTCTATTGTCCATGAATCACCAGAGCAATATTGCTGCTTTATCTGGCACTATGCATCTTGAACAGAAAGTAGATCCTTGTGATTTAAACTTAGAGAATGATCTGTGTCATTCCTGACCCCCCCCCTCATTTTTTCAGGTACCCCAGGAGTCATTGGTTCTGTATGGTATGCTGTGGATGTTTATGTCGAACGTTCTTCTCTGATTTTACACAATATATTTCTCGGGATCCAATATAAATTTGGTTGGTCCTGCTGGCTTGGAATGGCTGGGTCTTTGGGTTGCTTTTTGGCAGGAGCTCTCCTCACCTGCTGTTTGTACCTCTTCAAAGGTAAGGACAAAGTAGAGGACAGGTCCCTCTTTCACAGTCATCTCTCCCAATCCAAAGGAAACATGTTTCATCAGACCAAATAGCTCTGACACCCTTTGCATTTTCAGTTGTTCAAAGAAAACTAAATTGTGGTCCTCAGGGTTGATTCCCCAGTAATAGATATTAGTGGAAAAGACAAGCCGGAGTTGCATCTTTGTCCAGTATTCCAACATGCACTAGTAGTTTATGTGCAGTGATCAATACTGAGCATGTAACTTCACTAATTCAACTAAACTTATGTTTAGGGTTAAATGGACAACTTGACTGAGAGCCAGTCAATATTTGTTGGTAAAGAATGTAATGTATGGAATTAGTTTTCTAAAAATCTACCTAAAATACCAAGATCTCCTCATAATAAAACAAAGGAAATTATTCACCCCATTTTCAATATAAAGATAATTTTCAGGTTGAAATACTCAGAACTTCATCTGAGATTTAGGAATCTTACACGATTCCAACAGAGACTCCTGTGTGGGGTGTGTGTGTGTGTGTGTGTGTGTGTGTGTGTAAAAAAGAGAGTGTGTTTGTGCATGTGTGTGACTATGTGTACATGTGTGCATGTCTTTGTGTGTGTAAATGTATATATGCATCTGCATGTATTTGTATGCATATATACATATATGCATGCATGTGAGAGTGTGTATGTATCTGCGTAAAAAGAGAGTATGTATGTGCACAGGTATGAGAGCATGTCTTTATGTGTGTGAATGTGTGTTTATGTATATATGTATATGTGTGTGTGTGCATGCATGTGGGCTTTTGTATGTGTGTGTGCACATGCACGAACATGCCTGTGTACATTGTTACATGCATATCCTTGTCTGTCTTAGAGAAGAACATATAAAATGACTATTTTTTTCATTTTTGAAAGTTAACTGGGTTATACATATTTTCATTTTTCTGCATTTATCTCTTTTGAACAGATGTTGGGCCTGAAAGAAACTACCCTTATGCCATGAGGAAGGCCTATTCAAAAGCAGGTGTGTCCATGGTCAAGTCCTACAAGGCCCCTCGGACAGAGACAGCCAAAATGTATGCTGTAGACACCAGAGTGTAAAATCTGCCAAATATTAATCTGTGTTCCTGTGTTGTTTAATTACTCAATCAATGTGTTCAAGTTAATAAAATAAATGATCAACTTTGGAGCATTTATTTACATTTCTGATTCAAATTAATTAATTGCTGGTTCAATCAAAATGTTTGATTCTGCTGTCTCATCTCCCATAACTCTCTCTACTGCCCCCCCAACAGTCTCCTGTTATTTTAAATTGACACTGATAAAATGTAGAAATATGTTTCAGGTGTCTTTATTGCTTTTGGAGATTATGGCATAGTAATATTAAAGTGAACTGATGCTACTGAAACACAAAGCAATTTTAAGCAACTCCAAGGTCCTAATTTTGAAAGGATAGAGGTGCTTTTAGCTCTCCCTAACTCAAAGTACAATTTTTATTCTCTCGGATAATTCACCAATAACTTGAAAGAAGGATATTGTTCTAAATTTAAACTTGTATATCAGAATCTAACATGCTCAAATATTATTAAAATGGAAAAAGAAAATACCAGCCTCATGTACTTGCTTCTAGTGGAAGCTGCTAATAGGAACTTCCCCTTCACACTCTAAATGTCAATGGCGAATGCTAAATTAACATTGGAGTCAAGGGTAATTTCTCCTCACTAATGCAAGAGATCAGTGTACAATTTTGGTAGCACCCAAAATCCACCTATACACTGACAAATTCCCATTCTATCATATAATAACTTGACCAGGGAGTCACTCACATGTGGACTGAAAGTCCAAATTGTATCACATTAGAATTTACCTGTGAAGATGCCCACATATCTCCAGATGCTCAAATCTAGCTGCTTTATATCCAGTATGTTACAAAACATAGAAAACAGTTAACGATTCCAGTATACTGGAGTTGATCATCAAATCTACTGAAGAAATTTCTCATAAAAAATATGCAGTCTGTTTTTAGGAAAACAAAGAAGAAGAATATAAACACATAAAGGAACCAGTGATCTTGAATATTCTAATTCGTTGAGTTCTTTGAAAAGCTAGGAAATTTAATCTCAAATTACCTGATTTCTTCTAATTCAAAGAGATACTCTTATACTACCCCAAAAATAAAGGCACCAGTAAAGGGGAATGTGAAGCTTGGAAATAGGGGCATGGGTGGGCAGGTGGGTGGGAGGTGGAATTCCCTCATAGAGGTAGGGATGGGGAGGGAATAGGGGGCTTCCAAAGAAGAGACCCAGAAAAGGGGAAACATTGGAAATGTAAATAAAGTATCAAAAAATAGATATATAGAATAAACTAAAATTTAGTTCCTTTGGGCGGGGGAAGGGAAAAGAAGTTCTGAATTTCTGGACCCCTCCCCCAAAGTTGTGCTTCTAACTCTTTAAGGACAGTGTGAACATGAAGTGATGAGACCTATTCTATGTGATGAACTCGTAGATGCCACCGGGGGTCCTCTTACTAATACCTTCTGGAGAGGTTCTACTCTATTCTCACTAAGAACAGCTGGATCCTCCTAAGGCATGAATATCAATAATGGGTGGTTGACAATTAAAACCATATAGATTACATATAGTACCCACATGGATATTCTATGCAGTTCAAAACATTTTGTGCCTTTTTTTCTCAAACTTTCTTTTCAATTTTGAGTGTTAGTTGGGGGGGGGTATGCCTCTTTGTACATATGATAGTAGTTTTCTAAAATGTTGGTACCAACTTCGGTTCCATAGAGGTATGAGAATTCTAGGTGCTACACATCTGTATAATTAGAGGCCAGAGTAAGATGTCAGTTGGAATAGTGTTAATTCTCAACTTGACACAATTTTAAACCATCTAGGAAGAGAGGATGGTGTAAATCAAGTTGGCCAGTGTAGGACCATGAAAGACAGCCTGGTTTCTGGTTGAGCTAAGATTTAAAACACCAGAGAGCCAGTAGGGGGTACCCAGCAGGGGATAACCATACAAGGGACAGTAGGCATTTTGCCTTGCTCCTGGGCCCCAGGCTCCTGACACAAGGCCACAGCTCTCCATAGGTATGTGACCATCAGTCACGTAGCCCCAAACCCCTCCACAGGTAGAGTGTGGTCATGTAGCCTCAAGACATTCCTATTTTGGTGAGATACCTAGAGGCTTAGCCAATAAACTTCCCTTCCCAGCCACTCCTCCCTGCAAAAGGTATTTTAACCTCAGGCCTACCCTGAGAAAAGGGGTTATGGTTTTACTCATTACCACTCCCTGCTATGACAATAAATGCCCTAGAACCATGAACTGTCTCTCCTCATTGGGATCCATCGTGGGGAACGATGGAACAGGCCTTCGTCTGAAGAGCTGTATCTAGTCTCCCACAGAAGGCCTCTCAGCATTCTCAGCCACCGTCTCTACCAAACCAACCCAGCTAGTTGCAGCCGACAAACCAAAGACCCGACCCTGGTGGGATCCAGCCAGGCTCCTCCCTGCCTTTCCCCCCTTGGCCCTGGCTAGATTCAGCCTAAAGTCCCCCACTCCATTCTCAACTCTTCCATGGCATCCAGCAGTACCTCCGGTGCCCAAGAGCCTGAGAAGCAGATGGAGCTGGCTCCGTGTAGTCCTCAGGACCACAGCCATGTTCCCCCACCCACCAAAGCTTCTCACAGCCAGACACCTGCCTGGTGGTGCCATGGGGTGGTCTCTGTTAAACTTCCGGTGTCTCGCTTCTTCTAGAGGCCAGAGCCCTGGGGCGGATGCGGGACACTCACCACCGTAACCCAACAGGCCAGTAGGCAGATCTGTTGTGGTTATGTTGACTCTATTGATTGAGATGGGAAGAGCACTCAATGTGGGTGACTTCATTCCCTCAGTTGGGGTTCCCTGAACTGTAAAAGAGATGAGAAAGCAAACAGAGCTCAAGCACACATGCACTAATTGATTGGCTTCTGTTCTTGACTATAGGTGTCATGTGACTAATTACTCTATGATCCCCAGCCTTTATTTCTCTACAGTGATGCACAGCAAACTCAAATTTGGAGCCAAATAAACCTTCTAATAAACTCTTTTGTCAGAATGCTTTATCACACCAACAGAAAATGAAGCTAAGGTATCAGGTGTTCTTTGTCAATCTTATTGCATTGGAACAGGGTCTCTTGCTGAACTTGAACCTGGAAACCAGCAAGTTGCATCAATCCTCCCATCACCACCTCACACTATAACCCTCCCACACCAGTGATGTACGTTTGTGCAACTACCCCCAACCTTTTACTTGGGTGTTGGGAACTCAAAGTCAAGTCCTCATGTTTGAGTAGCAGGTGCTCTTAGCCACTGAGCAGTCAGCCTCTCAGCCCTTCAACCTTGTTATTTTTTTTATTTAATTTTTTCACAGTATCTATTGTGCTTTAGATAGTATAACAAGTATCTTACAATTCTTCTGAGGAAAGACCTGGAAATTAAATAGTTCCCTAGATTTTGTATAGTTTTGAATTGTAAGGATTTCATTTGTATGACACTATTTCAGAGACTGTTCATAAATCATATGCATAATTATTTTTGAATTTTTTACTAATTAAATTAATTAATTAGTTAATTAATTCTATGGCATAAAAGTAATATCTGAATTTTGGATTTTCAAAGTTATTTGAAATATTTATTCTTAATATATTATATTTAACAAAACATCACAAAACTAAGCATAAAATATTTTTTGTATAGTTATAGAATCAAAACAAATATTAAATAGTTAAGGATTAGTGTGACAGAGTGGTTGCTCAAAATGCCAGGAAAGAAAAGGACAACATAAGCCTATGTGTACACACACAATGCTTACAGCTCAGGCATGAAAACAGTAAAGAAGATGCTAAATTCTAGCATTCAGTTGTGGCTGCACATCACAATAGAAAGAATGGGAAAAACTCTGCAATGTTTTTCACCTCTCCTGCCACACACATTCAAACTCACTTTTGCCATTATACCCTTATATATGCATTACAGGAAGATGTAAACTACAAAAAATATTAAGAATACATTTTATTTAAATACTGTTGGAATTATTTTCATCATAACCAAATAACTGAGAAAAGCACAATGTGAGAGCATTGTTTATTTTGGTATTGCTCCGTGTTTAAAAGTGTATGTCGATCCTCACAGGGAAAGCATGTCAGAGCAGGGAGCATTGATCCTGACCAGGAAGCAAACAGGAGAAGGAAGGATCCAGGACAAGATATAGATGCCAAGCACACATTCTCAGAGACATGCCCCAGGTGACCTTCCAACAACTCATCATCCAAATTGGGACACTTTGACAGGAAAACTGAAGGCTGCTTATACTTGTGTGAGGATGACATGAGGGACACAGGAAAGTTTGTTCCTCCATTAGCTGCAAAGAGTGTTGTGTACAGGGTTCCAGTACTATCCATTCTAAAATATCATAGGGGACACAGAGGTTTTTTTTTTATTGAATCTATTTGAATTATTTTATTTCTTAAATTATTATTCTTTGTTTAGTAGGGGCTTCGTGGGCTGCCTCATATTTTTCTATTTATACTCCTGCTATTAATATTTCAATAATGTTAATATTGAAGCACATACATAAAAGAATATGGGCAGATAATCACAGTGTGAGTTTTCCTGTGTAGTCAGGATGATGCTATTTTAGTCACTCTCTTGTCACAGTGACAGAATATCTGAAAACATCCATGTGCTGGAGGGGTTTATTTTGACTTTTGGGTTCAGTCCCTCCTTGTGTCGGAAGCTCTCTGGGGCTGAGTTGTTCAGGACAGGGTAGACAGACATAGGGGGCAATTGCACTATCTACCTTTCTCACCTATAGAGTAAGCCTGCCCAGATTCAGGGCAGTGTTTCCCTCCCAATGAATCCTCTCAGAAAAAAACATCCTCACAGGCATACCCAGAGATGGGCCTCCTGATGTCCTTGGTGCTTCTCAGTCTGGTCCAGTTTTCAATCAAGATAAACCATCAAGCGCCCAAGAAGAGGCAATTACTCAACAAGAGGTTCTGACTCTGCCCTCCAGCCATTACCCTCTTCATTCCTGGGGTAACAATTAACCTGTTTCAAATGCCAGAGATTAGTTTTATCAGTTTGTGTGTAACTGTCTATTTATCACTCCTGTCTAGCTTCTTTCCCTCAGTATCATATTGTGAGGTTGAAAACAAATCCACATGGTTGCATGTACCTATGTAGCTAATGTAGTTTAGGCTGTTAGTTTTGTAATTGTACATTACTGAATGAATACGCTCACGAACGCTACTTAGCAGTGATAGATACTTGATGCGCTTCCAATATTTTCCTCTTACAAATGTTGTTTGCCATGAGCACTCCTGAATGTGTTTTTGGCAGATGTCTGCATTCACTTTCCTTGGAAGCATACCTGGGAATAAGGTTGCTCTATCACAGGTATGTGTATGCTCATCTATGTCAGGTGAAGTCGTTTTCCAAAGTGCTGGTTCCAACCTCAGTTTCACAATGTGTGAGAATTCTAGTATGAACGCCACCACGGTTATCTCTTCCTCTAGCCATTCTAGTGATGATATAGTGCCACTGAAAAACAAAATTAACATTATATTTAATTTTAGTCTCCCTAGTGGGTAGTAGACTACTGTATGTCTACTTTGTAAATGTATTGATCACTTGGATATCATATCAATAAATTTACCATTTAATGTATTTCCAAGTTTTTCTGTTATGTTTCTGGGCTGTATTTCTTATTGAATCTTGGGTAGTTATCACCTGTTTTTGACATAAGGCCATGATCAGGGATATAAAACGTAAACAGATTGCAGTTTTTAAAAAATCTATGAATGGCACTACTGAATGAAGTTATTTTTAACACAATCCATTTCTTAATACTTCTTTAGTAGTTATTAATATTTTGTATTCTACTTAATTATTCTTGGTTTTCTGAGCCTATCCTTCTCTGCTTTTTGATAGCCTATCTTAATAATCTTTTACATTTTATTTAATCAAACTGCAACATGTATGCAAAAGTATATAAGTCTGAAGTTCATTAAATACAGCTTTTAATAAACCTAACATACTATATAATTAGCTTTGAGATATAAAAACAATAATAGAGTGAAACTCCTGACTTATTATTTATATATATTCTGCACAATTACTCTGTAATGTGATTAACAACTGACTCAAATTTGAAAATCATGTTAAGTAGCTGAGAGAAGATAATCTCCATAAAATTGCATTATGCTATACAATTGTCAGATTTTCTTCATATATATTCATTGCCTTTAATTTCTTGCTTATATATTTATGAACATTACATTTTTCAAATAATCTGAATTACAGTGTAATGATGACATATATTTCAGCTAAACATATTATTTAAAAAGGTGATTATTGACTACAAATACACACACACACAAACGTACATACATACCTGTGTTACTTATTTATATCAATGTTTTATGGAGTGTTAAAACTACTTTGAAGACAACTTCTTCAGTGTCCAGTGTTAATGCCTTGCTAATTTGCATTAGAGAAATTTTTTGTACATCATAGGGTTGACATTTTATATTGTTTGAAAACACAGCCATTTGATTTTTAAATTATCATTGTTCCTATTAGAGGAGGAAGCATATCATGTCACACATATGAAGGTCAGAAGTCAACTTTATAAAGTCAGTTTTCTCCTCCCAGTTTTATGTGGGTTCTGGGGTCAAACTCAGATTGTCATCTTGCCAGTCCTGTTTCTGTTTAGGTATAGTATAAATCTCAACCATATAGTCTTCCTAACACTCAAGTATTCTGCTTGATTTCAGCGTGACTATATTTTAATCAAGTTATTTAAAGAAAAAAATAGGTGGTTCTGTGGTGGTTTGAACGATTGCAGCCTCCATAAGCTTCTATATTTGAATGCTTAATCACCAGGGAGTGGCACTACTTTAGAAGGATTAGAAGATTTGTCCTTGTTGGAGGAGGTGTGTCATTGGGGGTGGGCTTTGAAGTTTCAAAGCCCACAGTAGGCCCAGTGCTGCTCTCTCTGTTTATGGATCACCATATAATTCACAGCTTAACTGTTCAGTGCCTTGAGTGCTACCATGTCCCAATATGCCCCCACCAAGATGTAAATGAACTAACCTTTGAAAACTGCAAGTAAGCCCCAATTACATTCTTTCTTTTAAAAGAGTTGCCTAGGGCACGGTGTCTCTTCACAGCAATAGAACAGTGACCAGGACAGGTTCCATAGATGAGAGTGTAAACTCTAAAATTACCTTAACCTTTCAGCTTACAAAATGGAAAAAATTAGAATTTAGAAATGTATAAAAAGGAAGGCATAGTTATTCTAAAGCTCTTCTAATAAAAATGTAAAGGATGAGTAACACGTGATGTGGTTCTTATCTGTTGTGAGATAGCCTACCATCATGGTATCTACTGTGTTCAATATTTATAGCACCTTCATATGGTCCTTCCTTAGGAAAGAAGTGACCTTCAAAGAAGGAACAAAGAAGTGACCTTCAAAGAAGGAACAAGCATCATAGGGTGCTTAATATTCTCTTCACCAAAATAAATAAATAAATAAATAAATAAATAAATAAATAAATAAAGTAAATAAATAATAAATTACCACAAACACTTAATACATACATTAATGACATAAACAATAATAGCCAGAAACACATTTTCTGCCACACCTGAAAAACATTAAAGAAAAAAAAAGTTGGAAAAGAGTCTACCTTAATGACTTGAAAGTATAAAGTAGTATCAATACAGTAGTGGACAGAGGTTTGAGGTTGTCTTATTTAATGCCCTGATTTTATGAAAGTGCTCTTTTGATATTTTTACAATATGATAAAGTAATATACAAGATTTAAAACTCAATAGTATTATATACAATAATACTATGTCTAAATGTATATGAATCTGACTATTATAAATGAGATACATCATTCTGTAGGCTAGATTGCAGATATATTATGATCAATTGGGAAAATCAAGATGCATTCCTGAATTCTTCTTCCTTGTCATGTAGAAAACATGCTATTATGGGGTTTGGAATATGCTTGGTCTGGGAAGTGGCATTATTGGGAGGTGTGTCCATGTTAGACAAAGTGTGTCACTGTGGGCATGGGATTTAAGACCCTCATGCTAGCTTCCTGGAAGCCTGTCTGCATCTGGCTTCCTTTGGCTGGAGATGTAGAATTTTCAGCTCCTTCTCCAGTGCTATGCCTGCCTGGACACTGCCATACTCCAACCTTGATAATAATGGACTGAACCTCTGAAAACTGTGAGCCAGCCCCAGTTGAATGTTGTTCTGTATAAGAAGTGCCTTGGTCATGGTGTCTGTTCACAGCAGTAAAACCCTAACTAAGACAACTATAGATTCTAACTCTTTAAAAACAAAACTACTGAATAATTCCAAGCTCATGTCATTATTTGCATCTAAGCCCCAACCTTTTTCTCTTTTGTGATTGGATGCAATAACCTCTTTTTTCTTCCTCCAACCCATGCTAAATGTTGCATACTGATCATGTTCCCTTTTTTTCTTGGCATAAGGTAGCCAAACTATATCCTGGTTCCTGGCTGGCAAGAAGTTGGTTCAGGAGACTCATCTGCTTCTCCATTTACCCCTCAGTCTCATTATGCATTCCAAACAGGAGGAATTTTGTTTGCTTCCCTTGTTTCTTGCTCTAATACACATCTCCTGTTTATTTTCCACCTAACATCTGACTCTTCTTTAACAGCATATCATTTTAGTGAGTTAGTCCTTCACTGGACTTGTTTAAGCACATGCCCCTAACAGCCAAAGACTCTCTTTGAACTTATGAGTAGTTTATTTGTGTTATATTTCAACTCTATAATATTGTGTGAGATTCAAGAGGACAAATCACTTTCCTTGTTACTCTGTTTCATCCTGTGTCTGGCATGATGCCTAATAGTCTTTCAATACATATTTTGAATAAATGGATAAATGAATGACAATAATATACTGACTGGTATCATCTATTGTGTGTATAATGATTTACTTGTTTAATGGATAATTCCTGTATTCATACATACACTTGTGAAATTATACTGATAAGACAGAGGGACAAGCTGATTGTCATAAAGTAGTTGTGCTCATGTAGATATATACAAGATGCCACAAGACTATCTCTACATGTGCTTGTGTAGAAGAAGGCTTCAGAAGAAAGGGGGTTTTATTTAATAAAGGAAGATTATAGACATTTTTGAAGCAAAGAAGATATAGGGAAGAGTTTTATGCTGAAACAACAATGCACACAAAGAAACAGAATCAACAAAGGCAACTTAAAATGTATAAAACTTCAAGCAGGCCGGGCAGTGGTGGTGCACACCCTTAATCCCAGCACTCGGGAGGCAGAGGCAGGTGGATTTCTCAGTTCGAGGCCAGCCTGGTCTACAGAGTGAGTTCCAGGACAGCCAGGGCTGCAAAAGAAATCCTATCTCGAAAAAAAAAAAAAAAAAAAAAAAAAAAAAAACACCTTCAAGCAGGTCCTTATTCTCAGAGTACAAGTGAGGGAAGTGGACTTTGACATGAACAATTAATTTGCAATGAAGACCATGACAAATTGGTATTACCATTCCTTTCAATATAGGAAAATTGAGGTTAGAGTATTTATGTAAAACAGTTCAAATATCACTACCTGAATACAATCTAGAATATGTGTCTGTATTAACCATGTAGCAAATTCTTTCTAAGCCAGGCTTTTCCATCGAGGACAGAACTCTGATTCACTAATGCACCCCCTCACCATATCCATTCCTTTATATTTTAATCTTCTTGGAAATCAATTCTTTCATCTTTTTGTTTGTTTGTTTGTTTTCCTTAACATTCTCCCAGTAAGGAAATAAAGTTGGAATGAGGCATAAAACCATCCCTGGTATAGGTTTTGAAGCCCTTCAGCTCATAAATTGTTGTTCTTGTATAAGATGGACCCTGAGAATCAGTAATTACCTAAAATGTATTATATACAATCAGCATTGTTCATATTCTTATTTTTTTAATCTGGTGATTTAGTCATTATTAAATCTTTCTGAAGTTGTATTTATTTCCCTAAAGTAGAAAATAATAAAGCACAAGTAAATTAACCCCAGCACATCAGCCTCATTAACAGGAGAAATAGTACAAACATAATGTTTATTAATGAGGATTGGGCATTGCAGTAGTATTGTCTCTCCTACCCATTCCAAGTTCCTCCCCAACACCTATCTCTTAAGAGGTTTACCTACTTTCATTTTCTTATATCCTCTCAAGAAATTAAATAAAAATACAGCACTATAGACTCTTTGAAATTGCAAGTACCATATTATTACTCTATATTACACTTAACAATAAAACTACTAATTAAACATGTATTGAGGTGTTTTCTATTATCTTTTTTGTAGAGGGTGGATCTCTCACTTCACATTAAATATTGTCTACCTATTCTGTCTCCTCAAATATCTCCATCACTGAAGGATTTTGCTGCTACAAGCAATGTTACAGTGAATGTAATTTTTAATATATTCCTTCTCTTTTTAACATGAACTATGGGTCACATATTATTATATTGTAATTTTTATATTTGCCATTTGAATAAGTCTTTCTGAAGATGGAAAAAATATATATGCTGTCTTAGTCTATGTTTTTTGCTGTAAAGATATACTATTATTATGCCAATTCTTATAAAAGAAAGCACTTAAATGGGGCTGGTCTACAGTTCAGAGGTTTAATAAATTATCTTCATGTCAGAGTGTGGGGAGGCATGCAGGCAGACCTGGTAGCTGAGAGTTCTATATCTGGATCCAAGGGCAGTAGGAAGGGACAACAAGCCATTTGGATTTGAAGTAGAAATTTCTGGTTTCTTTGGAGTCTCAGTTGTGTCATGTGATGTTTGCCTGGAAGCTGTCTTATGGGACAATGTTTTGCTGAAGCAGACAGTTGAGAGGATTTGTGATCATTGGAAGGAGTATAAGTAGAACCCAACAGACAATGAGCAACACTCTTGTTTTGGTTCCCCTTGCGATGCTTTGCTTGTCTTTGCTTATCTTTATGTGTTGTGACTTAGAGAGACATAGACATAGAGAAAAAGGCACCAAAGAATTTCTCATGGCATTCCAGCTGCTTCTTGCTGCTTTTGTGGACTCATGCCAATTTAGCAGATTCTAGAGGGTTCTTCTGGATTGAGGTGCTGCTACTTACTCATGTTTGGTGTTTTCCAATTGAACTGGACCGCAGCTACTGACTCATGATTTAAATCGCCCCAAGAACTACTTCCAAACACGTCCACATCCCCCCTGTCCTATCAGCCATCTTTTTCCCCTACCTTTGGTCAGGGGGCTGGAGTAGAGGTTTAAGCATTTAAGAACCCTTATTAAAGTGGGTTTTAAAAAATCTAAGCCTTACAGGGCTTGACTTGGGTTTCTGAATCCCCAAAGCCCAGCACCAGTGACAGACTTCTACAAAGCCATATCTACTCCATTAAGACCGCATGTCCTAATCCTTTCAAATAATACCACTGTCTATGAGACTGTGGGGAGCATTTTTATTCAAAATGCCAGATTTTTTCCTGTTTTTATTTCTACTCTTTGCTGTGTGTTCAGTTTTAAAACACGGATCACTGAACTCTCAAAACCTGACACGTATGGGCATGATGTTTGAAATATGTTCAGGTCATGAGATGTTTGAATTTTATATTCACCAATTTGTTTCTATGTGGATTTGAAAGAACTGCCAGGGTGTCCTTTATGATATGACTTAGAATTTATCTTAAATTGTATTAAAAATTGAAATGTATTAAGATGTCTTTCAGTTTGCTTGTGAGCAAATTTTGAATGTTTATTGGGTTAATTCATATTATTCTTATGATAAAATAAACTCTCTACAAAAAGTAAAAGAGTTTATTAATTTCCATTGCTCATACAAAGAGTTGTAAGTTAAGATTGGTATTAACAAGCATAAAACATATTTATGCTGAAATTCAATGCATAACAATTATTAAAAGCCAAGAAGTAGGAAAATAAAAATATTTATTTGGTTACTTAAACCAATCTCAGAAAGCATTTCATATCACACATAAATATATCCCTCTCTTGTAAGGAGTTAATAACATAGCTAGAACATCACTGTCACAGTTAATAATGGTAACATTTAGCATTTCTTTACATGTATTAGTTTTCCCAAGTTTTTGTTCTAATCTAGGTATCTGAAAAGTACCCTTGTCATTGTATGGAGAAGTCAAATATCTAACATGACCCATTCTTTGGAACTGATAGGATTCAAACAATACATTGTAACTTTAATCTCTGTGATTTATCTGAACTGAGACACAGTTAGCCAACCTAATGAATACAATGGAAAGTGAAATTTACTGAAAATAGTCACACACGAAAAAGTGAGGAAAACTAGAGATCTATGTAGAAGAGGATGCAGAAAGATTGTCAGAGCCAGAGGTGGTTGTGCAGGAACCAGCTTCGTCCAGACATAACAGGACTCACAGAGTCCATGGATGCATGTGTAATACCTGTATAAGGTCAAACCAGTCAGAAGCCCAGCAAAGAGGAGGTTGTCCCGAAGTCTAGCTCTTAACAAAATAGTTATTTGCAATTATACACTTCTGTGAAAGAGAAACTCACCAATGGAGTGACAATGCAGGTACCATGCTCAGGCATTGTTGGCCAACACAAAATGGACTGTTTTTTTTTTTTTTATTATGCTTTTGTTTTGTTTTGATATTTTTGTCTCACTGCTTTCTGTTTGCTTACTTGCTTGCATTTCTTTATCTTTCTTTTCTTTTTTCTTTGGAGATAGATAGATAGATAGATAGATAGATAGATAGATAGATAGATAGATATGTAGGTAGAGAGGCAGAGGCAGAGGCACAGGCAGAGGCAGAGGCAGAGGTGGAGATATATCTTCTAGTACAACAAACTGAAGTCTTACACATTTAGACCTGCCTTAAAGTTTATACACAGTATCCAGACTTATCCTAATCAGCAATCATCTCTTGTTAATCTAGAATGTCTGTGGGTGGCTGTCCCTCCTTTTAGCAGATTACCAAAGTATTACTTTCATCTGCATATTCTCTTTAAAGCAACAAACTTCCATTCTAGCGATGTCTACTTTTTGCACTAGAGAGTTTGGCACTGAACTCCTAACCCAGGTTGCTTCATATAGTATTAGTACATTTTGTTACCCATTACAGATGACAATCACCACACAGGTAAGCACACGGTTGTCCATTACTTATCTTGATTGAAACGCCGAACTTTCCTAGATTTGTCTCTTGAGATCTTAAAATGGAGCACACAAACAGCAGACCTAAATGGAGAAGGCAATTAGTATTAGCTAAGACTTTGAACATCATAAATTTATCTGGAAATGCATGCTTATTTTCCTACCTATCAGCACCACTATTTATTCAACATAAGTAGATACTATGAGAGGAGATAAAAGTATATGACTTTGCTTTTTGTAGTCTCTAAATAGATTTCAGAGTAAGACCTTCCCAACAAATACAAACAAAACAAAGCAAATAAACAAAAAACCAAAGCCCAAGCCACCTACGTGCATTGATGAGTCCAGTAATCCTGAGCTTGCGATTCTTTATCTTGATATTTCAAGAGCTGACATCTTTACTGATAGGCAATGATTCTGTCATAAGTCACCATGCTCCCCCGACCTAATGGGTAAAGGCAAGAACTATTTTCCAAATCCACAAATAAATAAATACCTGTGTTTATCATGAAACCAACCTATTTTATAAAGGGAAACTATTTTTAATACATTTTCTTAGAATTTCAGTTAGTGAAATCTCATTAAAAATGATATTGTATTACCAAGACATAGCATAGAAAAAATTTAAATGCCAGTATAGAGTTATTTTATATATAACCACAGAGCAAAATTAATTTCCAAGTGAAAGTTTGTCTTGTAACATGCATTCTATTTCCCTTTTTGGTTCCTATCTAAAAAACAAAATCTCTACCAAGACTAAGGTCTCACAGCAACACATTTTTCATTGTTTCCTTCGCTCTTATGCAATTCCAAAGGATTCCACAGTTTGCTTTAATGTGATATTCAAGGCAAGTTTCATTTCTCAGCCCACACAAATGTTATCCAGGCCGATCAGGTTTCTATCTTATTTCCGTGAAAAATATTGAATTTTAAGGTTGCCTTTTACAAAAAGTTGCACTTCTAACACAAATGACAAAAACATGAAATTACAAAACAGAAAATGAAGAGAGTATGTAGTCAAGTAAAGAAGGCATGAGTAAACCCATAGAGTCACGCTGTGGTTATTGTACCACATGGGCAGCCTACCTAGCAGTTAGCTAGCCTAGGCTAGAAGTTCACATTCTGGGTCTGGTCCCCTGAATGAGACTATTATGAATTCTCTATTCTCTTGGCTGGCAAGCATCCACCTGTGCTCATTTTCAGTTTGATATTATTCAATGTATCAAATACCTTATTAAATCTGAGCTCCATTATTATTCCATTCTTTGCAAGTCTTAACTTCATTGTTGATTCATTTTGCTTAGACTTGTTAAAAGTTTGATATCACAGCAGAAAGAATGAAAATCATAACCTAACTTCAAGCTTAACCCATAAATTAAATCCAGCTAATTGGCTGGTGGTTGCATGCACAAGTTTTTGCCCTCTGGTGGATGCTTAGGGAACGAGCTAAACCCTTGAAGCTGAGAAAAACTAAACCATTCATTCCTTAAAATGGGAAGGAAAGCTAAAAATATAATTCTATTCAAATTAAAATCTGAGGCATACAGCTGAAATAGAAATTTTAAGGCGGTATCAAGCAATCAAAATATAGGAATAGATTCTAAAGACAACAGAAATGCAATGGGTTTTTCTATTTGAATGCCTATTTCAATTGTTATGATAACCATGGGATCTAAATCAATATTATCATTTTAATTGACACTGCTTTTCTATGGCTCGTAAAAAATATCCACCTGGAAGTTAGAATAATTTCCACTAACCAAGTGTTGTTCAAAGGGGAAACTTTCTGCAAATCTCGTTTTTATGATTAAACACAAGTGGCAACATTCATTGCTGGTCGATTTGGAGAAAATTTGAGGCAGACACCTGGTATCTTATACATCAAAGGAAAGCGCCCTCCAGTATTTGTTGAGAGATCCTTTCTGGAAAAAAAGAACAAAACAAAAAAAGCAAAAGCAAACAAACAAAAACAAACAAACAAGCAAACAAAAATCAAAAACAAACAAAACAAACTTATAGGAAAATAACCTTTTTTTTACCACCTCGACCCGCCTGCATATGCTGAGCCTCACACTTCCTCCCAGACTATGTCTAGTCAACAGTATACAGACCAACCAACTCTATACCTAGTATGCATTTTGATTAATCTTGAATGACACACATGTGCAATAGATTTGGATTGGATTTGATAGCTTCAGCTCAGGTCTTTGCTCTTAGAAAATAATCTAGCTGCTGAATCATAATCCCCCATCTCTAGATGTGCCCACTGTTGTCTAGGCATGAATTAACATCACTGTCTGAAATTCATATGGAATGTAGTTTGAGATCCTTATTACATAGGATATAAATAAGAATTCTTTTCCTGAAGTTATTTACTTGAGGCAAGTTTATTATTCACATCTTCTGGTTTGAAGGGTAATCAACCGCTCTATTACTTGTACTTTATACATCACATTGTACACATTAAAAAGATACAGAGTACTTTAACCCATGTATAATGAATGTACAGTAATTATACAGACTTGGTAATATGCCCATCTTTCCAGACACTTAAAAGAGAACATGGAGCCTTTTCTTCTTCCTTTCTCTTGCCCTCTTTGGTCCTTTTACATTTTTTTTAGACAAAGGTTCATTATGTAGCCCAGGCTGGCCTCAGACCCTCAGTTGGTAATCCTGTCTCAATTATCCAGTGTCTGATTTACAGGCATATACAATCAGGTCTGCTTAAGGTTTTCAAGGGAGCAAGTAATTATCCAGATAACAAACTCTAGACAGTCCTGATGCGTGTGTAAAAGATGAAATCGCCTGTATTCCCACCTCACAAGCTCCTGTAACATTTTGTGTTTCCTTGTATTCTGACCTCCTCTGTGGGCCTGCAAGTGAGAATTATCACTGTGAAGGCATCTAGTTGCTTAATTGTACGTCTAAGTAATCAGCACATACATTTAGTCAAATAACACTATAGGTTGGAAATTAAAACCTACCAGTACTCTCCACTCCATGTTATCCCACTGGATGACCACTTCTAGAAACACACTTTACCATTCCCAGTGTTTTGTTGCAGACAGCAGTGGCTTTACAGATGATGAGTGTGCTTGAATGATTTCATTCAGCATTCTTGTTCTTTCTCTCACCTGAGATCCAGGATTAGGTCTGATGCTATAGTCTGACACTTTACTTTACCTGAATTTCCTGTCCTTGCTTGGTAACTTATAAGACGCTTTAAAATACTAACAATTCTAACGCCTCTAAACAGTGTCAGTTATGTATCTATAGTCAATTATTTTAAAATGGTATCACTTATATTAGTCATAGATTAATCATTTTTTAGTTAATTCAACTTCTGGGTCTTGTGGTTTTAATAATTTTATGCTCTGTTTATTTCTTATTTCTATTTTTTTCAATCAGATGCATAAGGACAGCTTTGCAGTCTGTTTCTCTCTCTATCATTCCTCCAGTGCCCTTGTTGTGTGCTGCTACCATGCACGTTCTCAGTGCAGTAGCTGCTCTGGCTGGCTGCAATGCTACATCCCTTAATTGTATTAATTATACTATGTGGATGAGCACCCTACCCTTGCTTGGATGCTTCTGCATGATTTCAGTTGAGAGTTTGTTCACCTGCTCTGTTTCTTGTCTGAAGGGACTGAGCAAGTGGAGCAATATGGAAGCCACAGTCAGCTCTGAGGATGGTTGTGCGGTCTTCTTTCTTGTTTTCAGGTACCACTATCCTGTGGCTGACCCCCACCCTTCATCTTTTCACTACTGTTAAATTTTTCTTTTGATTTAAATACTTAAGTGCATTTTTTTTACACCTTACTGAAATAATAGTGGATTTCTGAAAGGAGGGCATATCCACTACACCTTGTATAGCTTGAGGTTAGGAATAGGAAGGTCATAGATTATATGGATCATAAAATCTGATGGTACAAACACAAGTGATTCACACAGCGTGAAGTTCTCCAGATCCACTGGGCAGATCACAGCATATTGATTCTTTTCTCTAGACTCCCTTTGTTAGCGGATGCAGAGAGAGTTAGTTTATGGCACAGGATTAGCAAACCCTGATTTATGCCTATGCTCACACCCATAAGATCTTGTCCTTATCACATGCCCATGCAGTTTCTGAGAATTTGTAGAAGCAGGAAACAGAAATTATGAATTTTGTTAAAAATAGATACTAAACTCCCAATAAGCTGCTTGAGACACAGAGTGAAAATCAGTGAATTATCTTTCCCCGATGAAGAATTGCCATTCCATCAACAGAACAGAAGACACACATCTGTGCACTGGTGTGCACTCTGATTTAAATGCTATTAAAATCTAAAATATATCTAGGATGAAGAGATGGTCCTTGCTTAGGGAGGATACGGCTGCAGTTAAAAGTAGGGTAATTAAAATGGGCCCTATTGAGGGTTTAACATTTCTTAAAAGAGGAGACAGTATCAGGTTTCAGTTACTTTAGTTGATTGTGATGGTCAAGCCAAGGGTTAGAGTCTCAAGAAGTGGTTTTCAACCTCTTTCAGGCTGCGACCCTTTAATAGAGTTTTCTTCAGGTTATGTTGCCCCCCAACCATACAATTATTTTTGCCGCTACGTCATAACTGAAATTTTGAGACCGTTATGAATTGCAGTGTAAAGATCTGTATTTTTCAATGGTCTTATGTGACTGCAGGTTGATAACCTCTGGAATAAAGGCACAAAGAAATAGATTAACACACCACAGCATTCAGAACTGAGAATATCCAAAGGAAGGGAAAGCAAGGTGGGGTCAGATCTCATGGAGTTTGGACTCAAAGGTCTCAAAACTTTGGCCTATTCTCTCACTGAGTTGTGGTACCAGAAGAGAATACGATTGCTAGCATTGTAAAAGATCCCTTTGTATCAAAACATGATAAGACCATGGATGCATACTTAAAACAATGGCACTTGTAGGCACTGACATAATACTCAGACAATGGAAAGAAATGAACCATCAAGCCCTGAAAGACACAGAAGAAACTTATGTACATCTTTAAAATGCCAACGAGACTAGCTTGAATGCCTACAACTGGATGATTTCAAATAAACGCTCCATGGAAAAAGGAAAGCAGGGATACATTAAAACGATCACTGGTGGCCAGGAACTAGAGTGGAGGAAGGAACCTGGGTAAGGAGAGAACAAGGATTCTCATGACAGTGAGTCTGCAAGCTCTCCTGATGGTAGTGCTTGATGTCAGAACAAATCCATCGAACCCATAGAATGTACAACAGAGCACTGAGAGGTGATGAGGGATCTCTGTAGACTCATCAGGTGAAGAGTACAACCTCAGCTAAGCGGGGTTCTACTAGGAGACCCTGTACATGTGTGCTAACACAGAATGCGTTTCTAAATCTTTGGAGGATTCTCCTGGTTACTGTGTTGTCAATAGAATACCTGAGAACTAAGGTAGGGTTAGTGAACCAGTTTAGATCTATCACTGGACTCTAGCAAGGACTGACAGCAGTGTGCCATACCAGAGATGTGCTAAAAGGAAACCTTCAGTCTGGATATTCTGAAAGTAGGAACAAAAACCTTTTCAGATGACATAGTTATACAAGGTAATACAAACAGAAGGTACAAGTCTTTGACTGAGCTGTAGGAAGTTTGGAAACTCTTTGGTAAGGCAATTGCAAAAAGACTGGAGTTATATTTAGTGAAGTTAAATTGACAGTCGAGTGGATATAGCAATGATTTTATGAAGCAAACTCACTAGCTAGTGTGGAATCTGGCATGGATTTTTTTTCTTCTTTTCCTGCCTCTGTCTCTGCCCCTGCCAAAGGATGCTTGGAAATCTCTCATTGCTACTTCTCCTGTCAGAGTCTTCAAGCTGAAAAAGGCATATGCTATGGTTTGTCTACGCTCAGCCCAGGAAGCGGCACTATTAGAAGGTGTGACCTTGTTGGAATAGGTGTGTCACTGTGGGCGTGGGCTTTAAGACCTTCATCCTAGCTGTCTGGAAGTCAGTATTCTGCTAGCAGCCTTCAGATGAAGATGTAGAACTCTCAGCTCCTCCTGCATCATGCCTGCCTGCACACTGCCATGTTTCCCCCTTGATGATAATAGACTGAACCTCTGAATCTGTAAGCCAGTCCCAATTAAATGTTGTCCTTATAAGAGTTGCTTTGGTCAGACAGCATCTAAAACAGAATTTCTTCTTATGTTGTTGTAATAAATGCAAATCGTGAGGGACCTGGGAAAGACTGGGCTCTAGAGATCACATTCAGCAAGAACAATTGGACCCTTCCCCCTTATTCCCCACAGCATCTTTACAGTTTATGTCTTTGGCAATCTTCTGCTTCCAGGAACACATTCTCTCTGCCTCAGCTGGGGAGTAAAACTTCTTGTACTGAATCTTGTGGTCTTTCCTCTTCCATTTCATTTATTTCCTCCATCAATTTCAAACAGGATTTTCTTCCTCTTCTCTCATTTCAACTTCAACTCAAATATTCTCCCTCTAGTCACACCCAAATCTATGCGTGAGTCATTGTTAAATTATTTATTTTGCACTGACTCTCTGGTAGAGGTTGGGTGAGGAGAGAGATGTCAGGGCTTCAAATAATATGATTTGGAAGACAGTGGGAGGCGAAACTAATGCAAAGGATTCCTAGCACCTAGTTTTGCCTCCTTAAGAACTAAAATGCCAATGTTGTCTAGTCTAAAAGTGTAACAGAGCAATGCTCCAGAGTCTGCTCACTCATTATTAAAACATCACTAGGGCCAACACTTCTTCCTGCTATCCATTCCACTCTTTTGTCTGTTTGCAAGTGTTCATACTCTCCAGCAGGTCTCCAGGAATTTCAGCTATGCCAAAGAATTGTGCCTAAAATTGATGGTATATACAAATATAGCTAATGTATTGTACTACTGATTGTGGATCAAATCAGTTTGTTTTTAGAATTTCTTCATAGGGAGGTGGAGGACCTAATGCACCAACACATGGAGCAGGGCACAGTTCAGTGTTCCAAATAGGAGAGCAGATCCCAGCTGTTGGAATTCTAGCCATTTCTGCATCTGGAAAAAAAGGAGGGGTGTCATCTCTCAGGTGACAGGCAGTGCACAGAGGAGATAAAATCTGTCCTTTCTTGGATCACTGGAGCAGCAGAGATTTATTTGTGCCCTTGAGCAAAAAACATTTACAGCCACCTTTCTTGCCACAATGATAGTTGAGTCACTGTAAGGAGTAAATTTCCCAGAATGATCGGCTTACGCCATTACTAATTAATCCGTCTGGAAACATTTACATTGTAGCAACTGAAACCAGAAAGAAATGTTCTCTGATAGGGACTACGAATATGAGTCTTCTAAATACTAATGCTGTCTTTGCTGAAGGTCTTGTTACAGGAAACCCAAGTGTCGCTAGGATTATTAAAGCCCCCTGTGTCGTGTTTAAGTTCTCAAAATGCAATAAATACAAATAGTCCAGTGTTTCCTTGTAGTAAGTAGTAAGCATGTTGAGATAAGATATAACAGGTTTTCACTTAAAATGCACACATAATAAATACAAGACATTATAAATTAAAGAAACAGTTTCCAGTAGATGTTCTTACAAGTAGATTATATATAATACAGCCATTAAACAGGCATTTCTTTTCCAAAGTAGTAACCTTGAGAGACCTTGAATTTTTTCCAGTGGCTGTTTTAGAAATCAGTATTTTCTTGAAGGACTATTTTTGAGTCACTGGGAAAAAAAAATCAATGGTAATATTTTATTGCCCTCTCTTTTGCATACTTATTCTTTTTATCCTGGGTATTTATCTAACTCTGAATTTCATTGACATTTTTGTATATTAACTTTAAGAAAACACAAGCATTCCCACCTATTTACATATTGATTATATCTGCTTTTGAATTATAATGGCAAGGTCATTACTCCTCCTTGAAACTGTACAGGCTACAAAGCCAAAATTGTTTCTCCCTGTACTCTCACAGAGGAGGTTCACTCATCTTCCTTAAAGGCCTTAGACTTGGTAGCATCCAGAAGACTACAAAGAACATACCATAGTTACCAATAGAATTCAGAGTGCTAGACATTAACTCACGGCTGGAATCCATATACGCATTACCAAAGGGATTACTTTGTCTGGATTAGGAAAACTGAAATGTATTAAATATGTGTTACTTCTTGTTCCAGTATTTTTCTTGGAATGGATTTTTAATTGACTAATCTACTTTTATGCTGTTACTTTATTGTATTATATCATATTATATTATATTTACTTAGCTTACTTTTCTTTAGCAAAAGGATAAGAACAGTATCTATCTCTGTAAAAGGAACTTTAACAGAGAAAAATGTTTCTTTTCTTCTGAAGAAAAAAAATTGGAAAACAATTCACGTATAGTGTTTAAAATGAGCTAGGGACACAGCAAAGGGTTACTGCTCTCTTGTAGCATCAAATATGGTACCATGTTAGGAACATATAGCAATTTAAATCTGTAACATTATCTTCTTATCAATGCAACTTTAATGGTTATATGATGATTTACATCATCATCATTATTAGATATGACAAAAATCACTAAGTAAGAAATTGAAGTGCGTACGCTTGGACTGAGGTCAGCTAAGCTGGTGGATGCTATCAAACAGAATTAAAGCTGATCTCCCTACCTCAGTAATTAGCTCCATGCAGAATATGTGCATGAACAGTAGCTATTTTCCTGGTAGATTGATGCTGATGAAGTCAGTGCAAATTTAGCAGTAACTTAGCCTGCTGCCTGGGAATTTGGGCCAGTGGCTTGACACATGTATTATTTATGTTAGTTTCAATTGATTTATCCTGTTGACATCAATATTGTGATCTGGGTGATATGATCCTGACAATTTGTCCCTGTGGTGAGAAAATAGAATCCCTATACTACAAATTTGCCTGTTGCTTTTATGGTTGTTATGAAAACTGTAGGTATTTTATTGATAAGCTAATTAAACCAATGGTCTTTTTTTTGTTGTTGCTGTTGTTTGGTTTTTGTTTTGTTTTGTTTTTCAAGATAGGGTTCTCTGTGTAGCCCTGGCTGTCCTGGAACTCACTGTAGACCAGGCTGGCCTCAAACTCAGAAATCTGCCTGCTTCTGCCTCCCAAGTGCTGGGATTAAAGGCGTGCACCACCATTGCCCGACTAAACCAATGGTCTTAGAAAACTTGGACACTGTGTTTAAATACAAGTTCATGTGTTAGAAGTGGCTGGAGCAGGGGATTTGTTTGTGTGTGTGTTTGTTTACAAGGCATGTATGAAGGTCAGAGGACAATTTGCAGAAGTCACTTCTTTCTCTTCCACTATGTGGATCCCCAGGGATTGAACTCGGGTCCTCAGGCTTGTCAGCAATTGCTTTTACCCAACCAAGCCGTCTTATCAGCCTTATGTTTACCTTTTAACAACTTAACACAGTTTAAATGTATTGAGAAAACCCTATAGCTTTCCCAGAAAACTGTTGGTTGAAGGACACATTTCTTATTCAATTTTGTAAACAGCACACATTCATCAATGAGTTATTATGATTAGAATCCAGGTTTCATACATGATTGATAATAACTGCAAATGATCTGACTTACTTTAGCATATGTTTCACCTTTTCTTTTTCTCCCCTCATTGGAGCACTGGGGAAGGAGGAAGGAGGAAATCTCACTGCCTAGCTCCACCTGGCTTTGAACTTATTCTGTTGTCCAGGCTGAGCTGGACCGTGCCATCTCCTGTATAATGTCTCCTGATTGCGGGGAATAAGATAGGAATCAACATGCTTGTTCATCTTTCCAGGCTTTATCACGCTCTCCTCACACAGAGGAAAAAGCGAGGAACCCTGAATGCAGGTCATAGTTCTAAGGTACACTAACTGGGAGGCTTCATCTTCGAATGCCTCTGTTTCTGCATCTTCAGCGTGTTGAGAATGGTAGCAATGGTTTCTACCTCTGGGAGAACAAAGGAGAGTGGAGATATGCACTTGAGAAATGCTGACTCATCTGCCTTTAGCAGAAACCTGCAAATGAAGCACACTGTCTTCCTTTCTTAGCACAACATAGGGAATTTACATGTGGAATATAAACCACACAGAGAAACTCTAACTCCTGTAATAAAAGAATCCTGAACCACCTACAGGGAGAAAGAGTTGACTATGTAAAGGTTTGCTACTTGTTCAGGTCTCTGCAGCCCTCCTTGCTCTTCCCAACTGAGAGCACTCACATTTAATCATGGCTGGACAAACCAGCACTTCTTTTCTTCCTTATGAAAGAGGAAAAATAAAAGATCATCTGTGAAACTTCAGAAAAGGATGGGGTTAGGGAAACTGCATAGCTGGAAGGCAGGGTACCTGCCCCTGAGGGGCTAAGGCAGAGTGAGCACCCCTGGAGGAGGCAGAGTCAGAAGTTCTTATCAGGGATGCTGCATAGACTTCATAGTAAACTAGCAGTGTTCATTAACATGTGGACAAACAGAGGTGCAGTCTCCTCCGTTTTCCACTCACCTCTCAAACCTCCAACTCATTTCCCATCATAACATTAAATGCTTACTTCCTTATTAAAAGGGGCTTCTATTCAGCCTTTCAGCTCTACAACCTTACTTCCCACAATTTTACCCTTATTTTTAGTGAATTTAGCCCAAAAAACTAAAATTCATATATATATATATGTATATATACACACACACATATATATACACATATATACACATATATACATATATATACACACATATATATGCATATATATATATATATATATATATATATATATATATATATATATATATATAATTTTGAAATCACTTCAATGTCTATTTCACTGTTTTGTTGTCCTCACTCTACATTATGGAATATATAACCATAACAGATGGGATCCTTGCCCTGCCTTTGGTTGAAACTTCATGGATTCCTTTAAAAAGTGGCTTACTGTGTGTTCTTATTCTTCACATTTGCTGAAAAGGGGGAGGGGGAAAGGAAATGGGGAGAAGAAAATGGTTGGAAATCTGTGCTTTCTGTTGGATTATCAATTAGAGTCAAGCTCCCAAAACACTACTAAAATAACAGGTAACGTTCTGAAGCTGACAAGGAGTTCAAATAAGGTGTCATTTTACTCCTAATTCAAGTGGTAGAGAAAATAAAAGCAGCTACATAACTCTATGATTTAAGCTGGGAGAACGGGTCAAGAGCAATGAGATGCCGCTTCACAGTTGATCACACTTAGGAAGACCTAAGGGGCTGAATGCATATGGTCCTGGTTTGTAGCAGAGATGTGACATAGAACTGGACACAGAAATAAGTGTAGTGTAGGAATGAAGATGACAAAGAAAAGAAAACTGCCTATGAGAGTCTGGCTGGACCCTGGAACAGGAGGTGTGCACATGTCAGAGCAGGAGGGGATGGTTTAAAGTCTCTTATGAAAGAACCAATGGCCAGGAGTCTTCACACATCTCCAGGACCAAACTAAGATTCCTGCTCCTTATCTTCTACTTCCTTAACTCCCAACCTTCTTGAATTCCTTCTATTCTCAGGCAACCCTCCCCCTTGCTGAGATTTTGAATGAGTTTGCTAGAGCTGCCACAGAGAAAAGTATGAGAAGCTGGGTGGCTTTAACAGCAGAATTTTTTCCTCATGATTCTAGAGGAGATATTCAGGATCAAGAGTCAGCAGAGCTCCTGTCTCCTGAGACCTCCCCCCCCCCCCCCCCGAGCTTGCAGATGGCCATCTTCCCCTTGTGTCTTCACAGCATCTTCTTCCAGTTTTTGTCTTGTTCTTGTCTCTGTGCTAATCTCCCTTCAGATGAATACCAGTCAGACTGCATTAAAATTCACACTGCTTACATATTTCTAATTGAACTGGCTTTCTAAAAGCTGTAACTTCAAAGACTTTCATGCACCAAGGTACTAGCCAGTTCTACTTGATAAGATGAATTGAGTAGATGGATACACCACGTGGCCCACAGTAGGGTATATCAGAGGGATTATTTCTTCCTCTCTTGTGAATACTGAACTTCACAGAGCAAGCATGGTTACAGCAAGGAGGAATGAGTGCACTGAATGTCAAGGTCTCCTCTATTGGATCCAGTGACTACACAAGGAGGTGTCTGACTCTGTCTGCTGTCTGTCTACCTCATGCAAGGGCAAAGGTCCTAGGAAAGAAGTAGGAGCCACTTATCTGAGCACTGAATCAGTAGAGTACTGTGAAAAGACGCCATTACTGTACCAGGAGGTGCTCCTCTCACTTCATGTGCTTGGCTGAGATCTCAGGGAACTTTCTCCCAGCTAACATCTCATCAGACATTGCTGTGGACTATGCTGGGAACACCTTCCCTCTGCATGCCTTATAAGGATGCAGAGCCCTGCATCTTCTTTTTACTCTTTTATATTTCTAGTATAATAAATTGGCAACCCAAGCAATGTAATATTGGAAAGATGTGTGTGTGTGTGTGTATATATATATATATATATATATATATATATATATATATATATATATATATATATATATATATTTGCCTATTTTATATATTTTGGTAATAGCAAAGTTCAGACAGTTCTAGCCTTTAATCATCAGTTAAAATTTTCCTCTTGGCTTTTCATTTTTGAGGGCAATGTTTGTGAGACCCTGGGTGTCAAATCTTTGACCCTTATGTCAGAATAACAGAGCAATTTCAATTAATATATGCAATAAGTAGTGGTATTAAAGTGAAATAACTTTTGAAGAAATAAAGTAAAGGTCTAGGAGTAACTGAGGGTTAATACATCAAATGTATTGCATCCATTAAGATGCTTCCATTGACCCACTTTCTACATCCCATGTCCTAGGGTAGGGACATATCCGCTGTGTGTCAGAGATGGAAGAAAGTCAGGAGCCCTATTTTGTATTCTAGTAGCTCATCAATGTCACTGAGGTGATTTCTATCTATTTATTCCCCTTTCTTAATAGTGGGTGTGTGTAAAACTCACACATCAAACTTTCTGTGAGCATATCCTTTGTAGGAGATGTGGAGGTAGATAGAGTTTGTATTGTCCTTATGGTGTTTTGCAGGAACTACCAGATCAGGGAGGGCTCTCATTTCCTGGGATAGTAAATACTTCAAAAGAAAACGGGTATATTCACGGTGTGAATATATAATGAAATTCTCATTTAGTATGTAAATACAGTGTGGGTCTAGGCTGTGAATTGTCTCAAGATAATCTCTGGAATTTACTTCCTGAAATTATTAGCTAACACTCCCTAGGGTTAGGTAGAGTTTAACCACTGTCTAAATTGCTCTCCTGTATTTTCTCCTATCAAAGAGAAATAAGAATACCAAAAGGCACACCTCTAGGTCAACATTTGCATTAAAAACTGCCTTCTCAGCAAGGTGAGCACCCTCAGACAGGCTGGGGAAGCACAGAAGAAGGTGAGGCTGCCTTCTGCCCACTCTGAGTTGGCAAGAGAAATATAGATGAGAAGAAGGAACTCTGTCCTCCAAGATACAAAGAAATAGAAGGGACACTGCAAGACAAGTTAAATATTTCTTTAAAAGTAAGAACCAGAACCTTTAACACTAGGCTTGGGAGAAAGGATGGAAAATGGCAGGAATAGCTGGGCAGTGGTAGTGCACGCCTTTAATCCCAGCCCTTGGGAGGCAGAGGCAGGCAGATCTCTGAGTTTGAGGCCAGTCTAGACTACAGAGTGAGTTCCAGGACAGCCAGGGCTACACAGAGAAACCCTGTCTCGAAAAGAAAAACAGAAGAAAAAAAAAAAAATAGAAAATGGCAGGAATTCAGATCCCAGAATGCAATCTCTACTGTCAGGGGTGGCCCTTTAAATGTCTGAATGTTCATAAGCAGTGCTTTGTCTCATAGGATAATGGGGACGAGGACATTAGTAGTCACACCTGACTTTAAAAGCTACCTACCCCCATTTCATAGCAAAGGTCTATTAACATATTAACTAGGAGAGACAGACAGAGAGAGAGAGAGAGAGAGAGAGAGAGAGAGAGAGAGAGAGGTATCCCCTGAAAGAAGTGATGAGCACTTTCTCAAGTTGACATTATGAAATGGAGATAAGATCTAAAAAGTCTCAAATTATTGCTTAGGACTTGGTTGATTTGAAATAAACATTACCTGTCTTAGAAGACAATTTTTCTTGCCTTTATTATTTATTTATCTATCAATTTATTCATTTATTTATTTATATTTATAATGACTTCAGCCTACTCAGAGGCTGGAATTTTAAGGCTTAAGTCTAAGGGCCATCTATGCATGTTATTGAGGCAATGTGTTAGATGTAATGTGCTTTTTTTTTTTCCATTCTGAGGCTATTCAATCAAGTTTAATATCAGGTATGTGAAACACCATGCAGCAAGTAGAAAAAAAAATACACAACTATGACTACAATAGCAGTCTTTAAAAAATTGTAACAAAATAGTCTGGAAGTAAAATATTTAAAATATATAGCAAGCGATTTTCTTAAGAATTAAGGGAGCCTAATAGAAGAATTTTCCTCACAGAGAGAAGGGCCAAAAAATAAGGCTATGTGCTGTCCTTTAGAAATAAAAGTTTGCTTGGAAGAGAGAAAATCACATTTTCAAGTATTTAAATAAAGAAACGGAGGCCAATATTTCCATGAATATCCCTTTGACAAACATTTTGTTAGGTTTAGTGACCATAAGTCTCTTGATACTACATGAAAAGCAATTTTTACTTTAGGAGAAAGATCTATTTGTCATTGTAGAATTTAATTACCCTTTCCAAACCACAATTCCTCCAATTGATAGTGGCTTAGCCTTGCTTAAGTAATGACCTCAGGCTGGGAAAGGTATAGAAAATAAGAATCACTAAAGATTTTTCATTTTAATATATTTTTGGTAATTCTTTGAGAATTTCATTCATGTATAAATGATCATAATTACTCCAACTCCTTCTGGAAATTATTTCCAGGTCCACCCCCTTCCCAACCCATTCTCAGGGCCATCCCTATCTTCCTACTCATTCACAGGTCCACCCCACCTCCCACCTTTCGCAGGTCCACCCCCACTTTCCTATCATTTCTATGTCCACCTCTACCTCCTTATCATCCCCAGGTCCATCTCCACCTCTCCACCAATCCCAGGTCCACCCCCTCCTTTCTATCATTCCGAGGTCCATCTCCACCTCTCCACCAATCCCAGGTCCCCCCCCCTCCTTTCTATCATTCCCAGGTCCACCTTCACCTCCACATCTACTCTGAACTTCCTGTCCTCCTTGTTTATTTTTAATAACCCACTATGTCTAATTTCTGACCCATGGGTAGGAACCAGGCGCTATAACTTTAAGGAAATTTTACTCTACCAACCAGCAGAAGCCCTTAATTATCAATAGCTCCTCATTTAGGAATGGGATCCTGCATATCTCTCCCCTTTCTGTGCTGGAATGTTAACTGGCTTGATCGTGTGCAGACAGCTACAGCCTCTCTGGATTCCTGAGGGCAGCATCTAGTAATTTCTAAAAGACACACTGTTTTGTGCCAGTTCTCCCAGCCTCTGGCACTTACAGTCTTTTGGCCTTCTCTTCTGCGTTGTTCCCTAAGCATTGAGAAAGGTGTGTGAGAAATGTTGGGGCTGAACACCCCATAACACCCCATAACACCCCATAGATCCTTAACACTACATTTGGAAGCTAAACTCTCTTAGGATTTTTTTTTAACTTTACTTAATTGTTTGCTTCTCTGTTTTAGATACTGAAAATTCCACACTGGCCCAAGTTTCTGAAAGGTAGCCAAGTTACTTTTTATCAAGAACTGTTGGGGTAACTCTAACCAAACAAGTGAAAGAACTGTACAACAACGACTTCAAGTCTCTCAAGAAAGAAATCGAAGAAGATCTCAGAAAATGGAGAGATCTCCCATGCTCATGGATTGGCAGAATTAACATAGTAAAAATGGCCATCCTACCAAAGACAATCTACAGATTCAATGCAATCCCCATAGAAATCCCAACGAAATTCTTCAAAGACATGGAAAGAGCAATTCTCAAATTCATCTGGAAAGGCAAAAAAACCCAGAATAGCAAAAACAAGACTTAACAATAAAAGAATGGCTGGGGGAATCACCATCCCTGACCTCAAGCTGTACTACAGAGCAATAGTGATAAAAACTGCATGGTATTGGTACAGAGACAGACACATTGATCAATGGAATAGAATTGAAGACCCAGAAATAAAACCACACACTTACAGGCACTTGATCTTTGACAAAGAAGCCAAACATATACAGTGGAAAAAAGAAAGAATCTTTAACAAATGAGGCTGGTCTAACTGGCTGTCAATATGTAAAAAATGAAAATAGATCCATATTTGTCACCTTGCACAAAGATCAAGTCCAAGTGGATCAAGGACCTCAACATAAAACCTGATACACTGAATCTAATAGAAGAGAAAGTGGGAAAGAGCCTTGAACTCATTGGTACAGGGTGAAATTTCCTAAACAGAACTTCAATGGCTCAAGCTCTAAGATCAAGAATTGATAAATGGGCCTCATGAAAGTGGAAAGTTTCTATAAGGCAAAAGACATAGCCAATAAGACAAATTGGCAACCTACAGATTGGGAAAAAATCTTCACTATCCCCACATCTGAGAGAGGGCTAAAATCCAAAATACATAAAGTACTCAAGAAGCTAACCATCAAAAAAACCAAACAACTCAATCAAAAATGGGGTATAGAACTAAATCGAGAATCACAACAGAGGAACCTCAAATGGCTGAGAAACACCTAAAGAAATGTCCAAAGTCCTTAGTGATCAGAGAAATGCAAATCAAGATTCTACCTTACACCAATCAGTATGGCTAAGATCAAAACCTCAAGGGACAGCACATGTTGGCGAGAGAGGAACACTCCTCCATTGCTGGTGGGATTACAAACTGGTACAATCACTCTGGAAATCAATCTGGAGGTTCCTCAGAAAATTGAAAATAGATCCACCTGAAGACCCAGCAATATCACTCTTGGGAATATACCCAAAAGTTGCCCCACAATGGCACATGGGCACATGTTCCACTATGCTCATAGCGGCCTTGTTTGTGATAGCCAACACTTGGAAACAACCCAGATGTCCTATGATAGAAGAATGGATACAGAGAATGTGGTTCATTTACACAAAGGAATACTACTCAGCTATTAAGAATGAGGACATCCTACGTTTTGCAGGATGGAACTAGAAATATCCTGAGTGAGGTAACTCAGTCCCAAAAGGAAATGCATGGTGTATACTCACTAATAAGTGGATATTAGCCAAAAAAGTGCCAAATACCCGAGATACAGCCCACAGAACTCAAAAAGGTCAACAAGCTGAAGGGCCCAAGTGAGGATGCCTCAGTCCCACTTGGGAGGGAGAAGAAACCACAGGGGGGAGGGAGGGACCTGGGAGGGAAAGGGTATAGGGGTTGGAGAGGGAAACATGATCGGGTATTGGGTGAGGGAAAAGGACTGAAGCCCTGAGGGCCAGCAGAAAGAAAGGAAACATGCAACTCGGGAGGTAGGAGGTTGAGAGGGGGACCCTCCAGAGTGTATCAGAGACCCGGGAGGTGAGAGACTCTCAGGACTCAAAGAGTGGGACCTTAGATGAAATGTCCTACATTGGGGAGAGGGAACTTGTAGAGCCTACCTCCAGCAGAAAGCCAGGGCATCAAGTGAGGGATGGAGTTGCCATCCCACAGTTAAAATTCTGACCCGGGGCTGGCGAAATGGCTCAGCGGTTAAGAGCACTGGCTGCTCTTCCAGAGGTCCTGAGTTGAATTCCTAGCAGCCACATGGTGGCTCACAACCATCTGTAAAGGGATCCAATGCTCTCTTCTGATGTGTCTGAAGACAGCTACAGTGTACTCATATACATAAAATAAATAAATAAATAAATGAATATTTTTTAAAAATTTAAAAAGCCGGGCAGTGGTGGCACACGTCTTTAATCCCAGCACTTGGGAGGCAGAGACAGGCAAATTTCTGCGTTTGAGGCCAGCCTGGTCTACAGAGTGAGTTCCAGGACAGCCAGGGCTATACAGAGAAACCCTGTCTCGAAAAACCAAAAGAAAAAAAAACTCTGACCCATAATTGTTCCTATCTAAAATAACTACAGGGATGGAATTAGAGAGGAGCCTGAGGAAAAGAAGGTCCATTGACAGGCCCTAAGGGGGTCCAGCTCAAGGGGAGGTCCCAAGGCCTAATACTATTATGAAGGCTATGGAGCACTCACGTGACTGCCCTCTGAAAGACCCAACAAGCAGCTGAAAGAGTCCAATGCAGATATTTGCACCCAACCAATGGACAGAAGCTGCTGACCCCCTGTGGCTGAATTAGGGAAACGCTGGAAGAAGCTGAGGAGGAGGACAACCGGGTAGGAGGACTAACAGTCTCAATTAACCTGGACCCCTGAGATCTCTCAGACATTGGACCACCAACCAGGCAGCATACACCAGCTGATAGGAGGCCCCCAACACATATACAGCAGAGGACTGCCGGGTCTGGGTTTAGTCAGAGAAGATGCACCTAACCCTCCAGAGACTGGAGGTCCCAGGGAGTTTAGAGGTCTGGTAGGGTGGGGGTGGGGGTGGGGACATCCTCGTGGAGACGGGGACAGGGAGGAGGTATGGGATGTGGAACAGTCTGAGGGTGGACCTAGAGGGGAAGAAAATCTGGAGTTTATAATAAATAAACAAATAAATAATTTTTAAAAAGACTGAGGATTATATTGTATGTAATTTATAACATATGTATGTACATTACATTATTATATGTTTTGTTATAGATGTTTCTTCACAGCCTTCCTTCTAACTGTTCTCAGACAACTTAACCAGAATAAATTCATCATCTAGTTTTCCACAAAAAAAAAAATCCTCTTTGGTCAGCTGTGTGAAACCATAAAACCTGGCAGAGAAAAATCTCACCATCGCTAGATTAAAGGACAATGCTTACAGGTGAAGAAATGATAACCAACTATAGCCACACAGAAGCCGGTAAGTGTTTTTTCATTCTGCTTACAGGCAAGACTGACTGCTACCACTAACTCTTCCCTCCCCCTTTTCTTCTCTGTGTGAAAACTGGAAAATGATGAGCAGGCTGCAGTTTTGGATAGAACAGATAGGATGGGCGCTGGCAGAATCAGAACTCCTTAGAGGTTTTGCAGGGAAAGTACATCAGAGTCGACGGTCTTGCCCCCAATCCTAATGGTTTCAGACTCTCCATTGGCAACTGTTACTTTAGAAAACATGGTTCAGTGTTACTCGAGATGTGTAAATGATTTGGCAAAGGATTAGTAATTAAGACTCTAACTACAGGGTAGGAAAGTGTGATATCAAAGCCAAGACATGCTCTTCTGAACTGTAAGCGCTCCCACGCGTTTGGAGTGTTTATCTTCGCACATTTCTGTTCATTTGTTGATTGAACAAACTGCTTAGTCTCTTTTGCCGTTCTCTGTTATGAGTCTGCGAGGCTTATGTTCTCTCTGCTGTCTCATTTCTTTTCGGGCTTGATCTTGTACTCTCTCTCTCAAATACATACCGTTGAGTCTTCCAATTGTTCTGCACTTTCTAAGTGTGTAAATTTGCTTTGCAGTGATAGTTTTTCCCTATTTCTTAGGGGAACTAGGAAGGATGTCAACAACTCACCATAAACGGGATCCAAGTCTCCAACAGCAAGAACAGCCACGGTGGGTCTGGGAGATCAATTCGGCACCTTTTCAGCCAGCACTGCAGACAGAAAAGCACTACTCCACAAAGGAGAACCACTAAGACAATCAGCAAGAGGTACCTGGCACCAATATTAACAGAGAAGAAGCGAGGTGGGGCACATAGAAGTTTGAGTGTCTGTCAGTGTCTCGGAAGTACAGGATCTCAGCTATGCCTAAGCAAAGATGAACATGAAGGTCAAGTTCTTGGAGGAATCAGCTACCACATACACTGCCAGTGTCCTCAGCTGGTGCTGATGGCGGGTGGCAATAATTTGTTCCCTGAAGACACTTTCCTTCTCCCTTTCCTTCCTTTCCTTGTCTTTTCCTTCTTCTTTTATTCAACATTCTACTCATTTGATCAATTAGTATTTAAACAAATGTGCGTGTTTGAGAAATTGGGGTTAAGGATTCAAGATAGAGAAGATAGGGTCTCTGCCTTTGAGGAATTGAGTGTTTTATTAACAGAATTGTTAATGTTAAGTTTGGAAAACAAGCAAATTTTGATTTAGGGAATTAGAAGAACTGTTTTAAATTTTCTGGAGGAAAAGTTTGGAAAGTTTTCAAGAGGGAATAATTACTTTATCATTAGCACACTCTCGCTATTGAATCAATTCTGAGTCTGAAAAACAATAGATTCTTTATCATTGGAAACATTTAGCAAACACTGCCCTGAAAGTGATATTTCTATAGATACTAACTCATACTCCCTTAAGTTTTCCTTCAGCTGTGTGTATCCCAAGGATGCTGATGTTAGTCTTAAACTAATCACTCAGCAGCTTGTAAAGAAAGAGACTGTAGAGTGTGTAGATCTGAATTGAGCAGGTATATCATGCCTGCGTCATCAAGGTTCAGGGATCCTTTTAAGGGGGAAGAGAGAAAAAATGTTAGAGACAGAGGGAGTGAATGTCTATAGTGAGACTGTATTTGATGGACTGCGCTGTTTCAAATTATCTAGGAGGACAAGTGTGCATAGACAGCCATATGTTTTCTAAAGCAGTTTTAAGAGAGCCTTACCAGATATGCCAGCAATCAGAATACTGCTCATCATAATTTACACACCTAGTAATACAGAAAGAGCAGTTAAGTGTCTAATTTTCGACAACTGAAGACTATTCTTTGGGCCTTAAACTTAATACTCAACACCTCGATTTTCCCAGAATACCCACCTACTCACACTCCTACAGATCAGTTCCCAATATACCAAGGAATATTTACCCTATCTCTACATCATTCAAGGTTCTGAGAAGACAGGTAGATTTGCAATAGATGTGTAAATAAAATGCTTCATTGTGATAGCTTTGATTCTAAAAGTAGATAATCTGAAGCCAGGAACATTTTAAGGGCAAAATGTCAGAAGCATTAGATGATAATCATTCTACCACTCTCATTCTGCTTTTTCAGCTGTCCAGATGAAGTCATTTATAATTCAGATTCTCCAAGGTGGGCTTATAATCAGTGGGAATAACTTCTAAGGTATGAACATTAGAACATTATTGTTTAACTCAGAGTTGGTACCAGGGCCTGGAATATTGGTGTGATAGACCCGATCATACTTTTGTTTGGAAGAATGTGGATCTTGGGACTTTGGATTTGGAAAGCAATGGAATGCTTTAAGTGAGGCTTAATGGGCTATTCTAGTAAGAATATGGAAGATGTTGTTGCCGAGAGTGATTTAAACTGTACAGACTTGGCCCAAGTGGAGAACTTCAGCATGTGGTCTAGAGACTGTTTTTGTGGTATTTTGGTGAAGAATGTGGTTTCTTTTTGCCCTTGTCTGTGCGGAGTGGCATAGTGTACTGAACGTAGAGGGTCTTCCTTCAGAACTCGCTATGTTGACGCCGTCATGGTGTCTTGGTAGTGCACAATGGTACTGGTCACTAGAGCCTGGTCAGCTTCTGAAATGGATATATTTATAGTCATGCTGTCTTCAGGCAACCTTAAAGTGACACTGAGCAGGTTATAGCTTGAAAGCATCATAATATGGCTGCCAATACTCTTCAGGAGGTGGTGCACTAGGTGCTCCAGGACAATGGTCAGAAGTCATATTTGGCACATCATGGTTTTTGTTTTTTGGTTTGTATCTTGTTTTGTATCAAATATAGAAGACAAAAATCTTTTACTATAGCAGAATTTGATTTAGTTTTAATTTTTTGAGCTTTGGATTTGGGGTATGTTTTTATTTGGGGGTGCCTACAGAGGCTAGCAGTGTTCATAAACACATGTAGCTAAGAGAAACCTGGACACAGAAAAGTGAGCGTCAGATCAGGAGCTTGAAAATAATCAGTGACAAATCTTCTAAGGGACATGATGTCATAGTCACCAGTTCTGAGGACTGTGCAGAAGTGCTAATGTCTGTGCAGTGGTCACGTTACCAGCCAAGCAAAGAGAATGACTATAAAAATCAAATAGTCAAACCATCCGGGTAAAGCAGGAAGCATTTGACAAATAAGGGGCCTCAGTTTTCTGGTAGAGACTCATCTGAGATAGTGTAATATTTTTATAATTTGAAATTTTGTGTATCTACATGCACACACACACAAATATGACTTTTGTAGTCGTGTGTGTGTGTATGTGTGTGTGTGTGTGTGTGATAAAATTCTTAAGTACTAAAATGTAACAATCTAAAAAACATAGTATGTTACTTAAGCTAAGAACAAACCAGGAACTCTTGTTTTAGATTCTTGACCTCTAAGATCCTGGCTAGGCATATGGAGTATTTCATCTTCAAACAGAAATCTCTGCCAGTATCCTTTTCCATTTTAAGATGGTCCATATAACGTGAAGTCAACCCTAAATATTGAGTACCTCACTTTGTTTGTTATTTGCAACTGTTGAGCCATTTAACACAGATTTCAGGGTTAACACACACCCAATCTCATTTCATTTTCTCCTTCTGAGCCCTTTGCACCCCCTTGTGGAGGTTCTGATCAACAACAATTTGGGAACTGGCACTGGAGAAATGAAGTCATAGTTTATTTTCACAATGACTGATATTGATCATGCACACCTGAGATCCAGAGTATGACAGACATCAGTCCCTGAACTTGAGAAATTCAAAAAGAACCTACAGAGTTATTCAGGAGCAAGTCTTAAGCTAGAAAATGGGTCTTCTGACTAGAGGGACATCCATTCTTCCTCCTGGATTTCAGCTCTTTCTCAATTTGTGTTTTTCAATTTCATTTGGGTTCTTAAATAAAACTCTAAAAATTTTATAATGGTTCCAATTTTAAACATAATTTAAAAGAGAATTTCAAAATAGAGAAAGGTTGTATTCTTAAAAATAAAGTTATTATTGAGTAATAGTCATCTAGAATGCTTTTGTCAGTCTTAAACCAACCACCAGTCAAGTTACAAAGAAAGAGAGTGCAGTGTACAAGTTTAAATGGGGTAGCTATATCACAGTGATGTCGCCAAGGCTCAGAGATCATCATGAAATTGGGGGCAGGCAGAAAGTGTGCAGGATAAGTGGTGGAGCATAACTCTAGTCCCAGCACTCGGGAGGCAGAGGCAGATGGATCTCTGAGTTTGAGGTCAGCTTGGTCCATACAGCGAATTCCAGAACAGCCAAGGCTGCACAGAGAAACTCTGTCTTAAAACCTGAACAAATGACCAAAGCCAAACCAACCAGCCAACCAACCAAACAACAACAACAAGAATGTAAAAGGTAGCTGGAGTAAGCATCTGTAATAAAATAGTGTTTGATAGAAGTGGCAGTTGGACACAGGGACTCTTAATAGCTGGGACTGCATGCACAAAACTTGCAAAATATCAAAGACAGACAAATTCCTGGCGTGGTTAGGGAATGAGCTCATGCCGTCCCACACTGTATGAGGAGCTACTGACAGTTGATAGCTTTTGTTTTCTTCCTCTAGAGAGGAAGAGCTACTTTTCTTCAGGCATACAAGCCCTGAGAGGAAGCTCTTTCTCCAGGAAATAAAGCTCCACACCCATGCACATATAGGCAGCACTAACTCAATTCACTGGGTATGATAGAGCCAGAGAAAACACAAGATGGCGAAGAGAAGTGCAAGTTGGAAGAGGAAAGGTGGGCGAAGAATTGACAGGGTAGGTTGGATTCAAACACACTATATGCGTGTATGAATGTTAAAGAAATTACCTACCCCCCTCTCACATATGTAGCAGATGTGCAGCTTGCTCTTCATGTGGGTCCCCCAACAACAGGAGCAGGGGCTGTCCATGACTCTGTTGCCTATGGATCCTGTTCCCCTAACTGGACTGCCTTGTCTGGCCTCAGTGGGAGAGGGCATGCATAGTCCTGTAGTGACTTGATGTGCCAGGGTGGGTTGGTACCCAGAGGGGGCCTGATCCTTCTTAGAGAAAAAGTGGAGGTGAGATGGGGGAAGGAGCCATGTGAAGGGGTAGAATGTGTGGAAGAAGGGCTGAGACTGGGATGTAAAGTGAATAAATGAATAAATAGTTTAAAATTTTAATTTAAAAATTTCAACATAAAAAGGAAAAAATATAGAGAAAAGTAAGAGTTATTAGTTTCTAAGATTTAAGGAAACACTTGAAATGATTAGAAGTCTCTACAAGTAAATGTCAAAGGAAATACAGTGTACACCGGAGCCCCTAGGCTGTTTTCCATTTGGATATTGTGGAACGATTCCTGCTTGCACAGATGGCTAGACTGACCCTTACTGTTCTCCTGTGCTGTAAATCTATGAACTGAAGTTGCAAATTTGTTCATGTGGTGACTTTAAGAAGCAACCTGGGGAGCTGCTGGGCTGTTCCTCTTTTCCATTATCCAGTGTTTCCTACAGCAGAAACTTCTGGGGCAGGTGCATAGCTGCATGTGAAATATTTTACTTTCAAGCACCAGTGACATAAGGAGAGGGCACATTACTCTGCTTCTCCTGTAAAACTGAGAAAACCCAGTCATAGGTGAAATGACTTGTGTGTATAGCTTGTTTTTAGAAGCTGCAAGAGCGTAACTAGAAATGAACTAGCAATGGCCTCTTCTCCCTCAGCACCCTGTGATACTGCAACTGGGAACGGCCCACTCCGTATCTCCATATGGACTCTATACCCAGGAGTCTGTTCCAAAATACTTTAAAGAAATACTGGAAAAGAATTAAGAAGCAAGCTCAAGGAGAGTATCTGAAAAGAAAATAGGCAAAAAGTGGCATCAGTTTGCTGACTGAATGCTGAAAATCTGACATATAGCAGTGGGGCTGGTGTCTGGCTCTGGCCTCATCTTCCCCACAGTTAACAGAGGGAGAGAAAGAAAGCCATGTGGAGAGGACTAGAGGAAGGAGCATCGGACAACCAGTTGTACAACCATTCCTTGTATAGAAGCCTGAAGAAAATTCTGCTCACAAGAGAAACAACATCTTCATAATATTCTTACAATAAGTGAAATAACAAATTCCACGGGCTATGTTCTTTCGAACAATCATTTCTCAACATGAGCTAATGTGCAATTCTGCTGTAATAATTTGGAAGTGGGAGAGAAGCAAATCATGTCATCTCGAGCTTGACTGTAAATTGCATGATCTCTACAAAAAGCACAGACTGCTTTATCCCTCAGTTATTTCACTAAGTCTGCCAGAAATTAAGTTAAAAGTTGGATATGAATATGCCTCTTTTTTTGTAAAAATACTGAACATTGTATTCTCAGTTACTCTCAGTCCAACTTTGTCTATTATTTGCTTTCCTATGTTATTTACTTATGTCCTTACCTTCTATACCTTACTTCTTACCCCAGGATGGCCTTGAACTGGTTATGTAGCCCAAGCTGACCTTGACGTGAGATGTTTACGCCTCAGCCTTCCCTCAGAGTTCTGAGATTATAACCATGTACCACCACACCTTGACTTTTCCCTAATATTAAACAAAATGTTCAACCCACTGAGGAAAACAGATTGTTGACATCTCATTAGGAAATCTATTCTGGCAATTAATTTACAAAGTCATTTATATTTATATATCACATTCATATTTTGTTAATTACTATGTACTCTTTGACAGTGTAATCGGCTATTTATAGGGAGAGGAGTGGATTAAAAGTATAACTAATTAAAATGAAAGGGGGCTGCAACATGTTTTATTTCATACAATCAATTAAAATATTTAGATTGTACATAAAGCAGAACAATGTATTATTTACATTAAATATTACATTAAAATAAGCTAGAAATAAAAAATAATAATTCAAACCAAATCGCAAAAATATCTAGTGGTAAAATCAAATTTAGAGAAACTAATAGTAGACCATTTTCTAATGCATATAAAATGCTTCTGAAAGTCTTGGAACATAGTTGATGTACTAAAAAATGGCTGCTAGGTAATCAGAATGCATTTCATTGTAGCTAGGCCTTTGCCAGAGCAAGCCCACCCCCTTCCAGTTGTTGTCTCTCCTTTACAGTCTGGAATTCAACTATAGGTCTCCTTCTTTGTTTGCACATGCGCTTTGGACCAGTCATTTATCTTATGTTTTTTTATTTCTAAAGAGTATTTAGAGTTAACCATGTCTATGGATCTTTTTTCCTAGTGAATTTGTGTTACTCTCACCGAAAAACTACTAATGGATGATTCTTTTCTTTTGGTCTGGTATTTAAAACAATGCTCTCAGATCAAAGAAATGATCCTAAATTAAAACTGTCTCTAATATATGCAGGTAGAAGAAGAGAATCTTGTTCGGATGTGGGACTTCTGTTCTTTCCTAAATTAGCACGTCTTTTATTTACAGATTCATCCAGCTAACACCATCTCATGCACGGCATTGTGTCTATTTTCAGTGGATTTACTTCTTTTGTATTATTTCCCTTGAATGTCAGTCACTTTTTTTTGTCTTCTCTACCTTTCTTTCTTACTATTTTGAATGTTAGTTGAGGCAATCTTTTTTTGATTTTTACTCAGCAGAAAATAAACGAAGGTAAATATAACAGACACGGAGATGCAAAATGGCTTAGCAAAGAAAGCTCATGCCTAACCATCAGTTAAAACCATGCTATAGACTGATTATCTCCCTCTTTGCAGGTCCTTCAATATCAAGGGAAAGCATTAGCCCTGATGCTCCAATAGGCTTCCTAGTCCCATCCGTCCTTGTTGTAATGATTCTATAGTAGAGAGTCAACATTTAAGGCTTATCCCAGTCATTGGTGTCTATTATTCTATGTCAAAGGCAGAAAATAAGGAGATTATATATGGGCAGCATTGAAGTCCAGATTTGAGTAAACACTATGAAGATTGCTCAGTCATGGCGCAGAAGAGATAGCACAAGAGTAGATCCAAAAATTAATGTAAAGAAGCAGCAATGAAGGGGCATGCAGACGCTGAAAGAGCAACACATTCTTGAGACTGTCAACAAGAGGGTCTGAAACTGTGAGTGGTTCCAGGGCTGAGGACAGCTCCCTCTTGGCCATCTCCTGCTTCAGAAGCCCTGCACACTGACAGAGCTGGGACAGTAGGAAGCAATAATTGAAAACAGCTGGCTGGCAGAGGACTCCACCCCAAGTACAGCACTTGGCAGAAGTGCTTTCCTGACACTTGCACTCAGTCACACTGCATTACAGTTTTCATTCATCATCATCAGCATTATTAATGACACCTCCTCATCTCCTGAAGAGAATTCTGAGAGCCATTAAGTCTCAAAGAGTAATGAAATGAATCAATTATTCACACAATTCGCATCCGATGCCCTTTGAAATGCATACAGAATGCAGGATAAAATGTGGGCTCATTTACTTATATTTGAAAATGAACTGCTTTGAAACTGCTCTTTGAAATCACCATACTTATCAGTTTGGGGGCAAAGGAAAAGAACATCACTGTTCTTTTGTGACCTAATAACCATTGGAAAGCTCACAGGATGGGAACCCAAGAGAACCTAAAGGGCTGGAGACCCATGAGTTCTTTCTTTATTCAACAAAGAGATCACAATGACAATAACATTTCCTGCTTTGTTGTTGTGGTTTGCTTGTTGTGTTTTGCTTTGCTTTTAGAAATCATGAATATTTTAAACATGATTATCTTTAGGGCTGATTCTTTGAATTTTTCAAATGCTAAATAAAAATAGGGAATATTTTGTTATTTACTTACATTTCATTTTCTTCACAGGATAGATCTGAGAGCACTAGCTGAAACACATATTGAGAACAATAAAATTCAAGCATTGCATTGATCTAATCCTTTAATGAAAGCAGTGCCTGGAGACAGTGTGATTTTATATCATTTTTTTTAATTAAAAGCTTTGCGACATAGTTTATTGTTGGTACACAGAGTTGTAATTGAAAAAAAAAATAGTCTCTGGGTAGATTCTTAAATTCAACAGGAGCAGGAAATCTACTGAAATTCCTCTGCATCCTGCAGGAGATAGATTTGAACAGTATATTTTTTCCTCAGTAGATTTTGCTGGATCTAGAGAGTCATTGGGACCCTTGAATTTCTTTGGTTTCTCATCTTAGTGAGAGGCAGGAGGGTCATTATTTAGGTATTATTTTCATGTTAAGGAAAAACATTCCCAGTCAATGGAAACAGAAATCAATCCTGTAACTTTTAGTAGTAATTAAATATACAAATAAAGGGAGTGATTTTAATTACCGAAGTAAATTTATGGTCACATGATATTCCTGTTTTGGGGAAAAATAAGATAAAACCTTATCAAAGAAGAAAAGAAATAACCTTTCAGAGGTCCAAAATCCTCAGCAATCTAACAAAAATTATCTTAGTTCTGATGCTGAACCTTAGAGGCTACAACATTTCACACCCACAATCACAAGAAAAGAGGTGTTTCTATTTAGAGACTGTTTTTGTATGCTACTTTGACTCTATGAATTGACACTCCTTTGTACAATGAGAAGCCTTTTCAAACATCACTTACATATAGCACTTTGGGTTGGTAAGGTCAGTTGAAACACTTATTTTTCCAGACTATCACATGTAAATATAAGTAGAAATAAATTGTTACAACATTTCGGGTGATAGGCTTGTGGTTTTTGTGTTTAATATGTGCTTTCCCCTTGATCTCAAATGTGCCTTTTTTAGCACCTAGTATTTATGCCATATGGAGCAATGGATTGGCCATCAGAGAGCATGATAATGAACAATTTATAAGCACAGAAAATGAGTTGTATTCTCTTTTGCTAGAATGCTGCAAGAGATTTGCATACTAACCGGGAGGAAAATGAGCATTCAAATTCTGTCTATAAAGAAACTTTGTTTATGATTAAATGTAAACCATTTGGGATCTAGCTTAACGGATAAAACAAATTAAGTCAGCTTTTCCCTTTCAAGTCACTTCCTAGTCTTCTCTGTCTGTTGTACCCTAGTAAGGCGTACGTGGTATCTCATTATCACCAGCAAAGGGCCAATGCATTATCTACCAGGATCCCAGGTTGTTATGAAATAGAGGAAGGAGGTCTTAATATGCTGTAAGCTTCAATCTTTCAGATGCCTTCCATTCAAGTAACAGTGATACAAGGATGCCATTATTGATTACAAAAAGATGCTGCCACAGACTACCCACATAAACCTAAAAATGGCTCTGTCTGCAGCAGTCGGCCCTAAAAAACTGTCAAGAATCCAGTCAGTTGCAGAAATTGGTAAACATTTTCTAAATTAATACAGACATAGCATTTCTGTGTCAATAGCGTTTCTGAGTTTGAAAACATCCCAAAGTATAACAAAGTAAAGTGTACATTTACATCACATATTTCAGCAGCATTGCAGCTAGTAACAAAGAACTAAGACTGATTTTCGTTCTTGGAACAATACCTAATATAAAGCATGGGGTGCTGCTAACACCTTGAAGACAATCCTTTACAGGCAGTAGTTAAATTCCACAGAGGACAAATTCTCAGTACATCAACCCTGAAGAGACCTCCAAAAGCTACCAGAAGTATCAATGATTACCTGGAACAGTGGCAAGCACAGGCAACCTGTTGCTGGGGTTTTGGAAGTGACACAGAAAGGACTGGATCTTGACATACTAAAAAGAATGATGTACCCAGATAGTGTGGCCTACTCACTCTAATAACTGTCTCCGAATGTGTTAGCTGCTCTGTGCTACATGTCCTGCTGCAGTGTGCATTAATGATGGAGTATGTGACCGATAAAGGACATCCAGGGACAGAATGTTAGCTGCATGCCCACAGGTACTAGGAGCTGAAGGAGTTTAAGGTCAGAACCCAGAAACTGTTTGTCAAGGCTTTTAAATGCTGACCTGCAAGCCAGCTGCTGTTTGAATAACTTTCAGTATTCAAGTGCATGTTTTATTCTAGGGAACATGAGAGGGTTTTCTTTTTTCTTCTTTTTATTTATTTATTGGTTAAATAATATCTTGGACCTGTAAACATTAACTTGATCCTCTATGCTTTGCAGATCACCTTTGCTCTTCTTTTCCTACATATCATTTTGAGTAGGATGTTGTCCTTAGCCTTGTATCTCCAGTGATCAGATTAGCAAGTTTAAAATTTAAAAATACAGTGGTAAGGTGTGGGTAAGTAAATATATCCTTTCATATATAACTAAAAACACTAGAAAGTAATTATTGGGCAATATCTATGAAATTAAAAAGTACCCTTTGGGCACGGCTTTACTTTTCTAGAAAGTATATCTTTACATTGTTTAAACCTATAAATGGTACATTTAATAATCTCAGTGCTACTCACTAAAACACTAAATGTCCACCAACATGGTTACATCCATGCAGCAGAAGAGGTAGAGACTATTATGGTTAATTCCAGGAATTATTTTTAAATATAAGGACAGACACAGAGAATAATGCAGAGAGAGCTTTTAGTGTTATTTTTAAATAAAAGGAACAAATGATAAGAGTTAGCCTATAGCATGTTACTTTTTTTTTTTTTTTTTTAATAAAAACGGATGGTATAGTTAGTGGGTTTTTTCCTGTGTAAAATATGCTGCATATGCTTATATGTGCACAGAATGTGACATAGATTGTCAAAAGTGTTTGTAAAAGAGAACTGGAGACTAAGAAATGTGGAAGGCAAATGTTTTACTATTAGTTTCTTGTCTCTTTGCTACACGTACATTTAGTCTATATGTCACTCAAATGTTTTATGCATTCATATTTAATGGGTCAAATTTGACATTTAAATATCTAGAACTCAGAGGCATAGTGCAACCTAAATCCCACAACAGTTTACCAAATTCAACTTTTATTTTTATATAGGAACCCATTTATGATTACAGACATAGATTATGCTGGAAACTAAACTCCAGCTCTGTACTTGGAATTAAGGCTTCTGGATTATTTGCACTGCATCTGGACAGGCGAAGCAGGCTCAGTGACAGCCATGGTCTGTTTAGTATGCAGACACAGACACAGCCATGAATTTCAAAGCAGAGGAAGGGCTCAGAGCCAATGCCAACAGGAGAAAAGTAAACCAAGCCTACAGTATTATTTGTGTCTCAGACAGCCTCCATTTTGAGTGTCTTTGAAGCCTGTAATTAAACAGAATGAAAAATAGGCTTTTCACTGGTGAACTTATTTATTAGTCGGTCAGAAGCCTGACTTCCGTCAGCGAAGTCAATGATCTTAAGAATTTCTGGGAAGGAAGAGAAGGCCAGATGATGAGAAAAGAGATGAAATGGAAACAGGGGCTCAATGCTTGAGTTAGCCTTAGAACCTGACACAATGGCCAACCAGATACGAGGAGTAAATAATTCTTGTCTAATAGCGCATGACTGTGCAGCGGGGGGCTAGCTAGAGGCGTAGCCGGTGCATGGAGATGCCGTCTACAGGCACCGCGATGCTTCCAGTACCACTGCTCCGTTTCTTCTGACATTAAAATCATGCTCATTACTCCTTTATCTCCCTTCTCTGTGAGACTCTTGAGGTCTTCACAGTCCAAGGATGGACCATAGTACTTTCTCCGTGTATTTCCTCACAAGCATCAGCACAGGTAGATAGTCTTGTGGAAAAATGATGATGACGAATGACAGTTATCCTGAATTCTTCTTAGACGTTCTATTGGAAGGTAATTGGAGAGCCACATGTTATTTTAAGATCCAGTATGGAGCTTGTATCTCTTTTTTACCTGGTTTCCCTAATGGTAGCATCTCACATAACAATCAGTGATAACACAACTATGAAACTCACTATAACAGAGTGGCCATCCACAGAATTTTTTTTTTTTTTTTTTTTTTTTTTTTTACTATTTATGCTGTACCATTAAAACATCTCTCTAACTGTGCTTATGAGCATGGACATGTATTAGTGAACTAATCACAGGGAACTCTAGTTGAACATGGACAATTGATTTTGCTACTAATGAGGTCACTTAGGTTCACACGCACTCACGTTTGCATATACGGATCCGAGGAAGCAAGGCTCTCAAGAAGAATGGGAGAGAAGAAAAAAAGAACACATATTTCAATAACACATGTTGTTATTGTAATAACAGAGGAAGCTGTGCCCTCTGGGATTCCTGAGTACCAGCATGATGAGCTTCAAATCTTTAAGGTTGTAACAAGAGCACAGGCACACAGACATTTGTCTGTTCAGTTGTTTTGATTTGCCCAGACCCTCTCTTTGCTAGGGAGAATGAAGCCCACCAAAATGGAATGGAGACTATTGACCGTGAAAACCATTGCTGGATTCTGAGCCTAAGGAAAGCCCAAATTCCCTGAGGCACACAAGTCATATTGATGTTTGTCCTTAAAGGTCATCGTAGGATCCCAGCTGTTCAAAGGGTTCTAGGGACCAAAATTCAAAGGACTAAATGGGAATAAATAAAAAGTTGTCGCATGAATAAAGGAAGGTCCAGACAACCAGAAAGGTATCTGCTACTTACTTTCCTCACGGAAAGTGGGGGAGTAGAGCAAGTCTCTAGGAGTCCAGAGACCTCAGTGGAAGTTACCACTCACCATTGATATAAAAGTGAAACAGTTATGTATCTTTTTAATGAGATGCTTCATCAGTTTGTCAGTCATCCTTACATGGGGGCCCCTCCAACCTTCTCTGTGTACTATCAATTTTAGCATGCGTGCTTCTTAAGCAAGGACAGAAAGAGTTATTAATCTTTGGTTTTAGTTTTTACTTTTTTTCATTATCTCTGGTATTCCCCTGCCTCACAAAAAGACTGGATTCTTGTTTTGGTTTCATTTCTTGTTTGTTTTGTTTTGGGAATACACCTCTTCATGTATCAAAGTGACTGACTCCCTGGTCTCTTTTGCTGTGGTACTGCCATTATCTGCTAACATTACCTGGTCACTCTATGTGACATGACAATGATGTGCCAGACAATAATCCTGATTCGTTCTGTGATCTTTCTTTATTTTCCGGAGAATTTTTGAGGACACCAAGTAATAATACCAAATGGATGACAATTCTTTGTTGTTTTTCTCCCTGCTCTGGAGTGGAAACTTGATTAGTAGATGGGTGTTTTCTTGTTTTACTCAGAACATAGTAGACACTCAAAAATATTTGGTGACGACATTAACTACTTGATTGTCAATGGAATTTCCTAGAAATTGGGAGAAAGGGAGAAGACGCCCTAGTACTGTGATGTCACATACCAGTTGATGTGAGAGGGCCAAGGGAGCTTTAATTTTAGGTGACTTTTGTTGAAGATTTATGATGCTAAAGCAATATAAATATGAGAAGATGTCAGGCAGATCAAACTGAAGTGCAGTCGAAAATGAGCATTAAGCTGCTATGAAGAAAAAACAGCTAACTCAAGCAGCAGCTTGGGGACACTGTGTGTCTATTGCTTTTTGAGTGGAAAAATGACATTGGTTTGTTCTACACTCATTACTAGATTGTACCAGCAACTAAGAGAGCATGTCTGAAATGAGCCGTTAAATGTAGTCCTTTGTAGATTTAACACAAATTATATCACTTTGAAAAGTGCTCTGACATAACTTAGAGTTAAACATTTGCTTCAAGTGCAGATGCTTATGGTAATAATTGACAAGCTGTGTTTAGTCTCGATGGGTAAGGTTGCTTTATTAACTCAGGACATCATTAAGTTCCTGAAAAAGAGTGAATTCTGGTTATGTTTTAAAAGCTATTGGATAAAGATTGTTGCTAAGTAGCTGAGCTGATTGATGTATTACATATTATGGGACCAATAGAAATATCTAAGTTCAAGCTCCTTGCACAGATTTCAAGAGACTTGGTTTTTTGTTCAGTTATTTGAAGTATAGGATTCTAAGTCCAAAATCATTTTTTAAAAACACTCTCAAAACCTTTGTGAGATCATGCTCTTGGCTTTTCACTCCTTTATCGTATGGCTTTGCCTTTAATCTCACCTAGAGTGCTGGTGTTCCTTCTTCCTCAGAAATTGCAGAGTCAGTGTTTCTTTACAAAGGTTAAAGAAACATTCTGGGATATTTTGTTACTTCAAGATTAGAAGAGATAATGGATGAGTGTAGAGTTTAGCAATGTTATTGTTTACATGACACTTACTAAAAGCTACACATGACTTGCTATTCACATCTATTGTTATGAAACTGTCTATACTTGGATTGTGGATAAGACACAACTCCAGGAAAGTTCATTTATTTTTATGGCCCAAATTCATCTAAATAGCCACACTTTTCTGATTCAAGCAGGTCATATTAGCTATATTTGCTGTGTGCTGAGTCTCTGCCACTGGGCTGTGGAATTTTTTTCATGCCAATTTACATGGGCTTTTCCGTAACCAATTTACATAGAGTCATTCCTTTTACAGATTGGCGGGATGCATCATGGGACTTAGATAGCTTGCCAACATTCCTGAGGTGAGGAGAGTAGACACGAAATGTGCAGAAGAAAAGACTGTGCCTGTCAGAAAGTGTGTAACAAAACATTCCCTCTTTAATTTCAACTTATGGCCTCCCACATATGGGATATATGCTTAGCCATCATTTGCTTCTTGGGGATATATGGGATAAATCAATAGATTTGTAGACATTTTTGGTTCCTATTGTGTACCAGATCCTGAAGATCAAGAGATGAAGTCTTACAAAGTAGTAACTGACAGAATTCTTCTGAGGGGATATTGACTGTTTTAAGTGTTATGCCTATTTTACAGTGGATTTTGTAGAAGAGACAATATTGGAGATGAATTCTAAAGGATACATAAAGTTAAGAACTGGAGCAAAGTCTAGATATGTAAGACTGTTTGAGTATTGCATCTAGAGACTCTAATGTAGATATGAGCAAGGCATAAGGCCAGCTCTTGAGGGCTTGCATTTTCAGAATAAAAGATCAGGCGTGTTTTTTACTTTATGAAAGACATTGTTCAAGAGGATATTCTGTCAATATACTGTCTAGTTATAGTTCAGGCTGAAGAAAACACCTGGAAGGGTTGTAGATACTTCAGACATTATTAATAATTTATTAATGATCATTAATAATAAAAATCATATAATAAATTAGTCAAATAATAGCAATAATTAATCAGAATTAATAATCAAACATAGAGTCACTCAGTATTTATTCAGATGTTACACATACTAGTAGTTGGTCTGTTTTATTAAATAGACTTTAGACTTTAAATGTAATAAAATGTTCAAAAAGTAAAATATTTATTTTCTTAATGCCTTATTTTGCAAGAAATTCTCATGAATGATTAGTGTGAAAGAAAATGAAAGATTGACTAGTCAGTGCTCCAGGGAACAATTTCTGCTCGATGAGTTTGCAGTTCCACTGTGGCTGAGGGAATGAGCACTTTGTCTTTGTAATTTAGACTATAATTTGGGTTGTGATAGGGTGACACTAAGTGGCTGGAAATGGAAAGGCTTTGTCAATGGAAATCAAAATAAGAACAAAAAATTACACTTGTGGTGACATTTATGACTCCCTGGCAACAACAGGAGATTATAATCATAGTAACTCAGAATCATTAAAAAAAAAAACCACAGCTAGCAACTTTCTTCCTTCTGTGAAGCTTATGACCCTTAGAAATGGATTATAAAAGCCAATGGAAATGGGATCACGCAACCGGAATTGGAAGATAAACCCTTTACTTTTAAATGAAGTAACAATATTATTCTGTATTGTTCTGCTACTACAGTCAGTACATAGTTTTATTATTCTTAGTCATTTTAGGAATATTTTTCAGAAATAATAACATTTATATCCATTGAAATTCAAAAATCCTTCCTAGTCTAACATTTGTTTGTTTATTCAATGAACATTAGCTTGAAACAATAATGATCACTTTTAGCTAACTTGCTTAATATTGGCAATTGTGTCTTACTTAATGCCCTGTAAGTATATCTGATTGATGGTGACAGGTATATATGCTGTCTACAGATGGACCATTTCTATCAATGTAATAGTAAATGTTTTTACAGAGACTCCCACTTAACCTTTGAGTAATTTTCATAAAATGAAGACATTTTCTCCTTAAACTGGGGTTCTTTGTAGAGTTTCTATACATTGGCTATGACCTTGGCCCTTAGGAGTCAATAAAAAACAACCACCCTTAAATAACAGATGTTTGACGAGTCTTTAGACATAAGGCCTCCAACTTCACACAGATTTTTGTTCCCACCTATGTTCTGCATTTCTGAATTAACCACTTTTTTTTGCCTCATCTGAACTGTGGTAGTTGCAAATTCATGTGCATGGAGAATGTTGGCAACTTCATTTCCCCCAGTTTTTCTGGTCTGTATTTTTTTCATTTGTCTCTCTTTTGTATTTCTTTTTGCCTCTCAGGTGTGGGTTATTATATAGCTAACACCTTCAACACAAGTGCTCCGAGGAGCCCACCATGAATTGTCTTGGTCATTAAGTAGAACATGGATAACTTCAACCTGCCTTTGGCTTTAATTGTCAGGTACACATTAGCTGTACTTATGGCTCTCACTGACTGAGGACTCTCAGCACCTTATGACCTCATCGACCACACAGCTCTATCCTTTACAAAGCAGCGTGGACACTTCCAGCAAAATATCCACAGGACTTTATATCCAGGCAGCATTCATTCCATTTTTTCTGTGTGATATTTCTCCATCCACCTCATTACTCAACAAAGAAACATATATGAATTTCTGATAGCTGGATGTTTTGTTCTGTTAGCATATATTATTTGTATGAAATACTGGGTTTCTCTGAATTTTCATATACATATATAATGTAATTTAATCATAATTCATCCATCATTTTCATTCTTAGTCCTCGGTCCACCAACACACGATTTTCATTTTCTCAACTGTCTCTCAAAGTCTATTTGTCCTTCTATTTATATTAATTAAGGGCTAGTCTCTTCAATCATTTATTACTTCTATTATAGCTTTATTTTGGTTTTTTAACCTATTTTCTACTTCCTATCAATCTCTTCATCTCCCATTATAATTTCCTAGGCAGGCTGAACTTTCAAAGCTTTAAAGTTGATCACATAATTCCACCCCTTATGAAACAGTATTGACTTCCAACAGCTTCCAGAATTAAATTTCAGTCTCTCTAATTTTGTGCATAAAGGAAAGAAGTGGGAGGAGGCAGATCAAGGGTTTCAGGACCTTAATGAGCTGATACAATCCTTCTTAAATATGGATAAGGAAAGAATGTAGCAGCAAAGGAGTACAGAGGAGGGAGGGAGGGAGGGAGGGAGGAAGGGAGGGAGAGGGAGAGAGAAAGAGTAGAGGGAGAGGGAGGATGAGGAGCGGGAAAAGGAGGGAGGGAGAGAGAAGAAGAGAGAGGTGAGGAAAGAGAATCGGGGCAGGGAGAGTGGAAGAAGAAGAAGAAGAAGAAGAAGAAGAAGAAGAAGAAGAAGAAGAAGAAGAAGAAGAAGAAGAAGAAGAAGAAGAAGAGTGTCTGTGGGGCTAAGGGAGCACGGAAGCAGTACACAAAGGAAAAGTGAAGAACGAAGACAGGACAAAGCTGAGGGAGACCTGAGTGAACTTTTATTCTGTTTCTGAAAGCCTGTCATAGAGAGGAATGTGGAGTGCTCCTCGCAGCTGGAATCAATGTGTTGTCAGAGTCAACTCATTCACATACAAACCTGAAAAAGAAATTTCAGGAGCAGAGACAAGTCTCTGCCCTTTTCCTTACAGGCTCTCATCTCTTCCCAAGTCACTGTCACTACCTTGATGTATGTCAATCTAAACAGAGGTGAGGGCAAAGGCTGGCGTACTGGCTGGAAGGAGAAAGAATGATTCCAAGTGCTTTCATTTCCAACCCAATATGTTCCTTTAAAAATTGGCAAGTGACATAAATCCATGTAACTGTGTAGAGTTCACACTTTCTGTCTTGATTAAAGAGTATGAAATCTTGTATCAAAATGTACCACAACTTCATCAGATCAAACTGCTGTAAAGAGTTCCTGGAAAAGTCACATCAGATAAATTAAGGAGGACTTTAATGAGTAGTTTGCCTCAATCACCTTATTTTGTTTCATTTTACAAGTTTATTATAGCATATTGGGTATTCAATAACTTACAAATCATTTAAAATCCATACTTCAATTTTTTACATATTAGGTACCTGTGATCCTGTTGTAATAAAGATATTGAAAAACTCCATAGATTGCCAACATTCTTGTAGCTTCTTTGTGACACCTCTGCTCCTCCAAGTTCTCAGGCTCATTCTCTGGCCTCTAATACACCGATCACAAGAAGGCTTCCGAATCTTATTCAAATGGGATCATAAACCATGAGCTCGTTATGCCTGGCTCCTCTGTAGCAAATAGCCTAGGGGTAAAATGGATATGGGATGGGGAGCTTTGTATTTAATGATATATGAAAAAGCATTCCTAACATTTTTCATCATCACCAGAAGTAGGTGACTATTCACACTGATCAATATTTTTGTCAAAATTGGATGCATGTAGCTGCTTAATGATCAGCTGATTGAAGGACATGCTTTGACATACTACATTTTTAAGCACTTCATGACTGTAACAACTAAAGCTATTCACCACCTTTTCATAAGCTCATTAGCTTGTAGAAAGTATATACATATACTAGTTTATGGTAACTTAAAACAAGCTATAACCATCAAAGAGGCTCAATTGAGAAAGTACATCCATATGATCTGCAAGTCTGTAGGACATATTCTGAATTAGTGATTATTATAGGAGGTCCTAGCCCCTTGTGGGTGGCACCACCCATATGCTTGTGGTCCTGAGTGCTATAAGAAAGCAGTTTGAGCAAGTCATGGAGAGCAAGGCAGTAAGCAGCACTTCTCCATGGCATCTGCATCAGCTCCTGTTCATGGATTCCTGACTAGTTTGAATTCCTTCCCTGACCCCCTTCAGTGACGCACAGATATAGAAGCATAAGCCACATATACCTCTTCTTCTCCAAGTTGCTTTGGTCATGGTGTTTCATCACAGCAATAGTAAACCTTACAAGGACATATACCTTTAATATGACTGTTCAAAATCTACCATTTTAAAGAATGAACTGTGGGTTCTATTGATTTGTGCAAGTTCTTATATATTCTGAACACAGTCTGATATGCTGCAAATATCAGTATTTCCTCTCAGCCAGGTATTTGCATTTTTTATTTTGTAAACATGTGTTTTTGTTTTTATAAAATCCAATAAATTTTTATCTTATTCATGATTTCTGCGCCTTTTCTAATAAATTTTCACCTGCTCTAACTTAGCAAAGAAATTGACCCATGTTTTAACCTCAAAGTATCACATTTATTTTAAATTTAACTGTTTGAAGAACTGGTAGAATGTTCCCTAAAGTGGCTCTACTATTCCATGTCCCATTCACACCAGCAGCTTATAAAGGTTGAGGCTTTCTTCCTTCTCCTTTGTCTTCATTTTCATATTCCTCCTGACTTACTTTGTAGTCCAGGCTGACCAAGAACTCATGACCTACCCATCTCAGCCTCTACAGAGCTAGGACACCATGAGCCCACAAACCAGTCATCCAGAGGGCTAAAGTGTTCTACTAAGGGATGTTTTAACTATACACTTAACTTTTATTATAGAACAAAAACTGTTCCAGAAAGTCAGTTTTCATGATTGAGCTTTTCTACAACTGTAGTAATTAAATTGGTTGCCATTCAGCTATTTCTGATCAAGCTGGGTACAAGAGTTCATGACTTCAGGTCAACAATGAAAGGGTCAGAAGGATTACTGTAAATGTGAGGTTAGCTTGGAACCTATTGAGTTCCAAGGGGAGCCAGAGTGGTATTGAAAAAAAATTATCCTCTGAAAATATTAAATAATGTTTATATTATCCTTTGAGAATCTCATACAATGATTTTGACCATGTTCATCAACCCTAACTCTTCCTAGGTCTATATCATGCCTACTCACCTTCATTTTCTCTCCCTCACCCCATGGGCTGAATTACTTATATTTCTAATATATTCATATTTGGGGAACACGCTGTGACTTTCTTTCCTTTGTACTTGGGTTCTCCAAAGAAGCAGAGCAAGCAGAACATATAAAAGCAGAGAAGAGGGAATTTATTATGCAAATCCACTCAGGACATTACAAAGGTCAGAAAATCTACTATAAATCATCTGCAATCTATAAATTCAGTAAGGCCACTGGTGGAATTCAGCCTACATCCAACCGCTGATGGCTAGCCAAGCCAAGTCTGAGGGCAGATGCTTGCAAACTGAGGAGTTGCAAGGCCCAAGGGCACAAGAATATCCCATTGTTGGATGAACAGGAGAAATTGTCCTTTCTCTGTTGTTTGTGTCTATATGATGGGGGGGGGGGATCTGCTGTAATTCTCAGGATTGTGTTTCTATTTTCCCATTTTACCAGAGCTTTAATCCAGTCATATTTATTTTATAATCTTGTCTAGCCTTCTAAGAGTGTGGATCAATTGAAGTCTAGTTCTTTAACGATGACCTCCATGGTATGGATCAGTTCTGGGCATATAGTTAGGTGGAGACTTGTGCAGGGTCACTCTTTTCTATAACTCTCTTCTCTCTATCTTCCTCTGCTTCCTTCACGTTCCCTATGGTCAGAAACCACGGTGTGTTGTTGGAATTTGAATGACACTGAGATGTTCTGGGGTAGACGTTTGCCTTCAAATATTGGCAAAGGATTAGGAGCTGAAAACTTTTTACATGCGTATATTGGTTTGATTCTCCACGTGTCAATTCCTCTCCATATAGTACTATTGATTGTTTGCTGGGCTGGTGGCCAAACCTAGAGACTTGCACATTGTTAGAAAGTTTTCTGTGAGTGAAGCCACATTCCCTGCCACATCTAATTTGGTTTATTCTCTTTTCTTAAACAGTAGGTATTAAATTATGTGGAGTTTAGAATTGTCACAAACTTTTGGGGGCAGACTCACAGAACCACACAGAAGTGACACATTTATGGTATGCTGTGTCAAATGTTCTCTTCCACTTTTTGTCATGTAGTCTGTCCATAGTTAATTACACCCTAGATTGTAGAGAAAGAGAAAGGTGAAAGTCAAAGGATGTCCTCTCTGTGTAAGAAGGCTCACAGAATAGAAGAAATCTATGTTTAGTTCTGTTTGAAATGCGCATGTGTGAGGAAGTCTCTTTGCTTCCTAGGTGTCAGTGTGCAAGAAGACCTCTCTGTGGCCATTCTCCATGAGGCTCAGGCTTCTAGCACATTTTGAATCCTACTTACAATCCCAGGCAACTGGCTCTGGACACAATCCTTTTGGCCAACTTCAATTGTTCAGATGCATTTAGAATTAACTCAACCCTTTTGCAAAACCAAAGGAAGTTCCTAAGAAGCCTGAGGAGAGCTTGAGTGTTGATTGGCATTGCGGTCAACCCCACCGCTGAAGACAAAATAACATCTACTGATGTGTTGTGGCCCTCAGCGGGGTTTTCTTTGCCTAGAATTCAAGTCAGCTTGGAAAGAAAGCTCTAGAGCAGATATCATTGTATCTGATAGCTAACATATAAAACTGCTTTATTTTTTAGAGGAAGCAATTAAGGATATGATGAGCCCACAGTGAAAGAGGCTGCCAGGGAAACCTTTTCCCATCCCCAGCGCACAGAAGAATAGCAGTGCAATAAAATATAGCTGAGTGTTAGGGATTTAAAGCTTAAAACAGTGACTATAATTCTGGGTCCTAATAAGCTTTTTACTCTTCAGCAAATGAGGAAGGAGGAATTTTTAAATTACATTTGATCTTTCAAGCAGTTACTTTTAGTTCTTCCATCCCACACCATGCCCGTTCATTCATTAGAGTCTGTACTCAGATATAGCTTGTAATTGGCATATGGAAACAAAGCTAGCAAAAATAATTTGCTTGGGATTTGAAGCTTTAAGTTCCACTTAATCCTGCAGAGGGAGGAAGAGAAAAAATGGGAGTGACTTCTAAAATCAGAAGAGTTATAGTTTTTATTCCATTTCTGAGATACTGATGGAATTTCAGTCTGGACTTTGAAATCGGATAATAATGGCTGGCACCTTCATGAGGCGTTATCTAGTCAAGTTTCTCGCCAAAACCATTTAGCAATGAATCCTTAAATACATTCTGCTCTAAGGTATTTTATCAGCTAATTCATGCATAGTGTATTTGAAATTTCACATTTATATGGTATATGAGTACAACATGACAAATACCTAAGTGATGGTTGGAAACTGCAGAATTTCAATAGCAGTGACTAATTTATTTTCTTTTTCATTTTGAGCTTTCAAAGAACTTGTCCATAATTCTTCTGCTAATACACTTTTACTATCATTAATTGTACTCATGATTCTTTTCTTACAAGCACCCCTGAAAACACTATGTTTGATTGGCTACATTATTACAAACCGGTATCCATTGTACTTACTACTCTTGGAAATGAGGTGATGCATGGGAAAATCCTACCAGTGAAGCCAGAAGTTCTTGAATGTTATCAATCAGAGGCCTGGGTGATACATGAGAGGGAGGGAGGAAGGGAAGGAGGAAGACAGAGACAGAGAGACGGAGACAGAGAGACACAGAGAAAGATATTGCTCTCACAGAACTATGAAGGCTAACATGCCTCAAGATCAGTGAATGAAACCCTAAAGGGCTAATGCGTTCCAGAAACCACCAGAATGTTAGCTTAAGAGCGAGGGAAAGACCCAAGTCCTAGGCCAAAGCAGTCAAGCAGACTCTTTTGTCTATTCACATCTGTACTTGATTATATATGGCCACTGACCTTGGCGAAAGGACGGAGGGAGAAAGGAAGGAGGGAGGAAAGAAAGAAAGGAGTGAGGGAAGGAGAGAGAAGCACAGAGAGGGAGGGGGGAGAGAGAGAGAGAGAAAGAGAGAGAGAGAGACTGTTTTACTCAGTCTACCAGATCAAATATTAAATGAAGCCACAGACATAGGCAGAATGCTTGATCAAATGTCCAGACAATCTGTGGTCCAACTAAATTGACATATGAAATTAACTATCAGAATCCACAATAAACACTCCACTGTCATTCTTTTTCTACCCAGCACAGAGTAATTGAGAGAGTTTAATTTTCTCTAGTTGGGAGGAAATACGATCTTTTAAACAAATCATAACAAATTAGAAGCTGTTTGCCCTATAGTAATTTTGAAAACTTGATTTAACTATTTTGGTTAGATACATTGGAATTTCAAAACAAGAACTGGACATAAATATATATTTGATAACAAGATTATTTTCTACCAAAATCAGAATTTAATCAGACTTACACAAAACTGGAAGAATTCCTTGAATTCTTTTTTTCCTGGCTTCTGAGTGTTGTCCATGAGTTTATTCATATCTTCTCATGGTATTTAATTTTTATTTATTCAATATGTTCTCTGAGATTTTACTGTTTTCCTTCTATGACGTTTTTGAAATTTATACTTGTTGTCTCCAGTGATGATTAATATTTATTTATTTATTTATTGATTGATTGATTAATTTATCGGTAGGGTTTTTCTATGCAACTAAGACTTGACACAAGCTCATATACATCCCAGCTTAGTGTTTAAATATATTATTAATATCTATTATTAGCATATATGCTTGTTTTCCCTTAATCTCTTTCATTTGAAAGACTTCTTTTATTTTTATTAATATTTGATAGGATATTTATTTGCTGGAATTTAGAAAGCTTTTATATAATTATGTTGAGATCCTTGTGGGAAAATATTTAAAACTATATGTCAAGACTTGAAACAATGAAAATAATGCATTATTAAGGAAATATTCATTTAATTAGTCCTAAAAATTAAAGAAATAAACTACCCATAAATATGAATTTTAGTTTCATAGTTATGTTGGTTAGATCTAATACTTATACGGAAAATTAGATAAGTAAATACCTACAAAAACTAGGAAAAGTTGAGAAATAAAAGATCAACACTATATATGTGAATTTTGATAAGACTATATGACTAAAATATTTATTACAATAAATATGAAGGTGACTTTGTTTCCTATCCTCCACACTAATACAGATGACAAAATATTAAAAGGTTACAATATGAACATTAAGCTAGAGAAGAACAATGAAAAGTATACAAATTATGTAGCAGTTCATAATGCAAATTAAGCTGTGCATACATACGATGGTAGGGAGAGGAGCTGGGGCTTTTCCTGAAAGCCAAACACCCTAATACCACAGCAGATAAAGTTACAGTTTTTTAAATTTCTAAAAACTTAAGAAAATAGTTAATTATCAGCCTGAGATAATTGCTAATATAAACCCAGTCATTCGGGTTTTGCCTTGTCAACCTGTCATTTTCTACAGAGAATAAACTCCTCTTTTTGAGTGGCCTTATTTCCAGGGTCTTCTGAAGCTCTGTCAATGCCTAGGAACTGATTCATCAACTAGGTTTCCTTAGGGAGACAGAACATAGGGGGGTGCCTGTCCTCCAGAAAGTTTCCCACATTCCTTGTGTATTTCTTTGTGACAATTAGGCTATATAGTCATACAGAAAGTTCTAAGCAATTTAATTTAGATTTTAGTAAATTAAACTAAAAGAAAAAAAAAAAGACAGAGCATTTCTTATACTGCAAGTTAAAACTACAATCAGTGTGAAGACTGAACCCATGGAAAAAGCTCAGCATCAGTGTGAAGACCCCACTATGAACTCACTGAAGAACAAAGGGTCACCATGGAAGAGTGCAGGGTCTAGACCACAGAGAGATTCTACTGTAATCTCAAGGTGGAATGGTAAGGTGATGGACTCTGGCTAACCCAAGTCCATCACTAGAGGGCTACAATTTATCTGGACTCAAAAGAAGACAGAAACAGGGCTAGAAGTTTTGGATGGGAAAGGAGAGAAAAGATGCGTGTCAGGAATAGTGGGTGATACTTGAGGATGTTGTAGGGAGCCTTGAGGTTCAGGGTGTCAGGACTCGGAGGACATTTGGTCTTCATATGTCATCAAGAATATTCAGATTAACTGCAGAGTGGTTAAAAGGTTATTTGAACTCCAGGAGGACCGGGGGAGGGGGGGAGGTCAGGCCCATTGACTCTCTTGCTCCCTCCATGGGGCTGCAAATTCCCTCAGCTCCTTCAGACCTTCCTCCAACTCCTCCATCTGGGACCTCACTCTCAGTCCAGCGATTACTGTTA
>CM052713.1:18832390-18856794 GCA_028551405.1 Uromys caudimaculatus
GGGTGGGAGGTGGAATTCCCTCCTAGAGGCGGGTTGGGGAGGGGATGGGGGGTATACAAAGAGGAGACTCAGAAAAGGGGAAACATTGGAAATGTATATAAAGTATCAAAAATAAAAAAGGAGGAAAAAAAAAAAAAAAAGGTTATTTGAGTTAATGGTAACTTTTGGCTTTTGAGATTGCCCGTTCAGTTTAGCCTTAACTTCAGAGTAGCTGGGATTAAAGGCTTGAGACGCTATGTTCAATATTTCTAACTTATTTGGCATCAAACAACCTATAAGATATGCACAATCTTTAGAATCTATGTTTTGAACAAATATATACTGTAGACACTTTTTATATTCTTTCTTTTGATATTATATAAATCATGATAACCATATCCAATGTAATACAAGCCTAAGTCATATTCATAGTTTGAAATGATTTTCACCATCATATTTTTTAATTAGCCACCTCACTAAACTCAATTAAAACCACTGTTTTGATGCATAGTGTTTACAAACACAACGCAACTCTGCAGAAGAACTACACAGCAAATTTATATCATGTAACCAATGACACATAATGGAAGACCCAGAAACAACTGTGGCCACATAGTTTTTGACAAAGGTGTCAAAATACACACAGGAGGAAATGGCCTGTTTGTCAAATAGTATTGGAAGAGCTGTATACCCACCAGAAGAAGGTGACAATTAGATCTACATCTCTTTCTCTGCACGTAAGTCAATTAAAAGTGGATTAAAACCTTAATTTAAAATTGGAAATGCTTAAATGTATTTATTTTACATGTATAGGTGTCTGCATGTTTATCTGTACACTAGATGTGTATAGGGTGCCCAAGGGAGCCAGAAGGAGTCAGATCCCTTGGATCTAAAGGTACAGAAAGTTGTGAAGCACCAGTTAGGTGCTCATAATTGAACCCAAGTCCTCCGTAAGAGTAGCCAGTGCTCATAGCCATTTTTCCAGTCCCAGTTTTGATGGAAGCCAAAGTAGAAGAGAAACACACACATGCGCGCGCGCACACACACACGTTCATTGATTATGAAAGGTAGCAGGAGGCAATGACAAGCTGAAAACATAAGGGGGAAGCCACTCCATGTGAAGAAGCCATAGGATTCTTTTATTTCTTTTTTATTCAATTTACATCTCTATTGGGCTACTCACTCCTCTCCTCCCAGTTCCAACCCCACAAATCACAAATTCCTCCCCTTTTTACTCCCTCCCCCTTTCCTCAGAGGAGAAGTTCCCCTTCCCACGGGTGTGATCCCACCCTGGGATATCCAGTGGCCATAGGCCTTAGTGCATCCTCCCCACTGAGGCCTAACCAGGCAGTCCAGACAGGGGAAAGGGTTCCAGCCGCTGGCAGTGGAGTCAGAGACAACCCTAGCTCCAGTTATTAGGGGACCCACATGAAGACCAAGCTATACCTCTGCTACAAATGTGTAGAGGGCCTAGGTCCAGCCCCTGCATGCTCTTTGGCTGGTAATTCAGTCTCTCTGAGCCCCCATGGGCCTAGATTAGTTGACTCTGTAGGTCTTCTTGTGGTGTCCCACCTGCTCACCCAATTCTGTCCCCTGCTCTCTCACAAAACTCCTGAAGTTCCGTCTGATATTTGTCTGTAGGTCTCTATACCCGTGTCCATCCACTGCTGGATAAAGCCTCTCAGGAAATAGTTATACTATGCTACTGTCTGTAAGCATAGCCAAGTATCATTAATAGTGTCAGAGGTTGGCTCTCTCACATGGAATGGGTCTCAGGTTGGGGCAATCACTTGATGATTGTCCCCTCAGTCTCTGCTTCATCTTTATTCCTACACATATTGTAGGTAGGACAAATTTTGGGTTGAAGGTTTTGTGGGTGGGTTGATGTCCCGCTCTCTCTACTGGAAGTCCTATCTGGCAACAGGAGGTGGCCCCTTCATTCTCTATATCCCCCCATGGTAGGAATCTCAGTTAGGATAATTCCCATAGACTCCCCATAGTGTCCCCAGTCTCGGGCTAGTCCCAGAAGATTTTTAAAGCTTGGGAGCACAGCTCATCCATCTATTGTCCTTAGAAGTTATGTGTTCTCCTTCTAAATCTTCTTCCGCTTATGCAAACCCAGGGGCTTCTCTGGATCTAAAGCCAGAAGAATACAGCCCATCCAGAAGTAAGAAAGCTGGTGTTAAAAAAAAAAATCAGATAAGGCTGGTTTTGTAAGCTGAGTAGTTAAGGTTCTGCTAGGTAAATAGCATGCAATCTAGGAATTACCATGGGGCTTGTTAGAAAGGCATAGAGATTCCAACTCCTTAGATTAGGCAGGGAATCAGGAGTCTCCATTTTCTCTGGATTTCTTCAGAGATTATCAATCAGCATGCTTGTGGGCACTTTGTAAAATTTTGACAGGTACTGTTTTAATGAAGGGTATTGACATACTATGTATAATCTCTATATAATAAAATACAGTAATTTAACAGCTAATAAAAGAGACCAGCCTTACTTTCTGTTAAAATGTTCTGAATAGAAATGTTCTGTCTATGGCTTTCTTATTCCAGGGCAATTAAACACAGTTCTAAAGATCAATATGAAGATTAGTACATGCGACCCATGAATCCACTAACTGTGCAATGCCAGCTCAAAAGACCTCTTAAAATGTCTACATCATGAGAGGAATATGGGGTTAGCTGAAACAAGATCTGATGGTATGGAAAATTAGGTCTTAATCCTGAGAAATCACTTGTGTAATTAAAAAGGTGTTAAATGTTAAGACAGAGAATGGGAAAGTAGAGGAAAATAGAAATATAATAGAAATAGTTTTAAATATAGGGGGCATACAATTAGATACATGCAACTCTAGTGATGGCTTGCTAAGGGTAAAACATTTTTTATTTTTTGCATCTCTAAACATGCAAAAGATGCAGCATCAGCAAGATTGTGAATCAGGTCTCTGAAAGGAGCAAAGTACACAGATGCAGCGACACTTTGACACTTCGTAAGTAAGTTCTTTGATTAAGATTATGATGTGAACAATGAGCAAAGCATTCTTTGAGGCACCTCGCCTTGAAACGACACAACAGTTAATTTCTTTGCATCAGCCTAAATCAACTGCTTTGCAAAAGATCAGCAGAATAACTGGGCTCAGACGTATTTTTGCAGGTAGCAGGTAAGAGCTGATCTGCACAGATTTCTAAATGCTTTAACTGAAAACAGAAGTACACTGTTTAAGAAATTGGAATGAAACTCCCCGCAAACTCTAATTGATATCCTGATAGCGCCGCAGAGTAATTAAACCTTCTCTCTGTTGCAAAGCCTCTTCCACTGACACCATCCGTTATCATAAGTGCTTCCAAGTCTTAGGAAAATAAATGACAGAAGATTAAAGACATGGTGAAGAAAATCTCTTCCCTTTATAGGTAATACGAAGGAATAATTTAATGGCAGTATTCTAGAAAGTAGGTATGTAATCATCTCCAAGAATTAACCCATTTATCTCATGATGCAATGACTTCAAGAGAGGGTGCTTGAAGGAGTGACGCAGAAAGAGCACTGCTCTAAAAAGTTCTCAGAAAAGTGAAACATTGTATCTACCTGTGATAAAAATGGGAAACTGACATTTTTCTTAATTACTTTCTAAGTGGTCTGGTTCCACTGACAGATAATTGGTTTAAGTAAAGATTTTTAAAGAGAAGATTCAGTAGCACAATCCTTAGAGATGAAGGTTTGTGTTCTCTGCCAAATCACATTTGTACATGTTAGACCACCAGATCAGGGCTTCAGCACTTTTGGTGTAGAAACACAGGGGCAAGTCTTGTGAAGGCTACAGGAAAGGAAGGTATCTGAAAGAGAAAAGCAGGGCTTAAACGAACGGTAATGAGCTCAGAGGAGCAGCTTAATCATCTGCCTACCATGGGCTTCTATGTGGATGGTACCAAAGGAGTTTCATTTAATGAGAAGATTTATCTTCGGTGCCTGTGTAGGGAGAGATGATCTGACATTGTTTAAACAGACAACAGCAGAACGCAGGGTTTTCACACTGCTGTATTACAACAGTGCTCAAGGAATCTTTTAACAAATACATTTAAAACGCATAATCTAAATCCCCTTTAAAGGGTACCTCACATTAATCCCTCAGCCGGGACTCCTCATTTTTATAGCATCATTTATCACTTTAATGTAACATTAGTTTAGCAGATAAAAGCTGTGGCAGAAACCCTGAACTGAAGGCTGGAACATTAATGACTTAAGCAAAAAGGAAGCACTTGATAGAGCAGGCGGTGCCCCAGTCTTTCCCTTGGGTTACAATCACAGATGCAGAAAGCAACCACTGCTGTATAAATAATGCTGGGACTTGGTTGATGTTGGCAAGACCAGACTTATTTGTAACACTAAGGGTAAATAACAAAAGGTTTGACAAACTGAGTCAAGAGAAAAATGAGTGTCTGCGCATGGGGGAGGGGGGGTCTGAAGGAAGAAAGGATCCGCAGTTCTCTGCTTCTGCAGCGGGGTTCTCTAAAAGAGAAAAATAAAACGTCATAGGGGTGCAGAGATACCAGGGTACCCTCGTAGTACAGACGAGAATGGAGAGTCACCACTTCCCACTGTATCTGAGGCTGTAAATACTGTGTAAAGCACACATGGCGTTTAGGGAGGCATTGCACTCAAAGTTTGCAAAGAAGAATCCTAGTAGCCATAAAATTTCCACTTAGCTTTCAATTTACTTTTTCACTTGACTAAATCATACACCTAGTCCCCTCCCTAACTTTCAACACACTCTCTGGTGAGAGTCATTGCCTTTCTGAGACCAGTGTCCATGTCTATAAATGAGGCAGAGACAGGGATGCTGAGGCTGACAGTCTCTAAATGTGCACTTTAATCCTCTGAGGATTTACTTTGTTCTTATTAATGGATCTGAAACATTTTAAGACATTTATTTTTATTTTGTGTGCATGCCTGTTTTGCCTGCATGCGTGTACATGCATGAAGTGTGTACAGGAGCCTGAAGAGGGCATAAGATTGTCTGAAACTGGAGTCACAGGTGGGTGTGATCTGCCATGCAGTACTGGGAACTGAAGTCAGGCTCCTTTGCAAGAGCAACAAGTGGTGTTAACAGTCTAGGTACTCTTCCAGCTTCCTCTTCCTCAGGCAGTTGATAATTTTTCAGTGTTCTTTGAGGTGGTGGAATCTTTTTGCTTCATGTGGATGGAAATCTAGAGTAGGCAAGGAATATGTCTTGTGTAGGTACTAGGTCCTCGAGCATGAAACATTTATGTGCTCAGTTAATAGAATCAAAAGCTTATACCTCCAAGCTCTGAAAACTAACAGTTAATGACCATGAGCCTCAGAAGCCAGAGATTTACAGGTCTAGGTACCAGGGCTAAGCTTAACTCCTATTGCCAGAGGCCAGTCCTCAACAGCTAGTAGAATCCTCAGGCTTAGGTGACAGCCAGCAGTAGTCCTCAGGGCCAGCTAGGGTTACAACTTTCCAGGTTGCGTGCTGGCACTCTGGGCCTTTACTGTAGTGAGTGGTGCCACGTTTGACCCTTCAAGGCTTGACAGCTTCCAGAAATTCTTCCAGTGAACAGGGCCATCACCGTCTGCTTGCTGCCATTTTAGTTCTGCCTTTCTGTATACTTCCACCTTCTCTCTTTTGCCCACCCTCAACACACACACACACACACACACACACACACACACACACACACTCTTTGGAACTTTCCAGCCACCCAGTCACACTCTTCTTACTGCTGCTGCTATTTCCTATCACAAGCTCAACCTTTCATATATATGAAACCACTAAGCAGGTTGGAGAGATGTCTCAATGGTTAAGAGCACTGACTACTCTTCCAGAGGTCCAGAATTCAATTCCCAGCAACCACATGGTGGCTCACAACCGTCTGTAACGGGATCTAAGCATAGAAAGACCCAGTTTCTTTAATTGGGCTTTAATGTTACAACACCAGAGGGCAGCACAGGGTGTCTCCTGGCAGACAGAAAGTTGAATAGCCTGGCTGTTCAGTGAGGAGGGGACTGAGACATGAGTGTGGCATTCAAATGAAAAGACTCTACTTATTCCAACCACAACAGAGCTTCAAGTTCAATCAGTACTCCTCCTATCTTGAGTGACAGTAGACAGATGTAGGTTCACAGGAATTTCACTAAGCCCTGCCTTGCTTAGGAGGATGCCTCAGAAGGCTGGCATGGGTTGTTTGGAATGGAAAGGATTAGAGCAGGCCCTCCGAGAACATGAGCTACGGCTTCAGGTGCAGTGGACTTTAGAGATACATTGTTCACAGAGTGATCAGAAAGAACCCCAAACCAGCAGGTTGCCATGAGAAGTCTGGCCTGTTGTCAGAGAAGAGGCACTGTGCCCACAGGTTCCCACTCGGAGCTGCCAGGTGTGAGGGAGGCTCTATCTGCTGCCACAGAGAGGCTTGAATAGCTTTCACTTTAGGGTCATCCATTCACAGAAAAACAAGAGCAACAAAATTATAGGGTGCTTACAATAGACTTAAAAATAGAGCAACACAAAATCATCATTCTCCACAACATCCAACAATGCTTAACAGCATCTAATGTCCCTTAACTGCATAACCCTGGCCCCAGTGCTCTAGGAGAGCCCTGTGTATATCTCTCTGTAAAAACATGTTATCAAACGGATAATGGCAGACATATCTTTTAGAGTTTAGAATTTAATCAGGGGAAGAGCCATTCAGGACTTTTCCAGTAGCCTCAGTGCCACACTGTGTAGATAATCATCTGGTTTCCCAACATCTTTTTGGTTGAAAGGAGTAAAATCCAAGCCAGTGTCTCATGCTGTATTTTATTTAGCCTGTGGTAGGCATTTCCCATCTGCCCCATTGCTTCTGTCTTTGGGGCCCATCTGGCTTTTGTTTTAATCCCTAACACAGCAGATGACATTCTCTGTCAGTGAATCCTATTTTCAGATCTCTTAGGCAAGATACAGAACACGAGTCATGACTCCAAAGTTATTCCCAGTTTTAAATCAACAATAAAAGAAATCTAGCAGTTAGTTAATATGTTCCTCTAAACTAGTCAGAGTCTGAAATTCTAGGCTTTGATTTTTTTCTATGAAGATTTGAAAGTCTATTTCAAAAAAAATTTTTTTTTCAAATAACCACTCAGCAGAATGACTGGGCTTAGCTGAGTCTCTGAAGAGTTCTTGCTTGCCAACTTGGGGGTCTTCTCCATTGTATCTATATCATTCATGTCCAGAGACACAGCTCATGTTACCTAGCCCCATGTTACCTGTGCCAGTTCAGATGTCTAACCTACTCTATACAGCAGATTTATTATCTCACTTCTCTGTTGCTGAGATAAAACTCTGAGCAAAACCAACTTGGGGAAGAAAGAGTATGTTTGCCTTAAAATTCCACAGTTCATCACTGAGCGACATTAGGACAGGGACCTAGAAGCAGGAACTAAAGCAGAGAGCACAGAGAATGGTACCCACGGACTTGTTTCCAAGTTTCCATTTGGCTACATTTCTTACAGATCCCAGTCCATCAGACTAGAGATGGCACCAACCACAGGGAGCTAGGCACATGGCTCAGTTAGCAACTTTAAAAAAATGCCTCACAGATGTGGACACTGACTAGTCTGATCTGGCCAATCCTTCCCCTGTGGTTCTCTCTTTCTAAGTGTGTCTGGTTGCCAACCAAGATAAGCTATCATAGCAGGGTAGATAATCTCCACCTACAAGTTCGAGTAGAGGGAACTCATTAGCCTTAAATTGAGATAGCTAACCTTTTATCTTGCCCATGGTTTCTAGTGCACAAGCAAATACTCTTTTTTAATAGTCTCATATTAGCTTTTGCTCTGGAATTTTCAACATTATTACTAAGGTCCTGCTTTCCTAAATGTCCCTAGATTTGTGGACATGAACATCCATTTTCTTGTTCTTTGTCGACTTTCAGTACTTAGAGTAATTCTCCTCAGTATCCTGCCCCCCCTCAGACTTGCCTTGCTTCTTGCCTCCTCCTGAGTAGCACCTTTCTCTTTTAGGCCACAAGATGGATACACACACACATACACACACGCACACACACACACACACACACACACACACACACACACACACACACACACACACACACACACATTTCCTAGCTGATCATGTCACAGCCACTCAGCCCTGGTATACACCTGCTTCTTCTTGGTAGACTCTTTTATCTCTGGAAAACCTTATTCTCACCATCTCCTTATGGACCAGTTTAACCTTCCTGTGTCCATGGGTTTGATAACACAAGGCCAAATGAACCTCAGACGTGACTGGAAAAAACATGTAGAGCATGTACCTAGAAGAATAAGACAGAATTTAATTTAACCTGAGGCAGCGTTGTGACAGATAGTAGCTGGAATTTCACTACCCCTAGGATGAATATAATTTCAGCTATATCTACAGTTGGTATAGAATATAGATAGTAATACGTATGGAAGCACTGGGAAAAGCCAAACTAAAATATTATTGGACTATTTGACTGAAAGATGCTAAAAGGACCAAATCGTAACAAAGATTTAGAGGGTGCTTTTATTAAAAAGCAGTGATTCTTCTCCTGGGTCTATAGACCCTGCTGGGTGAGTGAACACTGAAAGCTTGGCCTCATTTGTTTCCTTTACTGTCTGAAAACTATAACACACATTCTAGACTCTTCCTTCCAGGTCGACATGTTAGTCATTTAGAAGTGTTCATCTAAAGCTGATAATCCTCCCAACTAAACACTTAAGATACCAAAATAGAAGTCTAATAGATGTCCACATTTGAAGCACTACTAAGGTTTGCAGGCAGATCAAACCATGATGGGATTGTCCATTAGTCAGGAGCAATTATCTCTTAATGGAACCAAATTGCCCTCGGTGATTAGAGCATCTCTAGAACCTGGCAGAACCAAATACCATCAACCAGACCACAGCCTAACCAAAATTATCAGCTTTGTCAGTCTGACCACTGCTGAAGCTGTTGTTAATACTTCAGAGGGACAGACATTCAGCCACTAGAGTGCTGGTTTTCTCCCCAGGGTGGGCACACCGAACAGAAGTCTGGTCCCATTTTTACTAACATTATCTCTTTAGTTGGAATTTTGGGGACAAATTACCTGACCTACTGAATTGGACTTCCCCATGACAAACCTGTAACAGTAAAATAAATAAATGAATAAATAAATAAATAAATAAATAAATAAATATTCTTATTGTATGCTTCATATATATATACACACACACATATATATATATATATAATTTAAAGATCGCAAAATATAATGGAGGGTCACAAGAGAAGTTCAGTAAATAATGTGTGTTGACTTAAGAGTATTATGATTGCTTTTCATTTTAAGCCATCTTTGGGTTGTTATATGTAACTAATAACACTTATTGTTTCCAAACTAGTAAAGAAGGAGGGAGTATAAACTTAACAAACACTTCTTTGTCAATAGAGAAAAGAGAGATGGGTAGTCAGATGTGGACTGGAGTTCTGGGTCTATGAACTCATTTTATAAAGGCTATTTCGTCCCTCACAGCTTTCTTCCACAAAACAGGACACAGACTGAATGATTTTCAGGCTACTTCCAAGTATGACTGCCTACAAAAATGACTCTGGAGTCTGAAAGTAAGATTTAAATTCAACTTCTCCAATTTTTAAAATCACTCGAGTTACAAGAGAAGGAAAGTACTTATTACACCCGGGGCAGAGAGAATTCTCTCAATAACAATGCGATATTTTATATTACATTGTCATTCATTATTGCTGGTCTTTGGGGATATCTTTATCTGAAGAATATGTATATCAAAGCTCATGGTTAACTCTGGGATATTTATGGCTTCTAGCTTCTAGGGCTCACTTCGGATATCTCATGGCTGTATATAAATAAAGACACTTACATGAACATTTGGAAACTGAAGAAATGGAATCACAGGAGGAGATGTTTCATCGCTAACATCTTCAGTGATTTGCTTCTCACTCATCTGTTTGCTTTTCCTTCAACATAAATTGATGAGAGTTGGTGTGTGCTATAGACACATTCCATTTCTGATCTTTAAGCACCATTACAAGAAAGCAAGAGTAAGGAACAAGTCCCTTCTGTACACGAATCTTAATAAAAATTCAATAAGGGTTTCACCTTCACCAAGAAAAATCATCAGAGGTGAGTAATACCCATAACTTCTTGTTGAAGAAATAGTAACCCTCTCCCCTCTGAAGAGAGCTGTAAAATTTTAGGAACTTGCCTTAAAGTATAAATCAAACTGAAGACTCAGCTTTCACTTAACTCTGTTAAACCATAGTGTTTGGCTTCTACTCTAGGCAGATCTTTGTGGTTCTTTATCCTGCAGGTACACATTTGTTATTCTTCCCAGAATCTGTTACTTGAAACCTTAATGAATCTTGTCTCTTCTCTCGTATCCACTAGCACAAAAAAAATAAATATAAAAAAAAAATAAAAACTATCACAAAACGAAGTGAAGCACAAAATGAACTCCCTGTGTCACCCACTGGAGTGACAGATAAGGATGCAGGTCAACCATTCTGGATGTGTCACACTTTGGCCTATGGGTGATTAGAATTTACCCAACAGTCTGGTTGAATGGCCATTTTACGATCTCACGGGAAATTCAGTGGTCATTGTATCAGCTTCCTTGATGGTTGAGGAAACGTGGATTTGAACACAAAAATGGCTTGTTCAAATTTGTCCAAATATGTAGTAGCAAAATCAAACCTGAGCTCTGGATATAAAAGCTAGCAGGAGAGAATTAAAAGTTAAACCAAATTCTTAGACTAATGAGTGAAACACTGTCTAGTTTCGTTTTAACATATTTCCAGAGCTAGTATGTAGAGTAATAAGAGCAATGAATCAAGCTAAACCAGAGGGGAAGGGAAGATTTGTGTTCAATTAGCCCAGGGTAGTTATGTAGTTTATGTAGTCTACCTAATTTGGGATACAGGAGGCTTCCTGTAAAGGGACCCTTTCATCATTGGCATGTCATGTTCCTGTTCTTTCTCGAGTATTTGGAACCTTTTCTCAAAAGCACTTTTCTCTAATTGTTTAATATACTTACCAGTTCCTAAATCCTTTCACTATTTGAGCCCTAACATTACTGTGATGTTCTCAGAGGAGAGAGCTCAGTCCAAAATGCTGGTTGCTAAGCACTGCCTATTTTTACTCTGCTTGAGCAAAATAGGTACCCACTAGCTTCAAAGCAGTTATTGCAGATTAGAAACTTGTTAGTGTTCATTGGTATACTTGGAGTAAAGGCATAATACTGAACCCAAGGACTTGTATAAAGTATTTATTTAAAAAATAAGGAAACATCACAAATATAGCAGTTGAGTATTTATTGAGCAGTAACCATATGTAAAGTTTTTGCTTATGCAATTGGAACAAATGATTGAATGGAACAGATTTGTCATCTGGTTTCACAGAACTTATAATTTAGATGGAATGGGAGACAAATAACAAAAGCACCAGAAGGACCAACTATGACAAATTAACATGTTACTGAGACAGAACCGCAACAAAGGAAAACACTTATTTGAAACACAGCACAGAATGAAAGACTTACTAAGGATTCTCTATAAAGAGCAAGAGGGCACCAGCCACAGGAAGAGGATGACGTCATGTGCAGCAAGGAGAGGCAAAGCCAGAATACTCCCTAGGACACTTAGAAAGCTACAACTAGAATTTAGGAGGCACAGATATGGGGCGATCCGGCCAACACTGATTTTAGTTACATGAGTAAATGAAAAGTCACTGGTAGGCTTTCTACATCACAGGATTTGGGGTTGGTAGCTCTCAAACTGCACAGGTTTTTCATCACACTTTGATACTTCCAAGTTTCCATTCTGTCTTAGTATCTACTTTTCTAATCAGCTGCAAGATCTACGGCCATACTGCCTTTAAATATTTCTGATTTTTCCAAACTACACTCCCTGATCTTGTACGAACATCATTAGGGTCCAGCTCAGACAATCAGCCTGATCCTACCCTCCACATACCCTCACCTAGGCCCCCAGGTGTCCCTTCCAGTGTCCTGCCCTAGTTTGGCCATTCCTACATGTGTTATCTCCCAATCTTTAGGCTTCCTTCAGGACCCTGCCTGTACACACTTAACTCACAGGGCATTCTTATGCCATCGCCAAGCTCTCTGTCCACCAAATCCTGAACAGCATTTGCAAGGGTCTAGCAGGTGAGTCTACCTAACTCTTCCCTCACACCCTCCCCCAAACCCAGATATACTTCAAACTTTAGGCTTTGCCCATGTGCATACCCTGTGTGCTATCTCAGCTTCTTGTGCCCATCTGACCTCCTTATAGCTTAGCTACATTCAATCTCTAGGCCCAACTTTGCCCATCCATCCTGTGCTCTGCCCCAAGCTGCTTTAGCCCCATCAGACACAGAACTAACAAAAGAAAACTATGTGCCCAGATCTCATTGCAAAAATTCAAACATCAAAACAGTATCATGCCCCTCGAATTTACCAGTCCTATAGAAATGTTCACCAGTGAGAATTACCTAAACGAATACCAGGAAACACACCTTAAACAGTCATAAATTTCATCAAAAAATTTGAGAAGTATAAAGATGACACACAAAAATGCTTAATAAAAATAAAATGAACTTAAAGACAAATTATGTTTGAGTGATGACCAAGAAAACATAAACAGAAGACTGATGGAAATAACAAAGGTATTCCAGGATTTTAAAATATAGTTTAATAAAGAGTAACATTAAAGAGGAGTTAAGCTTAAATGAAGATGGAATTGAAATACACACTATCTTAAGTAGAAAAGTCATTGGAAAACCTTGCAAATTAAATAAACTAATTATAATAAATAAATTACAAAATGAATTAAGCAGAATATATATGATCAGGCACTGATAAGTAAGTAGCAGATTAAGAGCAATACACAAAGAATATAGATATAAAAAAGGAACAGGTCATATGGGAAATATGCAACACCATGAAAAGACCAAACCATTGAATTATGGGTACAGAGAAGGGAGGAGAATCCCAGGCTAATATTATAGACCAGCTCTTCAACAAGATCATAGAAAAAATCCAAACTAAAGGAACATATACCCATACAGATATAAGAAGCACACAGAATACCAAATAGACAAGACCAGAAAAAAAACTCCCTATAGAAAATCATTGTTAAAACACTAAGTATGCAGACCGAATAAAGAGTACTGAAAGAGTCAAGAGAAAAACTATAAATTGCAGATAAAGAAAAACCCATCAGAATAACAGCTGGTTTCTCAACAAAAATTTTGAAAGTGAGAAGAACCTGGAGCAATGCACTTCAAATTGCCAAAGTTCATAAGGAGTCCTTCTATGAATCCAGTATCGCACAAATATCAAATCACATAATGGTATGGCAACAATATTACTAAAGGCCAATAGCCTTAATTAACACAGATTCAAAAATACTCAATAAAATACATGCAAACCAAATATACATAAATACATACATAAAAAAGATTATCCAACTGTAGTATACGATGCAGGGTTAGTTTAAGATATGCAAGCCAATAAACTTAATAAACTGTATAAATAGTTTTGAAGATAAAAATCACATGATCATCTTAATATATGCAATAAAAGCCTTTGGCAGAATCTAATATGACTCCATAATAAAAATTCTAGAGAGAGAAGGACTAGAGGGAACATAGGTTAACAGAATAAAAGCTATGTATGAAAAACCTATAGCCAACATAATTCTAAGCAGAGAAAAACATGAAGCAATCTAACTGACATCCCGAATAAGACAGGGCTGTCTACTATCTCCAGTCTTTCTTAATATAATTATCAAAATACTAGCTGGAGCAATAAGGCAAAAGAAGTACGTACAAGAGATATAAACAGATTAAGTAATACACTAGAAAATAGAAAGACATCCCCTGCTCATGATTGTTAGAATTATTAATGTAAAAATGACTATTCTAGTAAATGCCATTTACAGATTCAATACAATCACAATCAAAATTCTCATGTCCTTCTTTGCAGAAATAGAAAAATTCATCCTTAAATTTATATGGAACCAGAAAAGATCTGGGATGGCCAAAAATATACTGAGTAATATTAGCAACGCTGGAGGGATTGCCATTCTAGACATCAAAATATATTACAGAAAAATAACAATAAAAACAATATGGTGGTGGCACAAAACTAGACTTGCAAACAAATGGAAGACAATTCAAGACCCAAGTATGAGTGCTCTGGATTGTTAGAGAGCCATCTAATAGGGGACATGCCAGAATGGACAATGGGGAAGAGAAGCCATCGTTGGCTGGTGCTGCCATGAAAACTGGATGCTCATATGCAAGGAATGAAATTACTTAAGATATTATCCTCTTGCACAAAAACTAGGTCAAAAATTGTTCAAAGACCTAAATGCAAAGTTCCAAAACTAAAACTGATAGAAGATGGCCTGGGCAGTGTCTTTCAGAATATCAGGGCTTCCTGAGCAGGACTCCATTTGCCCAGGAATGGTGGCTAACAATTGACAAGTGGGACTTTATAAAAAATCCAAACCAAACTAACTGAAAACTTCTATAAAGCTAAGGAAACAAATAAAAGGAAAAGGAAGTCCACAAAGCAGAAGAGAATCTTTACCCGTTAGACATCTGACAGAGGAGGATTAATATCCAATATATAAATAACTCAAAACAAACAAACAAACACACAAACCAGAGTCAAAAAATGACCCATTGAAAGTCTGGGCTTGCCAGGCAGTGGTGGCCCACACCTTTAATCCCAGCACTTGGGAGGCAGAGGCAGGTGGACTTCTGAGTTCGAGGTCAGCCTGGTCTACAGAGTGAGTTCCAGGACAGCCAGGGCTATACAGAGAAACCCTGTTTCGAAAAAAAAAAAAAAAAAAGTCTGGGCTTTAGATCTAAACAAAAAGTTCTCAAAGCAAAAGCATATAGAAGGCTAGGAAATATTAGGAAAAGTGTTGATCATCTAACAATTACAGAAATGCAAATTACAACAATTTTGATATTTTACCTTTATCCCAGTTAGAATGTCAAAATGAACAGAACAACCAGCCACAAATGTTGGCAAAGATGTTGAGGAAAGGAAACACTCATATACTGCTAGTGGATGCAAACTGGTCCAACCACTTTGGACAACCCACAAAAAGAAAAAAACTGGATATACATGTGACTACTCCTTGGTGTATGGCTACTCTGTATCTCACTCCACACTCACTATGTTCACTAGTAGGAAATAGAAACAACCAAAATGCCCTTCAACTGACAAATGAGTTTTAAAAATGTCCTGCATATACACTGTAGAATACTAGTCAGCTACAAAGAAAGGTGAAATCATGAAATTTCAGGTAAGTGTATGGGCCTAGACATATTGAACTGAGTGGGATAACCCAGACCTAAAGAGAATAACATGCATGCTCTTTCATATCTGCAGTTCCTAACACCGAATCCTCAACAATGAATATACAACATGGAGTAACTAGGAAACCAGTTAGGCTGGGAAGAGCAATAAATGTTTTCTGAGCACTTCATGCAAAATTATACTAACCTCAGAATTCTATTTTCTGTTCTATTCTCAGCAGAATTTATTCTAGCAGATACGCTGTAGTTTATAGTTTATCTTATACAATTTCCTAAGCTTCATTAATTGATGAAATTCAATAAATAGACTTTATTACAACAACTTTATGTATGTAGAAAAATTAAAGATACAGTATTGAGATTACCTGTTTTGTTGTTACCCAGATATTCCCCAGTTATCTGTGTTGTTTTCTTTTTGGTTTATTTTTGCTTGTTTGTTTGTTTGTTTTGTGACAACTTGACACACACTTGAGACGTCTGTCTCAAGTCCCCATTGAGTAATTGAGTCCAACATATTGGAATACGTTCGGTAGGCAAATCTGCAGCAGGTTTTTTTGGTTGATGACTGATGTGGGAGAGCACAACCCACAGTGGGTGGAGTCACCTCTGGGAAGGTGGTCCTGGGTTAAATAAGAAGGCAACCAATGGGGAGCTAGCCAATAAGCTGCCTTCCTTTTGTGGTCTCTGCTACAGTTTCTGCCTCTAGGTTTCTGCTGTGATTGAACTTCTGTGTGGCATTCCTCAACAAGCAAGCTAGGAAAGAAATTGGCTTTCTTATATAACCCAGGATCATCTTCCCAGAGGTGACACCAACCACAGTGGGCTGGGCACTTCTCATCAACCAAGAAAGCCTGCTACAGATTTGCCCGTTCTCTGCAGCCCAATCCGATGGTGGTACCCGGGACTCTGCTGTTCTTGGACAGACCTATCCATGCTTTTTTTTTTTTTTTTCTTTTGTTGTTGTTGTTGTTGTTGTTTTGTTTTGTTTTGTTTTGCTTTAGAAGGTTGTGGGAATGCTCAGAACTTTTGGCTGGAAAATCCATTAGTGTTCAATGTTTAAAGGGCTCTTTCTCCGTGGGAGATCAGAAGATAAGGACGCTCTCAGAACAAGCAATTGGCTGCAGCCTGGATATGAAATCTCGGAGGGAAGCTTGAGCCCCTTCCTCCTCTTACACTGGTGAGAATATGACATTGTATTATGCTGCAGTGTCCCCTTTGAGGTATTCTCAGCTAGGATTTCTGAAGTTGTCCTGTTATGGTTCCCTTGACACTTGGAAGATGCACTGATCAAAGATGTCGCAAGATGCTCTGCTATTGAACACTTTCTGGCGTTTTTCTCATGATTAGAATAGGGTTATAGATTTTGGAGGAATGCACAGAGGTCATGAGCCATCTTTGTAACAGCGTGCCAAATGTGCATACATGAATTATGACAATAACCTTGGCCTTCATCATTTGTCCGACCTGTTATTTGTCAGTTTTCAAGAATGTCACATTGCTTTCCTTCCTAATATTTCTCTCTCTCTCTCTCTCTCTCTCTCTCTCTCTCTCTCTCTCTCTCTCTCTCTCTCTCTCTCTCTCTCTTCATGTGAGATGTATGAATGTTCACATTTGTGTAGAAGACAGAAGATAGGACTTTCTCCCGACTTGAAGCTTGCCAATAGGCTAGGGTGGCTGTCCAGCAAGGTCTGCAGCACTGCCTACCTCCACCTGACCGTGTACGGCAATAAGCCTAGCTTCTATTTTGTAATCTGGACTCTGGGGATTGAACTGGGATTCTCCACTCTTTCTCTCCCCCATTTTAATGATGTTCATTGAAAGGAAGTCACTGTGCAAAACCCACCCTGAAGAAGTTCTAAAGTGAGACTGGAAAGAAGACTTCGAAAGTAAGAACACTTGCTACTCTTGTAGAAGATCCAGCCCTCTTCTGGCCTCTGTGTTTATTAGGTATGCACATATGTATACACGCAGGCAAAACTCTCAGGAACATAAAATAATGAAAACAAACAAGGGAGACCTAGCTTATTAAGGGAAGAGTGTCCTGAAATCTATTTGGGATAATAAGAATTGTTCTGCATGGAAAATTTGTTTCTTCTCAGCAATTTATTTATTCACCCATCATTTACTTATTAGGACATACTATGAGGACATACATATGCATTATTCATAAAGTTCCAGCTTATTGCTAGATCATTAGGTCACGCAAATTGTTTCCATGTTGGCCGCTGGGAGCTTGAGAAGTCACTCCTATTATTCAACATTTCTTTACTAATTATTTTTAGCACGTTCTTACTTCTTGATATTATGAAGTGACTCTGTGCTCATCTTATACACTTTCTGTCTCCAACCTAGGTTCAACTGTTTCCCTAAGACATAGCAAAGGCACTTGTCCATTTAATTATTTTCTTATTTTCTATCTACTAGAACAGTCCTGAGCACAGAGAAGTTACAGGATAAACCATTGTCGAGTGAATAAATTAGTGAATAGGTGGGAGAAGTGGACAGAGCAGTTCAGATTGGAATCCTGGCCTTATACTTGATTCTTCTTTCCCTCAAAGTAAGTGGGATCCAGCATTTGGGGATTAAACTTTTCATGAGTAGCATTTTAGGACCTCAATTTATTTTACTCTCAAATCTTACATTTCTGGTTTTTTGTTTGTTTGTTTGTTTTTTAAGATAGGGCTTCATTGTATAGCTTTGGCTGTCCTGGAACTAGACCTGTAGACCAGGCATCAAACTCACAGATATCTACCTGCCTCTGCCTCCCAAGTGCTAAATTTAAAGTCACTGCCACTCAGCTCAAATATTACTTTTAAGAAAGCTTTCATCCTGGAAAAGGTATATGAAAACTTAAAATTCTCGAACTCAAAAATTTGACGCATTATTTCCTTCAGTCAGAATTAATAACTCTCTATAAATACTCTCTGTCTACCTATACTGTAATTAATTATCAGATTTATCTTTGTGTTGTTGTTCTGTGATCCTTTTTCTGCCTGTCTCTAGGCTGTGAACAACTTGACTAGAGTCATGCCTTATTATGCACAGCACCCGGAGCACCGAGTCAGCTGGCACTGGGGAAGTTCTTAGCAAGTGGTTAAAATAGATAGGCTGTACAAAGAGTGGCTAGGAGAATAAGGTTGTCTTTGTTTGAATCAACAATAACTCAAGTTGCAAAGCAAGCATAAAGAGAAGAAGCTAAGTTTTTAAGTGTAGAACAATTGTCTGGAGAGGGTACACTTCAATTCCGAGTGTGAGGAATGGAGAAAATTCTAAAGAATGAATCCATTCTCTAAGCACGTTAAGGGACTTTTCCTGAGCTCTTTCATTTCTTATTGTTTCCCATAAATTTGAATAAACAAGAAAATCTCTAGTGTACAGACTCACAAACTCCTAGAATATCCCTTAGATATGGTTTCATTCCATTATCTTGAAGACAGAGAAATTGCAGCCTATTAAGTGAATTTTATTTATTTATTTATTTATTTATTTATTTATTTATTTATTTATTTATTTTATTTTATTTTTCTTTGTGGCCATGTAGGATCAAATCTAGGTATCATTCATTGAATAGCCAGAACAACCATGTTGCTGGTCTACAGGGAAGTTAATATGGGTAGACTTGTATACAAAGCTCACTGGAAAAGACATGGTATGAATAATGAATAATATTCAAGGAATTCAAAGGTCAAATATATTTTACATAGTTCAAAAATATTTACTATGTTAAGGATGCTCTTTAAAATCCACAAGCACAGGACTCTCATTTTTAATTATTAACAAGCTATTGTACGGCTGAGCCTAGTGATAAAGTGCTTTGGTCTTATCAATCAGGAGACAGAGGCAAAGGCAGATAGATTGCTGTGAGTTCAAGATTAGCCTGATCTACATAGTGAGTTCCAGGCCAGCCACGTTTACACAGTAAGACTCAGTCTAAGAAAATAAAAGAGGAAGAATGATGATATTATTATTATCATTATTAGTAAGTTAAGACGTAGTCATAACAAAATAGAAGGCATAGTAGTATCTGTCCAGCACTCGCAAGATGTAAGTTGCCAATTGCTTAGATTTTTCCTTGAGGTCTTATCTTCAACTAGGTAAGAACTTATATTAGGCTAACCATCTTCCAGTTGACTGGTGACAGAACAGACATATACACGTGGACTCTGTAACTCTGTACCTGAAGTGACATTTGCTATCCAGAGAACTTTGCACCTCCAGTTCTTGAGCCACTGTAATTAAAGATTTATGCTATTTATGCCATTGTATTGATTTAAAGAGATATTCAAAGTGTTCTCTGCATATGCATTTTGTATGTTTACATACATAGTGAGAGTACTGACTGTGTGTGAACATGTATATAACATATAAAAGGAAGCACCCTGAAAACACTGTTGTCCTAAATGTATGCTATACATGTCTTAGTTAGGGTTTTATCGTTGACACAATGACCAAACCAAGCCTTAAAAGGACAATATTTCAATGGTGCTGGCTTACAGGTTCAGAGAGTTCAGTCCATTATCATCAAGGCAGGAGCATGGCAGCATCCAGGCAGGGATGGTGCCGGAGGAGCTGAGAGTTCTACATCTTCATCTGAAGGCTGCTAGCAGAATACTCACTTCCATGGAGCTAGGATGAGGGTCTTAAAGCTCACACCCACAGTGACACGCCTACTCCAACAAGGCCAGACCTACTTCAACAGGATCACACATTCTAATAGTGCTACTCCCTGGGCCAAGCATATACAAACCATCACAACATATATAAGAATATACACATAATGGGGCTGTTTCCCTAGTTTCTCTGTTCTCTGCAGTTAGAGAGTCTACATCCATGGATGGTGTGTGTGTGTGTGTGTGTGTGTGTGTGTGTGTGTGTGTGGTCTGTAAGGATGGCAGATGCAATGGTTCAAAATAAAAACAGAAACAAAACTAAAGAGAAACAAATTAGATAAAATCCTGAATGGCAAAAAAATGTTCCCCAGGACTTGGGGTTTTCTTACACATTCAGTTTTTTTTTTTTTTTCTGACTTGGCACACTGTATAAGCAAGCCTTATTTGTCAAATTCCAAACTTATAACTCTCCTTTCCTATTTTCTTGTCTCGAATTAATTTTATCTGTTAAACCTCAGACATTGTTCTGTTTGTTCTAACATACACAAACAGCAAGGTTATAATAGTCTTTTTATCTAGCTAATCTCATCAGAATGTTTATTTTTTTAGTCATCGTGTAATTTACATGTAAGAGGAGGTCACTTGCAGCCCGACCTTTAAGACTCACAGTAATGGGCTACACATTTTGCTCCCAGATGCTCTTTTCTCTTCCCTGGCCTTTGTAGGAGGTGTTCATAAGTCAGAAGTCATGACCATGAATACAGGCAACCAAGAAAACACTTCTCTCTCTCTCTGCCTGAGAAATTTAACTGTACAGATGCCAAGGTTATCGTAGTGGTAAGTAACATAAACAAAATAGCATGTTTATTCTTCCAGCCACAGGAGAGATGGGATTGATAAGAGAGGCCTGTATATTTTGGCTATCATTAATTCAGGAAGAATCAACAAGGTTTCAGAATTTGCTGTGGTAACAAAAAATAGTTAAAACGGAAACTAAGGAAATAGCGTGGATACAACATGCTACATGGAATCAACTGGTGTGATAAAACAAAACAAAACACACAGTGCACGGGAAGACACACAGACATACATCACTTTGCTAAACTTTGTGCTTTTTCTGTGACCTTCATCTTCCTTCTTTGGGATTTATTTGTATGGTCTTAACTTCTATAATAGTCCCAAAATTTACCAAGAGCAGAGACTGAGTCTTGTGTAGAGCAGTCTCCTCAACGATTCTTTAAAAAAAGTCTGTACATAGGAGAAAAGTGTTGATTGGCCACGTGCACAAGTCCAGCTGACAGCTTGGACACGTGGATGATGGTGCATGCTCTCTGTATCCCTGTGTGGTGCTGTCAATCAGTTCTAGAATTACTGTTGCCCCTGCTCCTTAAAAACACGCCAATAGGATGAAAAAGACAGGCAGTGATTTAATATTACCCAACGCAGAAGGGCTTCAGAGGAGACAAGCTATTGGCTTCTTGTTTCGGCTGGGCTGTGCTGATGAACCAAATCACAGAACCTGTCTTCTCATCAGATTACTGCTGTCAGTGATCCTGGGGGTGATGCTAGCAGTTTTCCTTCCAAGGCGCCAAGTTCATTTAATGACTTTGCAGACAAGACAATTTCACCTACACATTTTATACACTGAGGCTCTTCCCCAAACCACAGCTCTGACTTGTGGGTCTTCAAGAATAAAGACGCATAAAAGATGCTGATTCATTAATATAAATGGGGTATAAAAGACATTGGTAGGACAGGTCATGATAAAGAATGATGACTACAGCAATTTTAATAACGTCTTTTCATGTCTTTCTCTACGGGAAATCAAGTTGCTTAATTTGTTCTCAATTCAATACTTGATATGAGCTCAGAGCTAAATATTCTGAAGGCTGAGGGTGTAAAGATGCTGGTTTGTTCTGTATACCATAATTATAAACAGGCAATGTATCGAGGAGCTCAAGAGTGTGTAAGTCTTTATCACAGATGCACAAAGCCACCTGGAGAAGAGCCTGGTACAGGCTCCCTGGCATCAGCTCTGCTCCTCCCGTTCCCCTGAATCCTCTGAGAGAAATTCACATCATTCAACAGGAGCCTCACCCCACAGTGAGAATCCTAACTCCCACTACAGAGCTGCTTACCATCAATCACTGTTCACAGGACCTGATTCACTTTGTAAGTCAGACTGATGGGTAGGAACATCAAAGATTGTAATTATTACAGTTCCAGAGAGAGGCCTCTCCAGCCTAAATATTCACGGATAAGCTGTCCCTATAGCCTCGCTGCTACCTCTGTGTTCTCACAATAAATCAAGGAAGCGTTTTAAGGTCGTAAGTTTCCCTCTGCAACATTGATCAATTGAAATGTGTTTATTGAGTGCCTCGGCTGATCAATGCAAGTTTTGTCAACAACCTATCACAAGTAAATAACTGTGTGGAAATTGTGGAGAATAAAATTACTACCATCTATGACTCCGTTAAGCTTCCTGCGTTTCCTTAGAGGGGAAGGACCAGTACTGTCACAGAACTGTGCTGTCCAGAGGGTGAGACAATGAGTTCCATCTTCTGTCCACGTTGTCAGACATGATAGCAGTTGCTTATTGTTCCAAGCATCCTCTTAGTAATTGTCTTTCAGAATAGAGGTATTTTAATCCCTGTGTGTCATCCATAAACATCAAGACTTTGAGAAGCCTGAGAAATTATTTTAGAACTCACAATCAGGGCTGAGCCGAAGCTCAATCAATAAAGTGTTCACAAGCATGCATGCATAAGGGGCCTGGTTAGATTTCTAGAACATACGTTAAAATATAGCTTAACATAATGGACTCCCAGTTTCAGTGTCCAGCTAGCTTAATTGATTAGTTTTAAATCAGTCAGAGTCCTTGTCTAAAAAAAGATGCAAAAAAAAAAAAAAAAAAAAAAAAAAACCAAAAACCAAAAACCAAAAACCAAAACAAAACAAAAAAAACCAAAGCAAAACACTAGAAAGCAAACAAGCATTCCAAAGTGATGGTGCATGTCACCTGGGAAACACACACACATGCACACACACACACACACATACACACACACAACTAATCAGTTCAAAGTTTGGAATACAAATGTAAAGCAGGGCTGATGTGGTACACCTGAGGTGGGGAGGTCTTTCTCCTCTTCCTGTGGCTTCTTGAACCTTTCCATACAGGTTCTCCACAAACTTGCATCTCTGAGAAGCCTAAATTTCTGTTTCTTTCCTTCTCCCTCTCTTTATCCAGTCCTGTGATTCACACCAGAACCTTCCTTTAAAACATAATGTCAAACATGGTTCTCTCTCTCTCTCTCTCTCTCTCTCTCTCTCTCTCTCTCTCTCTCTCTCTCTCACACACACACACACACACACACGCATACACGTTTCATAAACTGTATCTTCACAGAAAGAGAACTGGGCACTGTTGATAATCATAAGTTGATGCAGTTGAGTGAGTGTCCTTACTTCCTTTATGTGGATACAAAGTTGAAGCACATTAAATAACTTCTCAGAAACATTGAACACCTTTGTTGCCATCCATTCTAAATATATTAACATTGCTTAGCAAAGAAAATAAGTGGCCCCTTACTGAATAAATAAAGTTACAATAAATACTGATATCTTTTGAAAATTACTTACAAAGGCTATATACCACATACTTTAATGTGCTTTGCAAAATTGAAAATAAATTCCAATAGCAAAATTTCATAACACCATATAGAGAACATACTCACAAGGGAAAAAGGCTAACCATATACCCCAAATGGGGGAGGAGGAACCTGCCGGGTAAAACATTAATAATGGTAGTAAAAATGAATCACAAATTAGAACTGGTGAAAAAATAAAATAAATTACATTCACATTTTTGTAGCCTTAGGCTTTTCTGAAGCTGGTGGCTCAATTTTTAGCTTCTACTTTATTGATGTCTTTACACTAAGCTAAACACTAGGTTGACTTTTCTTTTTAAACATATAACAAATTGCTCACTTCCTCATCTTTCTATGGGAAGGAAGACTATATGCAGTCTTTCCCATAAGAGAAAAGCTATAGAATCCCTCTTTGGGAGATACAGTGACAGTTTTATTTGTCTTGTAGGAAACGTTATTGTAGAGTGACATAATAAAACACCACAGAGTTTGCATACACTCATATATTTTCACACATCTTTTCATCTTCAAAATTGGCTGCATGACTATACACACAAGAGCTTTGAATGTTGTATTTTAACATTTAAATATAGGAATCATTATTGTGTATATAATTTCTAATGTCGGAACAGAACTGTCACAAGTGACTGAACTGGGCTAGCAGGAGAACTCTGAGGTATAGCTCATGCTGTGTGTGTGTGTGTGTGTGTGTGTGCTAGCAGGAGAACTCTGAGGTATAGCTCATGCTGTGTGTGTGTGTGTGTGTGTGTGTGTGTGTGTGTGTGTGTGTGTGTGTGTGT
>CM052713.1:18856894-18991322 GCA_028551405.1 Uromys caudimaculatus
ACTCTTTCACTGTACAGAACTGGCATCTTAGATCCACGAAACAGAAACCCTGCACTTCCTTCTCAGTGTCTCAGCTCATTTCTCCACGCTGGCCCAACACCAATTCTTTCTTTCTTTCCTTCCTGTTCTTCTCAGGGCATTCGCTCTAATAGGTGTGATGTGATTCACTCTCCTCTCATGGTTTGAAAATACATTTCTCCCATGACTCAGAACAGCGAGCATCTTTTACATGTTTATCAGCCATGGACATATAGTTTGCAAATGAATCTCTATTCGAATCTCTTAATTATTATTTAATTAGGTTATTTGTATTTCTGTTGTATTGTAGAAGTTCTTTATAATTACTACTGGATTGATATTGGTTTTTTGGTTTGTTTGTTTTATTTCCTTCCAGTATGAAATTTTTTCTTAGATAAATTTTCAGGATTAAAATTTTTATTGTTTTTGCCACATGGCATTTTAAAAGAATTACGTATGAATTTTAACACTGTGAAAATGAAACTATGTGGCAGTTACTGCCAAGTTTTATTGGTAAAATTTCAGCTTTTTCTTTCAGTAACACATGGAAAGATGTTCTTGGTCGCTTCCCTTTGCCTTTTCTTGCTTTTGAGCAAAGCTGTAGCAGAGGCCACATCTACATCTATGCCAGTGGTCCTACTCTCCCATGTTTGCTCATTGTTGGATCCCATATTTGCCTGTTTAACTGATGGAATTTGGGTGTCTGTCTAATCACTTCTCAAACATCCTGTAATATTGTCTCTATGCGTATTTAAATTTTGAGCTATATCATAGTTTTTGATGTTTAAAATTATGTATCTGTATGCAGCTTCTCATTACCTCTTACAGTGCTTTGAGACTTGCTTCTGGATCCTCCTGGCTGCATTTTCTATTTGTTCTTTTTAGAACAAGGTCATCCTTTATCAGTTTTACTCAAAGTATTTCACAATTGACATGCTGGAGCTATGAAATTTACACAAACTGCTGCTTTCGTGAGTGGTCACCCAAATGTCAGCCCTATGCTATTATGTGACCAGCTGAACATTTTGGTGGAGGAAAATGCATCTTTTGGAAACATAGCACCAATAAATAAAGTGGCCTTCAGGGGCACTGAAAGTATCCTGTTGTCAGCAGCAGCAATCAAAGCCATATTGGAAGCACAATGACCAAGAAATAAAGGAAGGGGTTCTGGTTGGGGTGTGTGTGTGTGTGTGTGTGTGTGTGTGTGTGTGTGTGTGTGTGTGTGTGTGAAATGCTATCCAGTTCCATGAATTTTACAGGAATAATAAAATTAAGGTCTTTGACCACAGTGATCTTTACAAGTACCAGGATGAGAGGGGATATTAAATCTTAAGTCCTTGGCCAAATTCCAAAGTGGGTAATTGCTTTCGGGCAATTTTAAATCCCCTCTGCAACTTCTAATGCAGTCCTCACAGCATTCCTGGGGCCAACTTTGCTGCATCCTGCTACTCCTTATTGGGAAGTCACCACTGAGCTCTGCTCTAGAGAATCCTTGGCCCCACCGGAGAAAATTTATTATAACTGTTGCTTCTGCCTTTAATTTTTGAAGAGTCTCTAAAACTTAGTCTGTTATAGAAATGTCTGGATATCGTTAAGTATGCTGTGTTTGGCTTAGGTATTTTTCTATGATTATGTTGGTTAAAGTTGAAGCATGAAAAGCATGTGTGTATGTGTGTGTGTGTGTGTGTGTGTGTGTGTGTGTGTGTGTGTGTGTGCTTGTGCATGTCTGCATATGTGCATGTCTGCATATGTGCATGTCTATGTTTGTGTGTGCTGGTATGTGGATATATGTGTATTTGTGCCTGTGTGTGCATGTATGTGCATGTATGTTCATGTGTGTGCATGCATATGTGTTCCATGTACACAAATGGATGCGTGTGCAGGTGCACATGTAGATTACTGGTCAGGTGACTGGTGTCTTCCTCTATCATTCCCTAACTTATGGTTATCTCTGATGAAATCAGAATCCCAAGCCTTGTGCTAGGCCACTGGCCAACAGTTTGTTTCTACTCCCCAATGCTGGGGTCATGGGCATAAGCAGCCATGCCCAACTTTTTATGTATGTGTTGGGGATTGAAACTCAGTTTGACTTTTAGAGCAAGTCCTTGTCTTCTACAGTGAGCCATCTGCCCAGCACCCAAGCCCTCTAACTGGTATTACCTGTGTGACCTAAATAATTTTCTTTTATTCATCTACTTCTAGGGACTCCTCCAGTTTCCTGAGCAATTCCCTTACACAGCTAGGAGGAGGCTCACCAGGTTTTTCTGTTGTCACCTACTCCCTGGAATAGAGACTTTTGGTCAAGGAAAGAGGTCATTTCCTGTCTCTCCGTTGAGTAACTCTATACCCTTGACCTGTCCTTACCCTTTCTCCTGTTTATGTGTCCTCTGCCTTCCTTCCTTCTTCTAAAACCCTGTCTGTCTCGGTGCCTTACACCAACATCATGGCACAGCATGGTACTTGATTTCTTACCTGGAAGTCACATTCTAGTTCAATGTACAATGTGAATGTGTCTAGCAGTCACATGTAACTTTCATTCCAGAAATTTCTCTTTTTACATTTACTCCACATTTCCTGTTGAGTACCATGAGGAATTCAATGTTTCTTAATTATTGAATATAACTATAACTATAATATAATAATGTACATATTACACAAAGAAGAAAATGTAATATTTGTTTTAATTCTTGTTTCCATATGACAACCTGTGTGAACATCAAAGGAAGTCTTAAAAAACAAAGAACATTATAGTTTACTTGAGATTAGTAAATAAACAAACAAAAAATCCCAGTAAATTTCTTAATTATTTTTCCTTTCTGTTAACTTTAAGTCTTATTCAATAGTTATATGTGTACAAAGTTTATCAAATTTACTTAGAATTCAGTTGCCTCCTGTGTTTCAAATTGTGGGTTGTTTTTTTTTTTCATGCTTACATGGTCAACATCTATTTTTTTAGATATGGTTTCTATGGAGTTAAACTAAGTAATGGTTTTTAAATTTTTCCTAATTTTTGTTTGAATTAGTGTAATAAGGATAACTGAGGGATGAACAGAGCTAGCCATTCTCCACATGAAATTTCAATACTATAGGTTATTTTTATCACTGAATACCCATAACTTACGTGACAGTCCCGGAATTGACATCTTGGGATTTTTATCTTTATTACTATTATTTAAGACTACTATTTTAATGCTATTATTGCTATTATTATTTAGTTATTTAATATTTGGACACATGGTGTTACTTCCAAATTCTCATCCTCCTGTATCATCTTCACCAGCATCAGCATTACAGATTGGCACCACTATGCCTGGCTTTGTACATCTCTAATTATTAAGAATAAAACAAACCCTACAGAAAAATAGAATAAAGCAAATTTAAACTGCATAAGTTATTTGAGAGGTTAATGAAGGCTGTGGACCACTCTAGGGCAATAGTAAGAGTTTCTGACTCATTCCAGGTGGTGACTCAGCTACTCCTAAAACTGAAGTGATTCCTGCAAGAATGAGCAGCTAACCTGAGTCAGAATACATGCACCAGGCTCCCCTCTACACTTAGCAGTACAACCCTACCCATCTCTTCTAGGGCTTAGTATGCACTTAAGTTACTGACGATTTTAACTATTTCAGATTACAGTTCTAAAGGTGCAACCAAACCAAGGATTTACAGATCCTTGTGAAAGCTAGATGTGGAACTTGTTCACTGGTTCTTCTTGGTGTTTGGGATTAAGAAGCAGCTACAGTTTCCTCAGGGCCTATCATCTTCAGGTATGCCTCTCGTGCTGGTACTTAATGAAGTCAACTTCCCAAAAGAGAAGACATTGTTCAGCAATTAACTCATCTTTCTGGCAAGATGTGACTCAGTCGCTCACTAATTGTTAGGAATAGCATGTTCACAAAAAGAACCATAAGATGGAACATTTTGCACAACTAGAAATGAAGGTATTTCATACTGGGTAAAATCACAAATCATATCACATCATATTATATCATATGGGAGGAAATATTTTAAAAATCCCGCACTATGCCCTGGTTCTCTCAGCCCCGTCAACCGGGCCGACCATGCACTGGTGAGCAATGGCCAACTTGCTTTTATCTGGTGGAGCTCTGATTCAGAGCTCACCATCTCTCTATCCAGCTGGCTAGGTTCCCACTGGTGGGTTGCTACCACGCCAGCCCCATGCTTCAGTATCCCCACGGCCTCTGTGGTGCACACCTGGTAAACCCACGCTTTGTTGCTGTACTTTTCTCTCTTGAACCCAGCCGACCTACTGTGAGAAGAAAAATACCACACAAACTTAATTCACAAACAATGGTAACTCAGTCTCTGGGCTCAACAACTAAAACCTAATCTTGTAAGCCTTATTTAAATCTCATTCCTCTGGTGGCAAATCCTTGTGGATCTGCCATGATACCAGGAAACTTTCAGCTGCATCTTACCCTTATGTTGTCCCGGTTCCAAAAGGACTCTCTCTCCTGCTTCCTCTCTTCCTCCTTCCATCTCGGAAGTCCCGCCTACTTGCCAAGTGATTGGCTCCTTTATTCATTAGGGGATTGGTTCACAATAAGTCACCTGAATACATGATTAACTCCTTGTCCACAGGCCCTCCCAGAAGAGTGGAATTAGAATCAAAATACAAACAGCCCCAGGGCTATCCACAACAGTATCACACATCGTATCAACATGAAAACTGAGTTATTTATAAGATGATCTGTTTAACATGGATTCTCTTTACATGATTGTGTTTACTTTGTTAGGGCTTCCCACTATGTCCCATAATGTCTTTGCTTTGCACTTCTAAAATGTTTATTTAAAGTAATAAAAATTAACAGTGCAACACTGATTTAGCTTGCCATTTTGAGCAAGACAGAATAGAAAATAATGGTAGGTTCTCGAGTTAAGAGTTTAAAACTGTCTCAGCTCTGCGGTGTTTGGCTGTCTGCATTACCTCTCTAGGTCTCATAATTTTGCCTATAAAACTGGAAAAAATACTTACATCATAAAGGTGGTGCCCATGATAACATAAGAGGCATAAAACCTGCAATGCCTAAGGACCACCTATCTTTCTTCAGACAGAGTTATCATTCTTCTATTCCAAACCTTTTTTCATGTTGAGCAAAATTCTGGCACAGAAGGTTGAGCAAGTCACACTTCTTGCTGTTATAGAAATGGAATGATGTTTTGCCTCTTCTTCCAATGCCCAGTCAAACACAGTTGCCCAGCCTTTTTCTCCACTGCCCCCCACATGATTTCCAGCTAATGTCAAAAGATCCACCCTGATTAATCCTTCCAATGTCCTCAGGATATGGGAAAACAGCGTCCACTGGGCTTACCCAGAGTGCCGTACTATCATTCCCACATTTCATGCCGATCCAGTTGCATCTCCTGTATTTATATGTTAGATAGTGAGTGAATGAACTAATACTCTTCCCTTCTTCTCTCTGTTGAGCCACAAACTTTTTCTACATCTCCATTAACTTTCAAGATGTGTCTTGTTAAATATCCAAGGCTGTCCCCAAAGTCACTTCACTCAGGCCAGCTCTGAAATTGTAATCCCCCTGCCTTGGCTTCCAGAAATTTGAGATTACATTAATGCTGCCACATATCTGGAAACACAATCCTACCTCTCTGTCCAATACAAGCTAGTGTTATCTGTTTCTCTTCTTGATCTTCTCTGAAGAGGCCATTTTCCTTGCTCAGCATACCAAGTGTACCAAGGACACTTGACTGAGCTCTCTCCTGCATGTTATTGTAGTGTGAAGGGAGTGTGACCTTCCGAAGCTCTTAGACTTGTCATTTAATGTTGGTTTCAACACTAACAGGCTGTGTAAGATTTTGTAAATCAGATTCTTTGATTTACTTCTCTCCTCACTACAAGCAGTAGAAATCATCCCTGCCTTTGAACACCATACAGTGAAACAGATTATGCTTTGTCTTGGGTTGGTTCTCTTTCTGTTGCTTTGCTTGTTTGTCTTTAGTTTTGTTGGTTTCGTTGTTGTTGTCATTGTTGTTTATCTGGTTTTTTTTTGGTCAGCTAGACTCAGTGTTATCTGGGAAGAGGAACTTCAATTAAGAAAATGCTTCCATCATATTATCCATATGCAAGTCTGTAGTGTCTTTTCTTGATCAATAGTTGATGGAGGTAGGCTGAGCTCATAGGGGCTTGGGCTGATGGCAACTCTAGGGAGGTAGTCCTAAGTTGAACAAGAAAGCAAGATTTGAAAGTCATACAAACCAAGCCAGTAAGCAGAGCTCCTTCATGGGTCCTGCTTCATTCCTTTCTTCAGCCTGCCTCCACAGTCCTGCTTTGACTTCCTCCTCTGACTTTCCTCAGATGGAGTGTGATTTGAGAGTTATAAACTCAAATAAGCCCCTCTCTCCCCAAGTTGCTTTAGCTCATGGTGATTTATCACAGCTACAAAAAAAAAAAAAAAACAACCAAACAAACAAAAAAAAACAAAAAAACAAAAAACAACTAAGACAGACAACAGTATCAAAGATGTTGCTATAATGGACTTGACCATGTTGTTTGGGCAGAGATTGTGGAAATGTCTTGGAACTTTGGACTTGAAAAGCCATTGAGTTCTCAGAACCTATTGAACTGTTTTGGGAACAGGAAAGACAAGAATATTGACAACAGTGAAAGTGATGGAAGCATGGCTTGTGAAGTTTCAGAGAATCTATGGTTCTGGTCAGCTGGAACTGAAAAATTTGCTCCAATAAGAAGAGACCAGAACCACCGAGGTGAAGCCTTTACCTTACTGAGATATTCATGTTACAAAGGCATGCCACACACTCAGTGGCAGCCACTCTGATGTGAAGAGATGAATTCATGCTTTCATTCTGAAGTCATAGGCAGCATTGTAACAACTTGCCTTCTCTGCTGCTCTATAATGAAAAACGTCTCGAAGTTATCTCAGCACTGCTCATAGTTCCCTCATAGAATACATGTTTAACTAATTCTTGGAAGAATGAATTCGCAAGCGATAAAAACAAACCTCTCATCATTGATGCCAGAGGAAGAATCCTGCAGGAAATTTCTGATTCCCATACGATCATTTGAAAATCCTCGTCTGTAGATGAATAATATGACTTCCTCTCTAACAGAGCATAGTCAGTCTCCCTGATGCATATGGACAATATGGCTTAATAGCACCGGCCTTTCATATTGCCAAGAATAAGGAAATATCAGCACTCTTACACTGTCACTGACTGAGGTTTTTCACCAGATGGTGAGCAATTTAAATAGGGTCTGCCTAAGAGAATATTGTAATGGTTTCCTGTATAGGTGAACACAGGTGACAGTATCTATATGGAGAACACGACTTTAATTGAGGTTAAAATTTAGAGGATGGAAGCTGGTAAAGGTGTTAACCACTTACAAGGCTAAGGAGAAGTATAATAGGGAAGTTTTCTTTCTTTGCATGCAAAATTCTGGTCTTTAAATTTCCTGCAGTAGTCAAGTGTCAACACTGCATAATAAGCACCCTCTAAGACTTTATTAAAATCCTGACCTTTCTTCAACATTCCTGCTTGGGTGGAGAAAAGCAAGGTGAGAAAATTAGGTCTTTTCTAACAGTAGCCAGAAGCTTTAGGGCAGCTCAAACCACCCAGGCTCTTCTGGAAAACCTGCTTTTAACTGTTACTCCGTTATTGACAAGCAGACCCCTGTGGCAACATGGAAGGGATATCACTGAAAGACAAGTACTCAAGGAAGGAGACAAAGAAAGAAGACGCAGGAACTTGAAGGAGCTGTTCTGCTACTTGTCTAGGATTGCTGTAGGAGAACTGTCTAACCTCTGGGAGTTACAGGTATTGGTTCCACTCATGCCTACAGAGATAGGCAATACTGAACCTTAGAATGCCCTGTAATAGCTCAGCAGTGGTCCTCTGCTGATCCAGACCCAATTGAGATGCCTGAAATCTCTATGATCCTGGGAGACTTATATGTCTGTCTAGCCAGCTCACAATAATAAGCTCCAAACTCCCTTAAAATATTTTCTAAAAAGGGGTGTATATGTCTGTGTGTGGGGCTAACCACATGCTACTGAATAACCTGTCAGGCTCATCCATGGAGAAGACTAATTCTATCTATCTTAGCAGTCATTAATTGCTTGTCTGTAGCATTTCCTCTAGGGTGGGGCTTTGTAAGATTTACCCATGCCCATTCGCATGCCAACTAATGTTGTCATTGTGTATCAAATACTTAAGAAATTGTTTATTAAATGTGCTGACCCTAGTGAATATAAATCTCTTGCCACTCAATATTATCTCAAGGGCTGGGACCATTCCTCTTAGATGTAATCATCCAGAAGGAAGGAGACTATCTCTCTGTCTTTGTCAAGTCCAGAAACTGCTCCCCAACAATAATAGCCCACCTCCTCATTTCATAGTGACCGCTGTTCTTCAGATTTCAGAATTACATTTATTGATTTGTTTTATGTATATGTATGTTATGTATGTGTATGTGGTTTTTTTTCCTTTCTTTTATTGGATATTTTCTTTATTTACATTTCAAATGTTATCCCCTTTCCCTGGTTCCCCCCCTTCCTGGAAAACCCCTATCCCATCCCCCTTCCCTCTGCATCTATTAGGGTGTTCCTCCACCCACCCACCCACTCCCACCTCTCCACCCCTGATTCCCCTACACTGCGACATCTATCAAGCCTTCATAGGACCAAGGACCTCTCCTCCCATTGATGCCTGACAAGGCCATCCTCTGCTACATATTCAGCTGGAGCCATGTGTACTCCTTGGTTGGTGGCTTAGTCCCTGGGAGCTCTGGGAGGTCTGGTTGGTTAATATTGTTGCAATATGGGGTTGCAAAACCCTTCAGCTCCTTCAGTCCTTTCTCTAACTCCTCCATTGGTGACCCTGCACTCAGTTCAATGGTTGGCTGCGAGCATCTGCCTCTGTATTTGTAAGGCTCTGGCAGGGCCTCCTAGGAGACAGCTATATCAGGCTCCTGTCAGCAAGCATTTCTTGGCATCCACAATAGTGTTGGGGTTTGGTGACTGTATATAGGATGAGTCTCTGGATGGCCTTTCCTTCAGTCTCAGCTCTACATGCTATTTCCACATTTGCTCAAGTGAGTATTTTGTTCCCCTTTCTAAGAAGGACCAAAGCACCCACACTTTGGTCTTCCTTCATTTTGAGCTTCATGTGGTCTGTGAATTGTATCTTGGTATTCAGAGCTTTTGGGCTAATAGTCACTTATCAGTGAGTGCATACTATGTGTGTTCTTTTGTGATTGTTTTACCTCACTCAGGATGATATTTTCAAGTTCCATTCACTTACCTAAGAAATTCATGAATTCATCATTTTTAATAGCTGAGTAGTACTCTATTGTGTAAATGTGCCATATTTTCTGTATCCATTCCTCTCTTGAAGGACATCTTGGTTCTTTCCAGCTTCTGGATATTATAAATAAGGCTTCAGTGAACATAGTGGAGCATGTATCCTTCTTATATGTCGGAGAATCTTTTGCATATATGCCCAGGAATGATATAGCAGAGTCCTCAGGTAATAGTATGACCAATTTTCTGAGGAACCACCAGAATGATTTCCAGAGTGGTTGTACCTCTTGCAATCCCACCAGCCATGGAGGAGTGTTCCACTTTCTCCACATCCTCGCCAGCTTCTGCTGTCACCTGAGTTTTTGATCTTAGCCATTCTGACTGGTGTGAGGTGGAATCTCAGACTTGTTTTGATTTGCATTTCCCTGAAGACTAAGGATATTGAACATTTCTTTAGGTGCTTCTCAGCCATTTAATATTCCTCATTTGAAAATTATTTGTTTAGCTCGGTACCCCATTTTTTAATAGGGTTATTTGATTCTCTGGAGTCTAACTTCTTCAGTTCTTTGTATATGTTGGATATTAGCCCTCTATCGGACATAGAATTGGTAAAGATCTTTTCCCAATCTGTTGGTTGCTGTTTTGTCCTATTGACAGTGTCCTTTGCCTTACAGAAGCTTTGCATTTTTTGTGAGGTCCTATTTGTTGATTCTTGATCTTAGAGCATAATGGCTACTCCAGCTTGCTTCTTGGGAACATTTGCTTGGGAAATTGTTTTCCAACCTTTTACTCTGAGGTAGTGTCTGTCTTTGTTAACGAGGTGCGTTTCCTATATGCAGCAAAATTCTGGGTCCTGTTTACATATCCAGTCTGTCAGTCTATAGCTTTTTATTGAGGAATTGAGTCCATTGATGATAAGAGATATTAAGGAAAAGTGATTGTTACTTCCTGTTATTTTTGTTATTAGAGGTGGAATTATGTTTGTGTGACTATCTTCTTTTGGGTTTGTTGAAAGAGTCCTTTTTTGCTTTTTCTAGGGTATAGTTTTCCTCCTTGTGTTGGCATTTTCCATCTATTATCCTTTGTATGGCTGGATTTTTGGAAAGATATTATGTAAATTTGGTTTTGTCATGAACTATCTTGTTTTCTCCATCTATTGTAATAGAGAGTTTTACTGGGTATAGTAACCTGGGGTGGCATTTGTGTTCTCTAAGGATCTGTATGAGATCTGCCCAGAATCTTCTAGCTTTCATAGTCTCTGGTGAGATGTCTTTTGTATTTCTGATAGGTCTGCCTTTATATGTTACTTGACCTTTTTCCCTTCCTGCTTTTAATATTCTTTCTTTGCTTAGGTCATTAGGTGTTTTGATTATTATGTGATGAGAGGAATTTCTTTTCTGGTCCAGTCTATTTGGAGTAGGCTTCTTGTATGTTCATGGACATCTCTTTCTTTAGGTTAGGGAAGTTTTCTTCTATAATTTTGTTGAAGATATTTACTGACCCTTTAAGTTGAGATTCTTCACTCTCTTTGATACCTATTATCCTTAGGTTTCATCTTCCCATTGTGTCCTGGATTTCCTGGATGTTTTGGGTTAGAAGTTTTTTTAATTTTGCATTTTCTTTGACTGTTGTGTCAATGTTTTCTATGGTATGGATTCCCTCTTCTATCTCTTGTATTCTGTTGGTGATGCTTACATCTATGACTCTTGATCTCTTTCCCAGGTTTTCTAACTCCAGGGTTGTCTTTCTTTGTGATTTCTTTATTGTTTCTATTTCTATTTTTAGATCGTGGATGGTTTTGTTCATTTCCTTCATCTGTTTGATTGTGTTTTTCTGTAATTCTTTAAGGGATTTTTGTGTTCCCTCTTTAAGGGCTTCTACTTGTTTACCAGTATTCTCCTGTATTTCTTTAAGTGAGTTATTTATGTCCTTCTTAAAGTCTTCTATCATCATCATGAGAAGTGATTTTAGATCCAAATCTTGCTTTTCTGGTGTGATGGTGTATCCAGGACTTGCTATGGTGGGAGAATTGGGTTTTGATGATGCCAAGTAACCTTGGTTTCTGTTGCTTATGTTCTTGTGCTTACCTCCCACCATCTGATTATCTCTAGTGCTGCCTGCCCTCGCTATATCTCACTGGAGTCTGTCCTTCCTGTGATCCTGGTTGTGTCAGAACTCCTCAGAGACCAGCTGTCTCTGTGATTCTGTGATCCTGTGATTTTGAGATCCTGAGTGTGTCAGAGTTCCTGGGAGTCAAGCCACCTCTGGGACCCTGAGATCCTGGTATGTATGTATATATGTAAGTGAATAAACATAGGCCATGACACATGTGTCCAGGTCAGAGGATAACTTATAGGAGTCAGTCATGTTCTTCTGTCTTGCAGGTCCTGGGGATTGAACTCTGGTAATCAGGCTTGGCAGCAATTGCAATCACCCAATGACTCATCTCACCAGCCCCAAACAACGTTCCTTTGCAATGTCTAGTTGACCTCTGTATCCAGAGTAATGAAGTTCGGTTCATTTCCCTACTGTGAATGGTAAATAAATCAAATCTGTTTCCTTGCCTTCTAATGTACAGTAGAGTTCATCTCGGACAGCTTCGTGCTCTTCCATTTTGGGTTCCCATCCTGCACACAAATGGAATCCTAGATGAGATGAAGCAGTTCTTGTCATATAATAATTCTGCACCTTGGTTTATCCTTGAGAGCCAGTCATATGACTTAGCAGGTAAAGGTCCATGTGCTATAGCACTCACCCCCAAAACACATTCTCATGCACACACACACACTCACACTCACACACAATGACTAAATGGACAAAGGATAAATAAATAAATAAATAAATAAATAAATAAATAAATAAAAATACATAAATACATGTAATAAAAGTATTAGTAAGAAGAAAGTTGTAGGTTGTGTCTATACTTCAATAGCTGCTGTTATTAAATGTTTTTTGTTGTTGTTGTTTTGTTTTCTTTTTCCATTTTGCTAGGGAGCTGTCTTATTGGCCCCTGTGAAATTTTCATTCTAGTCAGAAAGGTATTCAATACAAAGAGAAATTCCAATTTAACTAACATAAGAGAATAAAGGGATTCCATGTGAGCCTACAAAATGGCTTTTCTCAAGTGCCACCTGACTAATGCAGGAAGAAGCAGGTGACAGGGACACCATGCAGGAAAAGCAGCCCAAGAAGAAAGAACAGAAATTGTGATACTTTGAGTATGCTTGACACAGGGAATGGCACTATTAGGAGGTGAGGCCCTGTTTGAGGAAGTGTGTCACTATGGAGGCAGGGCCTTGAGGTAATATATATGTTCAAGCTGAGACACATTAGTTTTTTCTCCTGATTGCCTTTGGATCAAGTTGTAGACCTTTTGGCTCCTCCAGCCCCAGGTCTGCCTGGACACGGCCATGCTTCCTCCCATGATGATAATGGACTAAAACTGAAACTTTAAGCCAGTCCCAATTAAATGTTAGTCTTTATAAGAGTTGCCTTGGTCATGATAGCCATTCACAGCAATGGAACCCTAACTAAAGAAGCAAAGACCAAAGAAGCAAAAATTCTGAAGTGGGGAGCATGCTAGTGAGCCTGAGTAAGCACAGAGGTGATAGATTTAAGAAATAGCATAGTATTGGATGACGTCATGTTATACTGGTTCCAGGAAGGACTCAGGAGGTCAGCTCCATGTGACAACAAATCGTGGAATATTTGAGAGCAGAAGATGATGTATTTCTTTTTGTATTTTTCCCATAGTACTGAAGATTGAACCAAGGGACTCAAGCATGTTTGTAAATGTTCCAGCAGTGCTACCAGCCTCATATTATATCTATAAAAAAGAGTTTCTGATGTCAATCTCTGTCCCAAGAGTTTTATTTGCATATGGTACTTAATTTTAAAAGAGTATTACAGTAAACATACTATTCTTCCTATTTTGTGGAGGATGAAATTAAGACAAAAAGAAAGCAACAGGGTGATTTTACATCAACGTGCTATAGAATGTGAAATCTGATTCAGTCTGGCTTCAGAAACTCTGCCCTTAATGAGCTTGATTCTGAATATGTGAAGTTTGAGATGTACATGAAATATCAAGAATGTATATGAAGGTGGCAAAGAGTATGTTTAGTCTTTGATTTGAGCTGAAGAATTAAATTTGCAGGTCATTATCATATAGATATTTTAGAAAGCTGTTTGTCTAGATAAGATGCCTGAAAGAATCATTCCATAGGCTGAGCTGGATAGTCCCTGCTTTTGAGAGAGAGAGAGAGAGAGAGAGAGAGAGAGAGAGAAGCGCGTACTAACAGAACGGCCCATAAAATGCAGCAGGATGGGACACAGGAAAACCAGAGTCAAGCATGACTGAAGGTAAAGGATCAATGGGTCAAATTTGCCTAATGTGCCTTGAGTGGTCAAGCAAGATAAAGACTGAAGGTTGACCACGGAACAATATCAAGGTCATTAGAGACCTTAACAGTGGCATATTAGTGATAATATCCTAATCAATGATGTCTTAGTCAGGGTTTCTATTCCTGCACAAACATGACCAAGATGCAAGTTGGGGAGGAAAGGGTTGATTGAGCTTACACTTCCATGCTGCTGTTCATGATGAAAGGAAGTCAGGACTGGAACTCAAGCAGGTCAAGGAGCAGGAGCTGATGCAGAGGTTATGGAAGAATGCTGCTTACTGGCTTGCTTGCTTGCTTCTCCTGACTTGCTCAGCCTGCTTTCTTATAGAGCCCAAGACAACCAGTCCACAGATGGTACCACTCACAAGGGGCTCTCACTCCTTGATCACTAGTTGAGAAAATGCCTTACCACTGAATCTCATGGAGGCATTTTCTCAACTGAAACTCTTTCTCTGTGATAACTCCAGCTTGTGTCAAGTTGACACAAAACCAGCCAGTACAATTGACCCCTTGTCAACTTGACACACAAATACATCACTATTAAGCCTCAACCCTTATTTTCTTATTCATCCCCAAGCTCTAAATTACTTTAAAAGTCCCACAGTCTTTGCAAATACCTATTAAAATTTCAATCCCTTTAAAAATGTCTAGTCTCTTAGAATTCAAAGTTTTTTTTACCATCAAAAGTCTCTTAACTGTGGGTTCCACTAAAATACCTTCTTCCTTCAGGAGGGAAAATATATCATGGCACAGTCACAATCAAAAGCAAAATCAAACTCCAACCATTCAATGTCTGGGATAAACTTACGGTCTTCTGGATTCCTCCAAGGGCTTGTGCCACTTCTCCAGCTCTGCCCTTTGTAGCACACACCTTGTCTTCTAGGCTCCAGATGCCTGTACTCCACTGCTGCTGCTGTTCTTGGTGGTCATCTCATGGTACTGGTATCTCCAAAATACTGCTGCCTTCTGCTGCAACTAGGTTTACCAACAGCCTCTCATAGGCTCTCTTCATGGTGCCAAACCTCACCTCCTTTGCATGACCCCTTCAATCCTGGGCTGTCAATTGGAACTGAGGCTGCACCTTCAGCAATGGCCTTCCATGGCCTCTCACAGTTCCCAGGCCTCAGCTGCTCTTCACGACTCCTTCATGCCTTCAAAACCAATACCACCTGGATGACTCTTACACATTACGAAGTCCTGCTACAGCATAAGGTACAACCTTGGCTATCTTTGGAACGAACCTTCTGTATTGTCAGAAAACACTTCTCTGAAGATTTCACCTCAATGATGCTGGTCTCTTCCTAATCACTGCCAATTTCCCAACTCCAGCTAACGAGCATCAATAGTCCCAGTAATGCAATGGTTTTGTTTTAGTCATTCTGGTATCTTGTTAATCACAGCTGATTTTTTCAGCCCCAGCTAACCAAAACCACAGAATCTTAAATCAAACTAGCAATGGACCTTTTAAGAGTCTCTAATCTTCCCTCTGAAATTTCACAAGCCACGCCTCCATCTTCTGCACTGTTCTCAACATTATCTTCCAAGCTCCTACAGAACACCCCACAGAGCTCCTAACATCCCAATGGCTCTTTAGCTCAAAGTTCCAAAGTCCTTCCACAGTCCTCCCCAAAACATGGTCAGGTTGTCACAGGAATACCCCATTTCTGGTACCAATTTGTCTTAGGGTTTCTATTCCTGCACAAACATCATGACCAAGATGCAAGTTGGGGAGGAAAGGGTTGACTGAGCTTATACTTCCATGCTGCTGTTCATCACGAAAGGAAGTCAGGACTGGAACTCAAGCAGGTCAAGGAGCAGGAGCTGATGCAGAGGCCATGGAGGAATGCTGCTTACTGGCTTGCTTGCTTGCTTCTCCTGGCTTGCTCAGCCTGCTTTCTTATAGAGCCCAAGACTACCAGTCCACAGATGGTACCACTCACAAGGGTCTCTCACTCCTTGATCACTAATTGAGAAAATGCCTTACCGCTGGATCTCATGGAGGCATTTTCTCAACTGAAACTCCTTTCTCTGTGATAACTCCAACTTGTGTCAAGTTGACACAGATGAGGTTGGAAAAATAACTATCAAACCTGTGCCCCTTATAGCTTTGCTAAGGTAATTAATGATGCCTAAAGGGGCAGAAAGAGGTAGAAGAGGGAAATGTGGTGATTGTCCCCATATGCCTCAATCAACTACAAGGTATTTATTGTGTATCTTATGCTTCTCCAGAATTTTTGCTGTTCAGACACTGAACAGCAATGAAGCAGAATATTCATCCATCCATTCATTCATTTGCTTAAAAGACAATTATTCATTGAATATCTACTATGTGATGGATAACTTAGAACACTTTTATTTTCATAATCATCGTTCATTAATGAAACAAATATTTCAAGGGAAAAAGCAATAAGTGTCTTTAGTCTTTTTGTTTGTTTTCTCTTTCTATTGCTGTGATAAAATACCCTGACAAAAACAACTTGAGAGAGAAGGGGCTGATTTAGCTCCCAATTCCACATCTCAGTCAATCATATGAGTGGAGGAGGTGACAGAAGCCTGAGAGAACTGAATGCATTTTATCCACAGTCAAAAGCAGAGAGCAATTACTTAATGCATGCATGGCAGTGCTTAGCAGCTCTCTCTATTTCACCAAGTACAGAGCACAATGAATGAAATGGTACCTCCCACATTTGGGGTGGATTTTCCCACTTCAGGTAAGCCAGTCACTGGCCAGCCTACAGACCAACCACATTTAGGCACATCTTCATTAAGACTCACTTCCCAGGTGTTATGCCAGATCAACAATCAGCACACACCGACCACACATAATCCACACTGCATTGGTTTTCACATTCCTTTTCCTTGTTGTCCACATGCCTATTTAACTTTTGCTTTATCCTGTTAGTTATAATCCAAGCCTTCTTCCCCCCCAGATATATGCCTATGATATAGTAATCATGATAATAAATGCCTTATTATATGAATATATAGCTTTGGCTAACTATTTTATTTCTACTATTTATGGAGACTGAAGTCATAATATGCTATGTTTGTCAATATGCCTTCTATTTCGGTGTTATGTGCAGCTGCTAAATGTCCGGGATAGTATCTGGGTCCATTGGCAACTGTCATAATCTTCCTTGCTTCTAGGTAGCCCAAGGTATTTTTGTCCAGGTGAATGCTTTGGAAAATCAATGCTGGCTGCGTGGGTTGTGGTTTTTGTACCTTCCACTTTATATTTATAGCATCGAGAAAATTATTTAAGATTTCTTCACATCTTTTGCATAGCACCCTATCTATTACTGTGAGGGTTAAATGAATTAATATATCTGAAGCCATTATGATTGATTTATGCTTTCTATTTTGTAGGTAACTTACAAAATCATTAGTATAGTGCTTAATAAGTGCACTACATTAAAAGAAAAAGTTGGTGCCTGGAAGATGTTTAATGGATGAGAAAGAAATCAAAGAATTTTGTTTGTTCTTATTATCAGTAACTTTGAAAATGTTCTGAATTATTCCCTCTTTGAATCAGTAACAATCTTGTGGGCATGAACTATGTGCCAGATATCCAGACCTAATAATAATGTAACGGTCAAATTTTCTTGAGGTCAAAATGACACATGAGCATCTCTGTTACTTCTTTTCGGAAGTTTTTGCAGTGTGAATATGAAATGTCCCCCCCACCCCCAGGTTTGTGTGTTGAACAACTGGTCTGTTTGGGGAAGAGTCTGGAAATTTAGGTGCGAGTTCTAGCTGGAAGAAGCAGATTGGTGTGTGAAAATTCTATCTGGTCCCTTGCCTTCTTCCTTCCCTGTGCTACCGGAGGTCCAGAAAATGAACAGCCTCCCTTCTTCCCACAATGCAACACAAAAGTACTGGGGCAGAAGACTGTGGATTCAAATCTCGTAGACTCTCGAGTCAAAGCAGATCTTTCCATCACTTAAATTGTTCTTTCAGGTGTTTTGGTTACAGCAAAGTAAATGTGACCAACGCTCCTCCATGTCAGGGAAGCATCTGAGGTCTGAACAGCCAGCATCTTTAGTAAGGCTGACATCTCTTGGCTCTTATTTTCTTCCTATGAACACATGCCCTGGTCCTTTTACGCCCCATTCCTCAATGCTTAATTGCTTCGTCTGGGACTCAATTTCTTGAATAAACAAATTAATAAGACACAGTTAAGTAGCTTGAGGGTGGAGAAGACTTCAAGGAGGTGGCAAGGAGCAAGGCCTGTGGGAAGAGACAAGTATGTTTCGCAGATTGCCTTAGTTGGGGATACTCTGAAGTGGGGACAGGGTTTGAAGTGCCTTGCTTTCGGGGACGCTTTTGAACAAGGAAATTGACTTAAGGAAGGCCATTAAAAAGCTCCTCAGATGATTACATAACTGCAGTGTACAGTATAGATGGCAGCTGAAGCTTCTGTAAGAACCTGGAGATAGGAGAATGAAGGAATAGAAAATTATTTTCTTCAGTAATCGATTATTCCACCCAATCACCTATGTATTTTTCTTTGTCAGCTTACTTCTAGCTTTTTGCCTCTCATTATACTAGTCGCTGATTATGAACAGTGGATGATACTGATAACGTCCTACTGTCAGGATGGGGGCTCTCTTTCCAGTGATCTCTACTTCTAGCAGAGCAAGAGAGAGCTCCTGATTGAGGACAAGGCAGTGCTGCCTCTGGTTCTCCTTGCTCTAGGAACTCAGCACATGGTGGGCTCTCTGGGGTGCATGCAGCCTTAATGGACTCAAGGCCATTAGTGTGTGACAGGTGAGTACACAGACCGAAGGGACCAACCGTAGGCTAGGATCCACTTGTGCTGTAGGACCACGATCTTGCGCGGAGCACACCCGTGCGCCTAGGTGTACTGAGGTGCAGTACCTGCTCTGAGTATTTGGTCCTGCGCCCAGCCGGCTGCAGTGCTAGTCCTTCCTTGCGCGCTCCGCCCCAGCCTCGGTAGCCCACGCGGGGGCACCCAGCGCAGCCTGGTATCCGTCGGCGGGCGGGCCCCACGCTGCTCCTCCTCGCAGCGGGAGGGACTGCCCGGCTTGCCGCCCCAACCCAAGCCTTGGGAAGCCCCGATCGGGGGCGGAGCGCGAGTCACCGCGGCGGGTGGAGCCTGCGGCCGGATCCCGGGGCCAATCGCGCGGTGGCGGGGGAGGAGCTCCGGAGGGGGAAAAAGAAAGTGCGGCGGAAAGTAAGAGGCTAGTCGGAGAAGGCTGCCAGCATCTGGGTCTCCTGGGTTCGGCTTGGACCAGGGCGCTGAACGAGGCAGTGGCCGGCCACCCTGCACCCATCTGGTCGCTGTCGCCGAGCCTGCTCGACTGGCCCAGTAAGGTGAGTCTTGCTTTGCAGGGAGGACTGGGTTGAAATGGCCAGCCGCAGTAACTCGGGGTAGTAGGAATTCTTGTAGATCGGCTTCCACAACCTTTCTGTTTTACAGACAGCAAAACTGAGACGCCCGGCGAGACGGCAGCCAGGCTAAACAAATCACACTACTAGCTAGTAGGGCGGTCCGGGTTCGAACTTAGCAAACTGGAGGCCTATTTTGTCCGTGGCTGTGCGGGTTCTCAGCCCTTTGAGGGATCTATTACAGTCTCCCTATGCCTACGGTTCTCGGGAGTGCTGCTTGTAAGATTGAGGCGAGCAGGAGGCTGTGTCCCAGCACTCCCACTCCATCACGTCGCTCGCAGACCCAGCTATGACAGCCCTGGGGAGAGGCTGCCAGCAAGCAGTCGTGCTAGCTCCTTTCCTGACCTGCTTTTTTTTCCCTTCGGAGGGACGCTCCTGCCCTCTTGCTAGGGTCTTCCAGGCGGTGAGTTCAGGAAGAGGGAAGAGCTCGCTGGTCACTACTCTCCCAGTGTTGGTGATAGCAGGAACTGTTTTCCCTAGGGGGAACAGGACACAGGAAGCCTGTCCTTAGGAACAGCTGACTTAGGTGCCTTCTACCTCTAAGTCCTGGTTAGGAATAAGGAAGCTGAGTTAAAGAGATAATCAAAAACACGAAAGCAAACTTCTACTGCTTCCTTTAGAAGACAGTTGCCACCTTCTCTCCGCAAACCCACTGATTGTGAAATTGTGAACCAAGGCATCACAGAAAACATTAGATGCTTTGCAGTGCTATGGTTAGCAATAAGCTGAAAAGGTTAGCTTTCTGTCTGTGCCTTTGCCTTGTGTTGGGTGTGTAAATTTGGGCAGTTTAGCTCACCATTCTGACCCCATTTCAAGTGGCAAAATGGACACTAGAATGCTCCCTGTGAGTCCTCGGGGTAGTTGGGAGGATGGAATAGAACTGTTCAAGTGACATGTTCAGAGTGGTGTCTGGCCTGGGGACTTTGGCAAATATTGCTCCGTACTGATCTTGATTCACAGGGTTTGAGAAGGGTGATTTTCTACTACCTTGGTGTGACTTTTTTTTTTTTTTTTTTTAAATCTAAAAACAGAATGATATGTACCCTTTAGAACTTGAACATTTAAAACATATTTTTTGCATTCAATTAGTTGTGTGTGTATGCATGTGCACGTGTGTGCATTCATGAGTGTGGGGAGTTCAAACGACAGTGTGTGTGTGTGTGTGTGTGTGTGTGTGCGCGCGCGCGCGCGCGCGCGTGCGCGCATGTGTGGAGAGGTCAAAGAAAAATTCTCAGGAATTCTATCTCGCCACCATGTGGATGGAACTCTAGGGTTCAGGTTTGGGGGCCGGTATCATTACCTGCCAGGCCTAAGCAGTTCTCTACAGTGTTGTCTGAAAATGGTCCACAGATAGACTTGCTTGTAAATTTGGCTTTTGAGCAATGTGAATTTCCTCCTCGTTTTCAGGTCAAGCCTCCAGCCTGTGAATTATGAGGTTTTATGTTTGATAAGGGATAAAAAAGACAAGAGGAAGCTCGAAGTTGTAGTAACACCATAGATTGTGCCAAGCCTTCAATTCCTGCTCTTAGGTCCATCTCTACTTCGTATTCTTTAGCTAACATCAGAAAGCAAGGGGATTTTTGTGTATTGTTCAGTACCACTGTTAAGTTCAGTCTCTTCGGGATACTAATTTGCTTTATTTAAACCCAAGCACATACGTCTGCTCACATGAGCCTTCCTGTGTTACTTGTCTTTTAAAATTAAGCAGCTTCCATAGATACCTCCGCCCCACTTGCATGACAATTGATTTGATTTGGACCCATATGATTATTTACTACCATCTACTGGCCATGCTGCAAGTTCCTGCAGTGAGTAGTTAGCATTTATAAGGGGCTGCCTCCTTCACAGTCTACAGCACTTGAGTGCAATATTGATGAATTCCAGGGAAGGGGCGGGATCCATCTTGAAAGGACATCAGGGTTTGGTGTCGCCCACTAGGTAACTTCCATACCAGTCATTGCCACAGGACAGAGTCATATCTGTTTGTGTCACCTTGGTCCTTGTGCTTGCATTGCGATGACTTGGCCAGGATATGTCTGAATGTGTGTGCCTTACAAACCGGGGACTTGTGGGGACAAGGGAACTGTTCCAAATAAGGTCAAACAAGGGGATGGGATGGGCACTGAAAGCCAAGTCTCTTTGGTTCTGGGTTTTTGAAGAAAGTGTATTGAGTTTTATCCTTCCTGATATATGTTGTTATATCCCAAGTGTGTGTGTGTGTGTGTGTGTGTGTGTGTGTGTAGAACTTTAAAATCTCCAAGAGTGTTCCACACATATTTTTTTCCTTGTTGCTTGCAATAGACAGCCCTTGGAGATGCTCATGGCAGGCACAGTAATAGCGGCAGGCCCTGTGGTGTGGTCAGAGCTACTTGATTTTAAATTCTTGATCTGACCATCCATGGGTGATACTAGGGAAATTGTTTCAACTGTCAGAGCTTCTGTTTTATCCAGTTCTTAAATGACTTAAAAATGCTTCTTCTAGGCTCTCCTGTGAGGATGAAGCTTGATACATAATATTGAGTACATGCAGTAGAGAACAGCTCACTAAATCACTTCTTCTCTTAGCTTACCTTGATTCCTGAGAAAGAAAGTTAAAGTGAGACTTGCAGAAACAAGAGGTTTCCAGGGTCATATGGTTGGTGAATTTCTTCCCTCGGACCATAGTTCACAGCCTTGAGCTCTCCTTCAGTTCCTTCAGGCCCTTCCCCGTCATATCCTGACACCTCACCCATGACACTTGAACAGTATGTCTTCATTCTTAGATTGACCTTATTTGGCTGGTGAGTTCAGGTCACAAGGTGCCTATTTCTTTGCTAAGAGGACAATTCTTCAACATGGCTCCATAGAGTTCACACTGATGCTATCTAAGGCATCATTCCCTTCTCATGGATTTCATGGAATGCACCTTCAGGAGCTAGGAGGGAAAATACTCTCAAGACACAGAGGTCGTGGTTATGTCAGGTTGATCTCCCTGTTCTAGGTGGCTTCTTCCTCCTGCCTTCCTGTGATTGGTTCTTTGCCAGCATGACGATTAAAGCTGAGGTACCACAAGTGGTCTATCGATCTCCGGTTCTCTCTTCAGTGTGTGTAGCAGGGCAGGGCATTTCTAGAGAGAAGTAATTGTGAAAGAGGAGACCCACCCTGAGTGCAGACAACATCCCATGGGATGGAGGCTTAGACGGAATAAAAGGATAAAAGAAAACATCAATTAACCCTTCCTGCATTTCGGATTCCATGTTAGGTTTGTTGGGTGCAAGGACCAATGGCTAACTATAAAGTATGCCAAAGCAGCATTTAGAGGGAACCAATCCTCGCTATTACCACTAACCACTGGTCTAGAGTCTCAGTCCTTTTTATAAGAACTGATAGCTTTGGGCATCTAGAGAAAGATGAACAAAGTCAGTGAAGTTATTTGTCCATGGAGATTCTTCCCGAGTCAAGCTTCTCTCCTTTGTAGCTAACAGGCAGGCTTATTAATGCACTTCTAGGAAGAATGTTCAGTCATTTGGGATCCCATGTCTGCTCTTGCCCCACAGTAGATGCTTAGCATTATCTTACCTGATACAGTTAGGACAGCAGAGCATGACTAGAGGATGGGGCTGAGGGAAAACGAAAAGGTTATCCTCAGCATACACATGGATTCAGTTGTTGCTCAACCTCTTCAGGCCTTCGCTGGTGGCACAGATGTATGATCTAGTGAGTCACTGCTGCCTGGCCTGTGGCATATTAAAGAGAGCCACCTACTGTGCTCTGTGCCCATTTTGGAAATTGTTCTGTAGGGGGAAAGAGAAAAAAAAAAGGCACCAAAGAACAAGAAGGTTACAGAACACTTGGTATTTGATATTTTGGAAGATACATGCAGGTTAGCTACTCATTTGCTCATTTGTTTGTAGTGTAGAATATGTAATCTGTTATGATGGAGTGGTTAGCAAAGTTTATCAACCATGAGTTCTAGACTCTGGCAGGTACTTGAAGCTAGTGATTCCTAGGGCACTGTCTCTCTCTCTCTCTCTCTCTCTCTCTCTCTCTCACTTGTTCTACTTTCTCTCTTTTATTTGTTTGTTTGCTTTTTGAGATAGAGACTTATATAGTCTAGGCTGGCCTCAAATTTGCTGTGTAGCCAAAAATGACCTTGAATTTCTGATCATTTCCCCCCAACCCCAGCATAATTTTTATGGAAAATATCCTATAAAAACTAATTTTTCTGCCTACAGTTTCTTCCATTTATCAATCTGATAAATCACCATCTTCGATATTTAATAGCTGTCTTTTACTTCAACTCTTCTAAGATTTATGAAGAACATTCTCCCCTCGTTCTAATCCTTGTGATGACTCTGTGTGTTCTGTCTTGAGGACACTGAGGCTCATGGCCCATGTCATGTAGTAGAAATCTAGTAATGCTTCTGAGACCATCAGTTCATCTCATCTTAGAGTTAGGAAATACCGAGATGTTCCTGAATGTGGACTCGAGTTGAATAACAGCACTTAGACCTGTGGCCCATCCCATCCACACACCATCACTATAATCCTGATATTACTTTGCCCATTTGAGGCCTGAGTGTGAGAGAAATGAGTAAACACTCTCCAAGGTTATTCTACCATGTCACTCCTGATGCTTTCTTTAGAATCAGTTCAACTCTTGAATTCTGTAATCACATGTTTTTTTTGTTTGCTTGTTTCATTTAGCTTCTTCTTCTTCTTCTTCTTCTTCTTCTTCTTCTTCTTCTTCTTCTTCTTCTTCTTCTTCTTCTTCTTCTTCCTCTTCCTCTTCCTCTTCCTTTTCCTCCTCCTCCTCCCCTCCTCCTCCTCTCCTTCTCCTCCTCCTCTTCTTCCTCCTTCTCCTCTTCCTCCTCCTTCTCCTCTTTCTCTTCCTCCTCCTCCTCCTCCTTCTTCTTTACAAATATCAAGTAATTGAGGGAAAGGAACTAATGAGAAAATACTTTGTTTGATGCTCAAATTCCTACCAAAAAGAAAAAAGCAAGAGAAATAAGCATGTATATGTAATCTTGTCTTTTCATTCAGGCACAAAATAACTATTATATTTATTATATGTTTATATGGCTATCAATGACCTATTATCTGTCTATCTATCTACCTACCTACCTACCTACCTACCTACCTACCTATCTTTCATCTATCTTTTATATCTACATATTTATCGTCATCTATGTATCTGTTCATTTATCTAAAATTCTATCACTTTTTCAAGCAAAGGAAAGGAAATGTAGAGAAGCTTGCAGATTTGCCCAAGCTTATGTAGCCTGAAAAGATCAGAACATAACACAGTATAAGGCCTTTGGTCTACTTTACTACATTTATTGGATCTTGCATGGTTGAGTCTGTAGGCCTGCATGGCTGCTTTTATAAGTCCCCCCTATTGTGTCCTTAGCTGAAGTCTTGCTCCTTTTACTGTCCACTTACCTTCCAAATCCCAATTCAACCCCAGTTCATAAAACCCCACTTAAATGCTCACAACACCTTGAAAATGTATTTTCATAGTCAAAGCTGTGGGCTAATTACTTATAACTTTGCCTCTCTCCCTGATCAATACTTATCCTACCCTGTGCATAGCAAAATGTCTTGTTCAAACAAGAGATAAACTAAATGATTGATAGATCAATAGTAGATGCTATAGGTCCATAATTAGCTTCCTTCCACTCCATCACAGAATTGCTTATTTTAAAGGTTGCTTCTATAAGACAAATAATTTGAATTTTTAAAAATGTTGTCGTTTTAAGATCAGACAAGTGATAAAGATTCCATAGACTCTAAGAAGTGTGGACATCACTACCTCAGGGGTGGGAAGCATATTGCATTTCTTTCTAATAAAGGATGTTTTTCAGCAGACAGTGAAAGAAGTCCACCCTTGCTTGTTCTGACCTCAAAGGTACTGTCAAGTGTCACAAACATATAACCCTGAGTGAAAGAAGTTTCCATGGAAGTGGGCCACTGCAGTGAGCTTGGATCTTATGATTTCTAAAGCTGGCGAGGAATTTATCCCCCACTATTCTTTAATGTAATTGGCCTCAGTTGAACCTAAGGACAGGCAATCCTTTTGTTCTAGCTTCTATCTAGCCAGTGCTTCTCCTTTCTTCCTGAGTGGCACCTGTCAGGTGTCCTTATGGTTTCGCTCATTCCTTAGTCTCCCAATCAATTTCAAAGTGAACAGAAAAGAGAAGGAAACATTTTATAAATTCAGGTATCTGAAGATGTTCTTGTTATTGACAGCAAAATCCTTTAAGCCAGTTATTGTTGGAAGCTATTGTGACTTAAATTGTAGCTCTGTGACCCAGGTGGCTTAGACATCAGGTGACCTTTCCAGAATTGACTTTGGAGAGGTTATTTGCTCTGCTTCTACCTTATTATCACTATCATCTCTACAATAGGATAATAAAACCCACCCATATATATTTGGTAGGTGTCAGTCATATGCTATGATTTGTTAAAAGCATGGTGCATGGGTGCATTGGTCTCTGTCATGATTAACAGCAGTGATAATATATCCTAGGCATGTCCATGTAGATACTAGATAAGACAAAAGATGCTCTGTGCTCAAATACCAACAGGTTTTGTTTATATATTTCATTTCAATGTTCAGTAATGTTTACTATGATGTTTATATATGCACATAGATATAAAATTATTATTTTGTAAAATTGAAAGCTCTGATAAATAATTGGATCAGATCTTGTCAACATTTTATCCCTAGTCTTAAAAAGACTAAACATTTGCTAAGGTCTTTGGGTGCAGTAAACATTGGAGCAGAGACTTGGATCATCTTCCTTTCTATCTCTTAATGCATGACCAACACCATATTGCTCCCAATCCCCAGCCGTCCAACCAACCAGCCTGGCATGGATTTCTTCTGTAGGCCTGCTATTTGAGACTGAAGAAAGAGGATGTGGACAGAACACTCTCTTAGGTAGCTGCTTTGAATCTGTGGCTGTAGAGTCAGGTGTGGGCAAGAATGTGCAAGGCTGAGAGTAGATTTTCATTCTTTCCACAAAGGTACCTGCACATCATAGTCTGTGAGGCATCACGGTTGCAGACACTTGGTAGACTTCAGTGAGAGTCACGGCGCTACAGATCCATAAAGGTACCTCTGTGTCTGGGGGAGTATAGATCCACATTAGTTTTGTGACTGCAGGCTCCTCCCTGCTCTGAAATCCAGGTTTGCAGATGGGAAGAGAAAGGAGTCACTTGAGGTAGGCATATATACATTTTCTGTTTTGGAAGCAAAAGTAGAGCCTTAAAAATATAAAGCAAGCTGTATCACCATAATATTTTACAATATATATAATCCTATATAATTCTATATTATATGTTTATACATAATATAGTAGATATTATATGTATTATATAATTTTAATATAATACAAATATGAATATAATATATTATGCATAATAAATATAATATATGTATAATTCTGCAATCTTTGCCTTCTGTTTTGATTCTGAAATTAAGAATGTACCTTTGTGAGCTTTTCAAAATTGATCACGGGAGAGTCTTAGTTCTTATTAAAATAAAGTTCATTCAGTTTTTGGAAATGGGTGAAATTCAAGAATGACAGTTCACACAAAGCAACACTTCTCTGGAAAATTTTTTAGTTTTCTAATTGAAGAGTGTGACTGATGGAGACAGAACTTGAGTTGAAACAGTTGTTGAAAAGTTGAAGGCATTGGATTCAGGATGAGATTTAAGTCTTAGATACTGTCTGCTGAGCCTGTTTAGACTTAGTTCTTGTATCCATTTATCCCCTAGCTGTGTCTATCAAATTTTCACACATTATTTAATCGCTGTATTTATTTAGTCTACTGTTTATTTTTGTTCTAGCCCTACTTGAAAGTAAAATATACATGATCAGGAACATGTGTTTACTGTCACATTGTAGGAGGCTAGAAATATGTCTAGAGATGTTTCCCAGTCGTGACTCAGTGATGAACAAACAAGTATATGGGTACATGCCAATGTGATTATTTGTCCCCGAGAGGTGGAAAGAAATATCTAGAACTGGATAAGAAAATGAGTAGTATATGTGTATATGTAATACTAAAACAATTTGATACATATATATACAAACATATATATGTATATACAAATATAAACATGTACATATATATATATATTGTGTGTGTGTGTGTCTGTGTATGTATGTATACATGAATATAGGTAGATGTGTTGAGGATTTTATTTAGAATCCTTAATGATGGCATATGACATATGTATGTATCTCTGTGTGTATATGTATAAATACAAATCTGATAAGCCATATTTTTTTGAGTTGTCTAAATCTACCACTGCAAACAAAGGCATTAAATACTTTCTTGTTTGGATGCAATAGTATCAATCTGGGAGGAATATTAAAAATCTATCTATCTATCTATCTATCATCTATCTAAAATGATTCAATAGAGAGGCAAGTAGTTTACAGGAGAAGAAAACAAAACAAGATGAATGAGGACAGTTTTAAATGAGGTCGTCAGAGAAGGCTGTGAAGGAGCCAGGATAGACCTGAGGTCATTGCTGAGGTGAGGGCTGGGTTAGGAAGACTTCTGGGAATAGTTTTGTGGTAGTCAAGGGTAAGAAGAGAGCCACCCTCCCTGCTGCAGTAGTAAGGAGCCTGTATATCACGTGAAGGACCACGGAATGTCAACCTAGGGTGAGGCAGGGAGGTTAACAGGGAATGAAGCCAAGCAAGTTAGTCACCTGATAAGCTGCTAAACCAGCTGGACCAGGTCAGAGCTGCGGTGAGCAGATCAGAAAGACAATTTAGTTCTAGGGAAAGACTCTAGTTCTCATTGGAACATCTTAAAAGAAAAAAAAATTAGGTAAAATAGGCAAAACTGGGTTCCTTTGGTTTTCCTCCAATGAATCTATCTCCTTTCCAAATGCATTAAGTAATGAAGGAAATCTAAGCGTGTTGCTCAATTCAATTCAGCTGGGAATTTTACAGTCTTGTGTAGGAGTTTTATGTAATCAGTTTCCCAAAACATTAAGGCTAGAATCATTTCCTTGTAAATCTTCAGCTACCAGTTTTTGAACCCTGCCATGCTGAAGCTTGGGAATATATAATTCCAGATAAGATGAGCCTCTTTACCCTGACTCCTTGAGTTTAAATGCTTCCTACCTTCTCTAGAAGTGGCTTACAGGCAATTTCCTGGTGGAGCCTTATGGGCCTGTACATATACAGTCTCATTAATGCCTCTTAATATGAGTTTCAAATAGCTTGGCAATACGTGCTAGGTACGGTTTCATGTGATTTATAAATATTCAGTTTTTAAAAGCTTAGAATTACCCTATGAGGCAGGTATGGTTATAGTCAACATTCTGCAGAAGAGGAAATGAAGGGCCAACCTAGGAGAATCGGTCATTGGTCGAGCCTGTACAATGACCCTGTTCCCTACTTTGAAAGACATGACCTTAATAGTTATTCATTTTCACTCGTCCCACCTACTTCCTGTTGCTTAATTTAAGAGAAATAGTTCAATAAGTGTGTTTAATCTAGGAATCAATATGTGGTCTGTTCTTTGAGATTGCATCTCTTCATTAGCATTTAGTGATAAAAACCTGGGCTTCGGGCTGAGATAATCTGGGCAGGAGAATCATATCAGCACCCCGGGATTGGTAAAAACTATTTTGCTTCTCTAAATGTGCTTCCTCATCTGTGTTCTTGGCCATTTTGGAGATTAAATAAAATATACATTATAAAGTACTTCACATAGCGCCTGGAATATGATTAGTACTCAGTGCATTTTTGCTGTTTTTAGATTAAAATAACTTGCATATTCTTATGTACACAGGAGATTTTGTCAGTTGTGCTTGTTTTAATCGCTCCCCTTCAAAAATTAGAGCCAAAGATCCGTTCATAATCAGCCATGTTAATTTTGTTGTGGGGCCCATACTGGTAATTTCCTCGGAGCAAACATGCCTTGTGGATTCTGAAGGTCCAGGTTATTGGAAGAACAGCCAGGTTCTGGGGTTGCATGGGAGCCAAAGATGCTTTGAGACCTGTAGACTCTGCTTCCAGTCCCTCCTATCCTCCAGACTTGTTCTGCCTTGCTGAAAAGTTATCTTGTATTCTAGCAATGACTGTAGGGCATCTTGAATCATAAGGAAAAAAAGCAGCACAAGTCCAAGACGTCTCTAGATAACACTTATGGAGGTCAGTTTATGGAGTTGCAAATGGAGAACCTAAGGCTGGTCCAAGGTCCATGTGCCAGGAACTGTGCCCAAGGCTTTTGTATTCATGGCCTTCTTTCACCACTGCTGCAAAGACTTTAAATTTTGGTTGTAAACCTAAGTTAGAAACTAACTAACTAACTAACTAATAATAACCAAACCAAAACAATAGCAACAAATCACTGCTATTGTTACTTCCACATATGGATTATGGGCTTTGATGATAAATAAAATCAGATATCTCTTACATTTAATTCGCTTCATTTTTCTTAAAGACAAACTGTGCAGACTAGCAGCACCAGGGGAGGGGGCCCCACCCTGTAATAAAGTGAAGTTTGACAGAGAAATGAGACAAAGCTATGTCAAGAAGTTTTTCTTTGCTTGGCAGTATGTGTGTGCTTGAGAAGCAGCTCATGTAGTGAGCTCAGTGCTGTTAGGTAGATGCATTTGTCTAAGTCTTTGTTAGAAGCTAAGGTGGTGCTTATTTACACATAGCTCGTTTGGAGTTCATGTAAGAGGTTGCTGAAAATGGAAGAATGGATGAGAAACGAGATTTATTTCTGCTCTTTCTAGAGGCTAGGAAGTTCATGGTAGAGTGAGCTTGTCTGGAAAACGACCATGCTGCATGACCTCTACACAGAAGAGAGAATGACCAATTTCTGCACATAAGAGAAAAGGGGGCTGAACTCATCTTTATACCAATCCACTTCCCTGATAACAAATGCGTTCCCAGCAGTATGGCGTTAACATGTTCAGAAGTGCAGAAAGGGCTCTTCCTGCTTCATCACCACCTAAATGACACTCCTCTTGACACTGTTACAATGGGAGTTAAATTTTGAGCATTCCAGACTTAAGAAACATCTTTCAAACCATAGCATTTGCAATCTCTTTGTTGTTGCTTTTATGAAATGATTCAAAGGAGAAGTTTCTGTCCTCTCACATATAGTAAGTAAAATCCAGGTGTCTTGTGAACCTAGTTTGATGATTTTCTTTGAGGAGCAATCTACGCACACACACACACACACACACACACACACACACACACACACACACACACACACACACACCATGGTGGAGCATCCAATTATGTGTAAAGGATAATAAATGGGCACAAAGTGGACCACAGGGACACGATAAAAGACTCTAACCAAGGACTTAGAGAAAGAATTGGTGCAAGAGGCTGTCCCAAGGCAGCTCTCGTAAAGAAAAACTAGTGATGAAGAGAAAGGTGGTGTGGAAGCCATGATGACAAATTGCAGCCCTGTATTCTCTCTCTATTATTCTAATAATCAGTTACCTATAGAAGATGCTGCTGTACACAGCCTTGCAGGCTCATACCTGCCTGGCTTCAGACTTGAAGGGTCAGCTCTGGCAGGCATCAGAGGAACAGTTAATGTGGTTTTCACCAGTGATGTGCTCAGCTACGGTGTGCTCTGAAGGCATCCCGGATGCTGCTCCAGGCTCTGTGGGACACTACCCACTACTCCAGGCTGCTGTGGGCCACTGCCCATTGTGAGACACCATGACTTCAACCTGTATCCTCAACTATAATGATGTAAATGCATAGCTACACAACTTCTTCACAAGTCCAGGAGGATGATTTTCTGTCACATGTGAAGAGCGGAAGTCTACACATTGTGGAGCATTGGCTTACGTGGGACCACATTATTATATCTTGAGATCCTAACAAGAAAGTTGCTTGTTTGCATCAGTAAACGAATGCGTTTTTAGCTTTCCTAAGTGACAAAAGGAGCATTTTCTGATGCATAGCCAAGAGCCTAGCAATTTACAAGATGCTCATGTGCCTATTATGCCACTTGACTTGATCACAGCTCTGTCAGGTCAGTTTGTTCTCATTTGGACATGAGAATACTGTATCTCAGAGGGTGAAATGACTATCAAGTGGCCACTCAGCCCTTGGTAATTGCATCGTATTTGTTGGAGTTCTGCATGTTCCATGAGCATCTTTCATTGCTAACCTTCCATGTCTCAGCACGCTCCCCACCGTTATACATGGGTTTCCAACTCCTTATATTTATTACAGTCTTTGGGGAAATATGTAGGAGAATCAAAGGTTAGCCTTCTTATAATGATAAGAAAGAATAATAACACTAGCTAATGACTGAGTGCTGACCCTGTGCCCGGTGCTAAACGAGCTATATACACTCACGGGTGAACACACATACAACAGAGTTGTTGGAACACATCTTTGGTTATGCTCTGTGCCTGTTCTCAGTGTGTCTATAGTATTTAGACATGGTCACTTTCAAGGTCCCTTTCCACTGAAACAGCAGGTTTCTAGTAACCTGAGTGGTACTGCTCCTTCGCCTCCCCTGTAGCATGTTAAAAGCTTCCATCAAAGGCAAAGGTAAAGGAGAAAATGTCTTTTACAAAAATATAACTCAGCAAGTGCTCAGATGCCCTGGTGTGCATATCCTCCATGGGGGCGTTTCCTAAGCTTTCCCAGTCAGCACTTCTAGGACACACACTTGAATGTTTACAATTTGTATTTGCTGGCTTCCTACATGTCAAGAGACAGCTGAATTTACTCACTTGCCTTGACCCATTTAAAACATACTTAACATCCAATGCCACATCACCTGAGAGTTCATCAGCCAAGAAGGCAGAGATTAGATGACCTGGGATCACCACTCAGTGCAGAGAACTCCAGCCCAAAAATATTGGAGGTGCCTATAGAGTCCTCTCTTTCTGTAGCTAATGACAGAAGTGTGAAACTTCAGGGAACTGGAGGAAGCGTACAGAAAGCAAGCTTGCACAAGTGCCATTGTGTGCAGTATATCTCAGGGAATATTAGTTTGCTGGAGTCGAAAGAACTAAGTGTTTGCCTTTGTGAATAGGCAATTGAGGAATATGCCCTGTTTAGAGTCAGCCAAAGCTATTTATAACTAGCCATCCAAGGTCTAGTATAGGCATTCTTAGTGCAGTGTACTTTCTCCTGGGTCAGTACTCACAGCAGCCTCCTAGTCCCACCGTTATACATGGGTTTCCAACTCCTTATATTTATTACAGTCTTTGGGGAAATATGTAGGAGAATCAAAGGTTAGCCTTCTTATAATGATAAGAAAGAATAATAACACTAGCTAATGACTGAGTGCTGACCCTGTGCCCGGTGCTAAACGAGCTATATACACTCACGGGTGAACACACATACACACACACACACACACACACACACACACACACACACACACACACACACACACACACACCACCACCACCACCACCACCACCACCACCACCACCACCACCACCACCACCACCATGATGAGGCACTTTCCTGACTGTTCATCTTGCTTAGACTGAGGCTTAGCATGGCTACATAGCTGCTTGCATAGTTATGGAAAAGATGCTGACTCTGTGTGATACCTGAAACCAGTCTTGAAGCCCTCAACCTTGCTGCAGGGCACTAAGCCTTACCCAGCATCTCCAGGTTCCTCTGTGGTTTCTTTCTATGTACACCTGAGCATTTTGTAACAGAGACATAGTTAATAAGCTTATGTGTCTGGCAGTTTCCTAGAAATTCACAGTGGGCTGAGCCAGCCCCACTGGCCCATAGCACTTCTAGCCTCCTATTGCTTTCTTCTCTTTATCAGTTTTCTTTAAGACTCCCACCCCATGGGAGATACCTTAATGGATTGCTGACATTTTCATGGCATTTTCATGTCCTGGATATGTTTTTCTCATCCTCAGGGTTGGAGAGGGAACTAGCCTGGTCCCTCCAGTTTGGAAAGTGAGCTTTGTGGAGATACAGAAATTTTGTGTTGACAGCTGGATCCAGATGTTTCTGTTGGAGAGGGTCACTTGTCTGATCTTGCTGCAGAGATCTCCAGTCAGGGTAGTTACACACAGTCACACAGTGACAGAGGATCAGGAACCAGCTCCATATATTAACACTTGATTATAGAGAAGGCCATGTGAAAATGAGGTCGTTGGTAATGGGTTTTCTATTACAACAGATGTTTAAAGAGATCCGAAACAGCAACTTGGCAAGGATTTTAGAGGAAAATTTGAATATTGGGGGGAAAAAACAAAAGAGTCTGAATCAAAATGACATTTAAGTGTCTTTCCGGGCTGGAGAGTCTGTCTTGAATTCACTTAGAAACTTTATATTGAGAATAAAGGTTTCCCCTTGTTATAATTAATACCAACTAGAGATGCCTCCTCCTCCCTCCCCCAGTCCGCTGCCCTCTTTGGAACAACTACTCAATTTAAGAAGGGGACTTAGGATGAGGAAGGATGCTGCTCCTTCCCACTTGGCAGCACAGCCTGTCAGAATGAAGGACTTGTGTCTGCGCCTGGCACCGTTCCGTCAGGCTCCATGACCAGCCCAGTCCTGTCTGTGACCAGAGCACGTGGGAAGTGCACATCCGTGTAGAATAGCCACCCACTGGCTGCGGGCTCTGGACTTCCTTTCATTTTTAACTTTGTATTCTTGAATGCAGCCTTGCCTAGGGCAAAGCCCTTGAAGGAATGGCGGCACACCCAGAAACAAGTTGCAATCAAACCAGACAAGTGCCCCCTGAAAAAAAATTTCCCCCTTTGCAGCTGGCAAGAGATGAAAAAGTGTCTTTCAGAGAGGTTTCTTCTTCTTGTCTTTTCAAAGGCAAGCTGCTAGCAGGCCAGGATGTCAGGGATATAGCAATCGTCTTGACCCTGTTTTCTTTCAGCCTTTTCAGTTGCTTTATTACCAGTTCCAAAGCTCTGCTGTTCAAAAATGATAATCCCCCAATGCCAGAATTCAGGCAGTTTATTCACTCTTGACAGAAGGAATATTTCCCGAGAGTTGGATGATCAATGCTTCTGAGTTACATAAGGCGATCTGGCCTGTAAGACTTAGGGATGCTTCACAAGCCACTTCAACTGCATCAGATGAGATAGACCATCTCAGGATGTTCTGTTTAAGTCTATCACACTGGGATATCTCAAAACTGTGAATTTCCATCCCTTATCAGGGAGCCCCAGCATGCTTAGATAGCTTCAGTTAGGTCAGTCCAACTGTTGCCAAGAAATAAAAGTGTTACAAACTTGCTAGCTGCGGAAACTCCACAGGGATCTGTTCAGAGCTGCCTGTGGGAAGTTTGGCCAAGATTTCCCATGTGCGCCATAAATCTTAACTATGTAATGGGAGAGAAAGGCAGCTTCAGCTTCTTCAACAGCTTGCTTATTGCAAGCCCAGAAGCTGTCTTTTTATTTATTTATTTATTTATTTATTTATTTATTTATTTATTTATTTATTTATTTATTTATTTATTTATTTAAATGCAGGACCCTTGCTTGTTTAGAAATAAATCTTTCTTGGCATCTAAATAGCATGTTATTATTAGGCAACATTTCACAGAGTCTGGAGGAAGCATGGTTCTACCATCTGAGAAAGGCCTGAACTGAGAATCAAAAGACATCCTCACATTTCTACTCGAAATTTATCAGCATCCTGAAAGGCGTCTTACCTGTCTCAGTTTCTGTGTTCCAACAATGTTCCCAATGACATTATTGACTTCTGAGGTCCTTACTGATTTTCCAGGGGCTATCTTGGTAGATAAGAAGGGTCAGAGAATGAAACAAAATAACAGCAAATTACAGGCTGCAAGCTTGGGAACAGGAGAGTGCTGTTCTAAGTAATTCTCAGAAAGCCTTTGTTGTAACAGAAGACTTATAAGGACATCCAGTCAGCATTGCTTGCCACAAGGATAACCCCATTTACCTTCTCTCTAGCTGCTGACAACCAGTTGGAAACAGGGCTGAGAGCCTCTGATAAGTTTAAAAGATCATCTTCAGTATGTACATTAGAAAAATATCCATGAGGTCCCTGTCTAGTGTTACTCAGAGCTAGGATCCTGAGTTTCCTGTCTCCTTAGCAATGTGAATTCATGTGCACCGTTTTTAGTTTATTAGGCTGACCATGACTTAGAACAAGAGTGAGGCTCCTTTATAAAAGTTGTTTGATGCTGAATAATGAAGGTTGGTGGCCAGAAGAATCTGCTAGCAAAATGTGCCTATTGCATATATGTAAAGCTTTTTTCCCCCATCATAAATATATAGGATATATTTTCCTCCATTGTGCACTGTGAGCACAGAAGTCAACAGATGTCTCTTTCTGTCTTTTGAGTTTTCCTTCATCAGAAAAATGAAGCACTATAACTCCGGCTTAGCTCCTCCCCAGACCTTCTCAAGTTCATATTTCTGATCACAGTGAGGAGACAAACAATCAAGTTTTCTGCAAACCAAGACTGTGTGGATTATAGGTCATAGGGCATGAAGGAACGCTAGGCTTCAGTCAGTCCGTACTTACCCATTTGGACGTTCTGGGATAGCATCAAATGGTGGCATAAAATTCACATGCCTTGCACTATAACTCTGATTGTTTCCAGCCCCTCACTGATTTAGGATCAATCTAGTGAGCTCACTCTTTTGTTCTCCTGTCCTCTGTGGCAGGTGGTTGAGCCAGTGTCTTCCTCAGGTCACCTGTGATTGCGAGTCTTATATCTATCTAAACAGGGCATTTTTCCTAAAGTGTGTTCTGTACTGGAATGCAGTCTGACAGCAAGTATCCCGAGAAACCATACATTTGTTGATACTTATGACTCATAATTTCAAGCATCCATTATTTTTCATATTGCGTTTAATATCCCCAGGACTCATTGAAACAAATAAAACCCTAACAGTAAATGGTGATGGATACTTATATCTTTGGCTCTCTCTCTCTTTAAAATGTTATCCTTTCTGTTAGAATTATTATTTTTATGTATGTGTAGCATATGTACGCATGCATATGTAAATGGTATGTGCACTGGTGCCATACCTGCTGAATCTAGAGGAAGATATTCCTTGAGACAAGGCTTCTTGCTCAACCTGGAACTCGACCCTTTTAGTGAGGCTGGTACCCAGGATGCCCCAGCAAGCCTCTTCTCTCCAACTTCTCCCCTCTAAACTCTGGGGTTCCAGACACAAGAGGCTGTGGCAAGCCTGGCTTTTCCTTCTGACTTCCAGCTCTGCAAACTCAGGGTTTCATCTTTCCTTAGCTCCTCATGCTTCTGCATTTGCCCATTGAGCCATCTCCCAAGCTGTTTTCTTTGTAAATAGGCTGGCTTTCCTTAGGAGCATGTCTACTTGTAAATGTCTTTTCATTAGTTTGCTCCTTCTCCGCTTTGGCGAGGGAACCCAGATAACTAAGTTAGAATGAGAAGCCGAGGAGCCGTACTGGACAGAAAGCTGACTTTTAAATGTTTTTCACATGGTTGCACTCCAGTTTGTTGGCTACAGGCTGGTTTGCCTAGTTGTTGGCTATTGGGCACTTATTGACCGCTGATACTATGCAGTCATTGCTACTGCCTGTGGGAGGGAAGACTCATGCCTTTCATTATGTGGGTCTTCCTTTTCTCTTTATTCAGACATTACTGTCCTTGGCCAACAGACTCATTTCAGCTATTTACTGTGTGGCATTGTAGAATGCTATTAGTGTTTTTAAATGAAAATAAACCTCAGTGTGGTGTGTATAAAAGAGGATCTTTAAAAAAAAAAACTAATCAAAATGCTGTTAATGGGGAAATAATTGCAATACACCATGGTGTAGCTAGGCAGTACAATCAAATTTGGTGATTAAAGGGAATAAAATACACTGACATGAACTGATCTGGGAAAACATGATTGATGATTTGTTAAGTAAAAAGCGCAAATTTAGATCCATGCACAATTCATTTTCTACAAAAAGGAAACAGGAAAGGGTGAAAATGGAAGACTGGGGGGTCTGTTAGATACATGTGTTTACTCTGGGAGGGGGAACTGGTGAATGCTCAGAGGAGAGACTGGGATATGGAATGGAGTTTTCACACCCAATCGAAATAAATCAGAAAGTCAGCACAAACTCCTCCAACATCACCGAGAACATTTAAAAACATACAACAAAGTTGGAAATGCGTCTCAGTGACTACATATATGTCTACCACTATTCTACTATTAACTTTACACAATGATTGCTTTGTTAGATATCTAAACATTTATTTATTTATTTATTTATTTATTTATTTATTTATTTATTTATTTATGATCGTATTTGTATGCTGTGCTATCTGCAGATTTATTTACTTGCAGAAGGAGCTAACCTGTGACCCATTTCTAAGCCAGTGTGATCTCCTATCCCAGAGCCAGTGTTATGTTTAAAGATTTTGCTGATTTGGGCAGACACATGAAGAAGTATTGACAGAGAATGTATTATATGCCTTTCCCTGAGCTACCTTTTCTCTTTTACCTCTAACAGAATTGCTAGACAGCACCCAGTCAAGTTGTCCCTTAAGCTTTTTCATTATTTTAAACTTCCTGGGCATCCTGTGTGTCATCTCTGTCTCCTGACACTCAGTCTTGACCCTTCTTCATGCCTCTCCATGTAGGCAGCTATGCAAAACACTGCATTCCTAAGACCTCGTTTGTTTTCTTTGTTTGCGATAATGTACCATGAATCATTCCCACAAGTGATCAGGATCTGAGAATAAATACAAGTGATGTGTGCTCCCAACGAGTTGCTGTTTGATTTGGGGGCACTTGGGGAAGACACTGGGGAGAGCGTGAGGCAGTATAGATTTCCTAGTTTGATCCTAAATAACTAATTGGAAGAAACTGTTCATTTGCGATTAGATTAGGTTGTGATGAACAAAAAACAAACCAGTTATCTAGATCTATGCTGAAGACCTGCTATTTTGCGCAGTTCATTTTAACTCCTGGGATGTGCCAATCTCATTGCCAACCAGAGTTTCCTTCCATTGCCTGTAGAGTCAGATCCACATCCGGAGGCTCTGCCTCCTTGCCCCCAGCATACCTCTCTAGTTTTGTTCCCCTCGCTTCTTTGTCTACTCCTTTGCAGTTATATGCCTCTTCTCAAAGTCCTGGATTTCCTCTAATATTTCATTCACTTTTACTCATCGTAAGTTTCAATCAAATTATTTTCTCTGTCTCTCTCTTTGTTTTTAAACTTTTTTCCTCTTCATTGAATGTGCTCTTTTTGGTCCCCGCCTACCCATGCAGACACAGAGTGATCTGTTACTCCTGCTTCTCTCCCCACTCAGACACAGTTCTTCCATTTTAAACACTCTACATACATACTGGGGGGTGGGGGGGTGGGTTCAGCCCATACTTGCTCCTTGGTTGAAGGTTCAGTCTCTGGGATTCCCCAAAGGTCAAGGTTAGTTGACTCTTTTGATCTTCCTGTGGAGTTCCTATCATCTTCAGAGCCCTCAATACTTCCCCCAACTCTTCCCTAAGAGTCCTCAAGTTCCATCCAGTGTTTAGCTATGGGTCTTGGCATCCATCTGTATCAGCTGCTGGGTGAAGCCTTTCAGAGAACAGCCGCACTAGGCTCCTGTTTACAAGCATAATGGAGTATCAATTACAGTGTCAGGGATTGGTGCTTGCCCATGGGATGGGTCTCTGTTTGAGCTGGTTATTGTTTGGATTGGGAGGGGAACAGATAAATAAATAAATAGTTTCTAAACCCAGAAGTAGTTGGTGCTAATAGCAACCCCTGTCTGCACAGTGGCGCATTGTTCTTTTCAGTGTCTGGACTTGTGGAGCAGTAAGCATAGCAGCCTCTGTAGGTTGATTGGAGTTGCAGAATCCTGTCTTACCTAGCCTCAGTAAATGCAAGCCTCTGCCCTGCCTCCGTCTTCAGCTATCCTCACACCCTCATGCGTAGGCAGCACTATCAGAGAGCATGTCTACAAATTCCCTTTCCTTTGGTTGCTTTTGGGTCAGTGGAGTCTGAAACTGTGATGTGTGATCAGAACCCATCTCTACAGCTTCCTCCACAAGGCAAGGCGGAGTACTCCATGTTCAGAGGAGGGCTGTGTGTGCTCCTGAAAGAGAGCCTATGCTTTCAATGAGAGGGTACAAAGGCTTCACCCCACTATCAAGTGGATTTCTTCCTCTGTTATTTGAGAAAAGCTACAATTAGGTGAATATCGCACAAAGGAATAGACAATGTCAAGGTTTCTGTCAGGAGAGCTGTTCGTATGCTGGTATAATTATGGTTTTGTTTCAGGAATCAGACACCTGGACACAAATATCACAAGAATAAGAGTTGAGTGTATCTGACCTCAGAGAAAGAATTTTTCCTCATTGGCTACATTTACCAAAACCAAAATGCCAAAATTCGAGGAAAGGGAAAGGGGGAAGTTTCACACTCTCCATAGGACTTCCTTTATTTCCTGCTCTGGATCATCCTCAGATGTTCCACCCTCGCATGTCACTCTCATGATGTCCCCTGGCACTGCTACTTTCTCAGTGGCCCTGCTTTCTTTCTCTCTATATATGTGTTTTGAATTTTTTTTATAATTATTATACTCAAATTCAGAGAGTCTATATTTATACTGTGAAGGAAAGGGTGCAAAAAAATTAAACAGTAAAAGAAGAAAAATAAAAAAGATCAATTACAAACAAACCAACATATGTTTAAGAGCATACCCGTTCTGTCGCTGCTGAATGTGGACCATGGAAGGACCAGATATCCACCTGAACCTTCCCTCCCAGGTGCTGTCTTCCTCCATGTAGCAGGGCACTCTGAGGACTACACTTAACTTTGCAGGCTGGAGGTCAGACAGGGTCTTTCATGCTAATGTTGTGAGGATTCTCCCAGTCTGTGCACCTGTGGTTGCTAATCTCCTAGTCAAGACCATTTCACAGGTGCATTGGTTGTGGGGCAAGCAACTACAGCATGGATCTCTACAGATGAATGAATCTTTTTGCATTCAAATACACTGAATGAACACCTTGGTGGGGGAGGGATGAGTATCTAGAAACCAAAAATGGTATTGGACCATCAGAGGTCTCCAACCCTAGCGCAGTAAGCAGTAAGTAGAGCAGAGAGTAGTTCTACCGGCTGGGCCAATTTCTGACTTTGAGATATAAAGTATCAGATTCCACATTTGTGCTTGGTAGACTTGGCTCCTAGCCACACAGGCAAAGCCTGGTACCAACTTTCCCCTTTGCTGCCTTAGCCTAGGTTCCACTGTCTCATTCATTTTATTGATGTCTGGTACTTCCTTTCTCCACAGCTGCCTCCTGTGGAAATCTCCCACTTTACTGTTGTGACAAGATGTCCCCAGGGACCCTGACTAGTGGCTGTTCTTGTTATCAGGCCCTTAGAGAATTCCAGTCTTAAGTACGAGGTCTTTTAAGATGGCGATGGGATGCAGCCCTCTGAGACATGTAAAATGATAACATAGATCTCCCCACTGCTGGCCTATCTTGCCTGAGATGTCACCGCCTCACCCAAACCCCAGCTAGATTGCAGATTTAAGAGAGCTGTGGTCCTATCCTGTGGGTGGGGTTGCAAGTCTCCACTCCTCTTCTGGGGGTGGCTAGAGCCCTGTGTTGCTCAAATTTTCTATGATTGCCTGTCTAGTTCTCTACACTTCTTGCCTATACTGTTACTTCCTTTCTGACTTGTGGTCTGTGTTCAATCTTTCTCTCTTTAGGGCCTGTTTGTTCTCCTGATTTTCCCTCACTGTCTCACAGAGTGATACAATCCAGAGGCTTATCCCAGAAGTATTCAGTATTTTTTTTTTGAGTTGCACCCTGCATGTGGTATTGCAATGGATAAAAATGTTATTAAAAACAGACATAACTATTTTTGTCTTCAAACATTTAAAGTTTATATGAAATGAAAGAGCTGAGATATGTACTAATAAGCTGGCTAGGTGGTTTTTTTTTTTTAAAGGGTAAACGAAGATAGTTCATTCTGAGCCAAATATAGGTGGCCATGGCTTGGAGGTACAGATCTAGGTTACCCTGAATAATGACTTTCACTATGGAAGTGGCCACATATACTTTCATTTTCAAGACATAAAATGAAGTCATAGATGAATACACTCTCCAAATACATTTGGTGGGAAAGTTAGGTAGATAGATGGGTTAGAGCTGAATTGGGTAAATCCGTTTTATGGGTTTCAGATATTATCTGAGAGCAATAATCTCAGCTTTGGGGTTGGTAGAACCAAGGGAGTCAAGAAGCTGGGCATTCTAAATGTTTTAAGAAATAGTCACAAAGACATTAGGTCACTTAGGAGGTGGGTAGGAAATGGATGTTAAGGAACCAAAACAGCCCAGGATAATTCTGGCTCTTGGTCAACAGGCCTGCATCTTGCAATCACAGAACTTTAATCAGCCAACCAGTATGAAAGATCTTCAACTTAGCTGTGGGTTTTTCGGATGACTGCCATTCACACATGCCATGTGTAATCCCTTGGCATCCTAGGTGAGCTTGGCGTGGTCACTCACAAATCTAAACATATAATCAAAGAAGAAGGGAGGACACATAAATACCAACAAATGAACAAAAGAATCGAGATATTTTCCCGTAAGGTGCTGTTTATGCAGAAAGGATGGGAGGCAGTCCAGGAAGTCCGTTAGAAGAGGGAGGGAGGGAGACAGAGAGGGTGGAGGAGGGAGGGAACGTGGGAAGGAGGGAGGAGGAGGGGGAGAGGGAGAGGGAGAGGGAGATTGATTCTGTCACACTTTAACCCCTTCTGTCTCTTCCCCTGAATCATTCATTTATTTATTTATCTATCTATCTATCTATCTATCTATCTATCTATCTATCTATCTTTCTGTCTTTTTCTGTTTGTGTCTTCATTGGGTGAATGTTTGCATAATGCAGTGTTGAATCTGAAAGTTTGAAGGCACAGAATTCTCTTGGGGGAAGTCATGAACCTGTATAGACTGGTATTTTACCCCCGTCCTGGGTGCATAGTTAACCATGCATTTGTTTCCTCATATTTTAAAATGTGTGTGTGTGTGTGTGTGTGTGTGTGTGTGTGTGTGTGTGTGTGTGTATGTGTGTTTCTTATCTTCCACCAATAGACAAAAGTCTAGTGTGCTTTTCTGAGTTCCCTGGCTCGCTGCACTAACAGTAAACACCCTTTCTCATGTGTATCAACACTTGAAGCTTTTTTGCTCCCATAAACTTTGCTTTAATGTAAATAAAAATAAAGATTATAGGTTTAGAAGGTGTTAGGTAAATAAAATTAGACAGAAAAATCATTCCCATTCAATTAATTGTCTTCATGAAAGTCAGCGAGAACTAAACACATTTCCTATTAAATAAGCATTTCTGTAGAATGCAAAACAAGTTGGGCATAATTCACTAAGTGATTGCAAAGCCAGAATAAAACCTCACTGACTTAAAAAACATTTTTAGAGATTTATAATTGTGATAGCCATTATACTAAGTAATGAGTTCCATTGTGGCATTTCTGTATATATGTTTCACTATAGTGTCTTCTTATTTGTCTTACCACCTCCGCTGTCCCCTCATCCGCATTCATAGCAAAAATATGTCATCACCTTCTCTTGTTAACCTTCCCCCACCTGTCTTAGTTTTGAGTCCCTGTGCTGTGATAAAATTCCATGAAGCAACCTAGGGGAGAAAGGCTTTATTTGAATCACGATTCCAGGTTTTAGACCGTCATCATGGGAAGCCAGGGGGGCAGAAGCTGAAGCAGAGTCCCATTGTATCCACAGTCAAGAGCAGAGAGTAGTTAATTCCTACACACAAGCCTGTGCTCAGCACCCTTGCTTTCTTCATCCTGCATAATTCTAGCTATCCTGATTAGGAGACGGCGCCACCCACAGCGGGCAGGGCTTCTCATGAATCAAGATTATTTTGCATAGACATGCCCACAGAGTTATCTAATATAGACAGTTCCTCACTGAGACTCACCAAGGGATTTCTACATTCTGTCTCATTGACGAAGATAATTGCTGTCCCCCTCCTCCCCTCTCCTCTTATACATCCCCCTCTCTTTCACACACACACACACACACACACACACACAGAGACACACACACACAGACACACACACAGACACACACACACACACACACACACTTCACTCCTTTATATGGTCAGTGCTCTATCATATGCATGTTTTAAAGATAAACAGTAGTCCTCAAGTAAGAAGTTGTATCAATACCATGTGTCACTTGGCAGCTGCAAGGATCCTTTCTGTTAACTCCATGGCATTTTCTTGAGAAATGTTTGTGCTAGTCCTGGGCAGGTGGTCCTTGTGTATATAAGAAACCAGGTTGTATAAGCAATGGAGAGCAAGGCAATAAGCAATGTTTCCCTGTGGCTTCTGTTTCAGTTTCTGCCTCCAGGTTCCTGCCTTGACTTGCTTTCCTGATGGCCTTTATATTCTGTAAACTGAAATAACCCCTTTCCTCTCTTTGGTCCTGGTGTTTTATCACAGTAATCAAAGCCTTACTAGGACAAATGGCAGGCACTTCCCTGGTTACTGTTTATCTCTCTGGCCCTCATCTTTGGTTCACACCTCCCTGGTGGCTTCTGACTTTTTAAAATCATAAACCTTTTTGAATTGTTACCATTTTGAATAAATGATATGAATATGCTCATTACCATTTTAGCCATTGCTTTTTGAAATCTGCTGTGGTAATAGGAGCATTGGTGCTCTTCTAAAGCTTTGTCTAGCTCAGTCCATCTCTAGATGTGTGCCATCTTTGCAAGTGAAACTGTACCCCATTAACACCGATTTCCTATTCTCCAGCCTGCTATGGCCCTTGGCAACTGCTGTTATTAACATTTTAAACTTTATGTTAAAAACTGCCCTCCACATTTGCATATCCTGCTAGTGGGCAGCAAGTAGAGAGCTCTGTTTCTCTGGATTTGAAAGGCAAAGGTATTTTCTTGGAGAGTAGAGGGAAGAGACTCTGAAGCCTTTGCATGTCTTGCCCCCACTTACATGGGTGACACCACCTTAATTACCAGTAGTCTAAGCCTGTGCGCCCACTCAGAGGCATCTCATTTCTGCTCTTCCATTACTTTAAAGGAATTGAAAAGCTTTCCTCCTGAAATTTATTTTTCCTTATAATTTGGTCATTTTGCTAACACAGACTTGGCAGTTTCTATGACTTTTGCTCCAGTGAACCTTTGCCTTTCTTCATTGATCTTTTGAATTATTTTGTGAAATATAGAAAGCTAATATCAGGTACTTCATGTGTAGCTTGCAGTGGGCACCGGGGAGAAGAAGGTGAAGAACCAGGGCAGACAACTACTGGCCTCTCTGTTGGCCTCATGGAACCTCACTCAAAGCCAGGTGCCGCTGTTTGAGGGCTGTGATATCCGGAATTAGTCACTTCACCTTTCTGCACCTAATTTCATGATCTGTAAAAGAGGAAAATTAAAATATCCTCTTCTGAATGAGCTCTATGAATATCAAGTAGCATGAGACATGAAAAGAAGCGCTGTACTCTGTCATACCAGAAGTTATTTCTGCTGAGTGAGACGGGGAGACATACAGTAGCAATGGCAAAGTATTCCCAAAGTTCTGTGACCTGGGCTTCTGTCTTCTCCAAGTGCTCCCATGAGTGGGACCACAATCTTGTCACCATTTGCTTTCCATTTGTACCTGACCTCCTCAGAATTGGAGGGGGCAGTCTGATGGAATGCATGGGGTTTCTGATAGAGGATTCATCTTTCTAAAATCTAGTTTCTTTTGTAATCCCTTTGGCAGGGTGGTCTACAGTTAAAAGTAGTCATCCACTGAGACACACAGGGTGGAGGGAATTGTCTCCTCTCTGTCCGGTGCCTGCATGCTCTGGGGATTTCACTCTGGCCCAAAGAAATAATGACGTGCAATAATGTTGAATCAGACACCATGAATCCAAATGAAGCAATATTGAGGGTCCAATCCCAAGAGTTCCTTGTGTGTGAACTCAGGCAGGAGCTCCCTGAATGACTCTTGCCCGGTGTCACCATGCACATGATAAATGCCAAGGTGGGAATTTTGAAGTATAACCAAGAGCATTGTGATGAGGGCAGCTAGTAACCTAACAGTATTTTGTTGAGTGTCCTTGGACCAATTTAGTGAGGCACTTCCTGCAGAGAACCCAAGGCAATAAATGAACGATGTAGAAAACAAATAAAAGGATTAGAGCATTTTTGTATCCTGAGAAAGAACCTGTAGAACCACTTGTGTTCAGATGACCAGCCACTCAGTTAACAGCCCAAGTGCTCTGCATGAACCAGGCTTCATGCTCGATCTTAGGAGACAACCATGACCCAGAGAGGTAGGTAGACCCGTCGCTAAGAATCTGAAGAGAGAAAGACTACATACGAAGTTGTGGTGCAACAAAAATGTTACATTTCTGGGCTATAGGGGAAGTACAGTATAAGGTGTAAGGATAAGCAAGAAGGTTCCTTCCATAGATAGAAATGGTCTGGTTTTGATGCCAGTTCTTGAAGGACTGATAGCATTTGTTCCTGTGAAGAGGAAAGTGAAGAGCATTCCTGACAGAAGAGCCCATTAAAGAGGATCGAAGGTACACAAAGGACATATGGAGCCATCTGTATGTGTACCTGTGGGGGAAATTGTGGCAGAAGAGAACTTGAAGGATCTGGAATGTCAGATGAAGGACATGGGGGAATAGCATTAGTTGTGCTGTGTTGGAAAGATTGCTTTGGACATCGTTATCAGTCAGCTTTCTACAGGTGTCTCCAGTACACTTGATGTCTTACTTAAAACTTTTGCAGAAGTTCCTCTTGTGGAACTATACACATCTGTGGATTTAGAGAGCAAGATTTCAGTCTGTTTTTCATGCATTCCTGCATGGAGGGAATATTTACTGTGAAAACTATTAGATTTTAGGCCAGCCTTATTACAAAACACATTTTTCTTTCTCCATTTTTCAGAATGGCCCGGCAATATCAAAGGGTAGTAGTAGCTTCTAGTTTTCTAGTACATGTTGGGGATGCCTATTCCCACCATGCACTAAGAGAACTGGGAGAATAATGGCACCTGTCTTTTTTTCTGAGTCTATTGTTTTGTGCTTGGGTTTTGCAGTGGTTTTCAGTATCCATATGCTAGAAGTGGAATCTAGTCCCTGCCACCCCACTATACTAAGAGCACAGTGTCACTGTGCTTACCTCCTGCCAGCATGGTTTGTGTCCCATTCTCTATGGTAATTATGCCCTTCTTCCTCATTGAGCTTGTGCTAGAAGTGATTTATCAAATGACAAAATTGACTTGAAGTTGTCCGTTTTACTTTTCACCAACGAAGAACCCACGGCTCTTATGTTACCCCTCCACACCCAACCATTGCTGCCCACGGAAGATTTTGTAGGCGCCTCCTAAACTAGGTCTGTTTGGGGTTTTTCTTTTTACACAGTCAGAACCTCAGTTTGTCTAAAGAATGTCCAGTTAGCATCTTTAAACTCTGCCAAGACTTCTAATATTTGGAGATCTTATAAAAAGGCAATCTTTACAGTTGGTTAAGGTGGAGGAATACTGTGATTTATCCCTAAGTAATTTAGTTTTATAACATGCATTAGCATTGCAAAAGGCCCCAAGTAGTCCCGCAGAAAAGATCTCTTCTTAACTTAATCCTTCACCTATTATTTATAGCCAAGTAGTACATACCTAAAATGTAGGACAAACACTGATACATGACTTACCAAAAAGCCATTCTGTAGAAGCCTAGGTATGTGACCTCCAGAGACTCTATAGTAATTTCAGAATGAAAATTTGAAGTAATCAGAGTTTCATAGCTGTACTCATTAATATATATATATATATATATATATATATATATATATATATATATACATGTATGTATGTATGTATGTATGTATAAAATTGGTTCTGTGTCTTTCTGCTTGGATTGAGTATTTCTAATGAATGTTAGTTTACCACTCCATCTGGGTTAACAGAGCTGCTACATCTGATACTATTTTCCTACACATGATATTATTTTCATGTATCTCAAGAAACACCAAAGAGGAGAGAAATAATAAGACATTAATTTTGACTGTGGAATACCAGGCTGATGACCCTGCGGAGTTACTGCAGAGTGAGATTAATTATGCAGATCTGCCACCCTAGGCTTTGGAGTTTAAGTACCCTGTTGTAATTCACCACAGGATCATTCATGTTGCCAGCATATTGATACGATTGTTATTCCAGCAAGGTTTCCTCTGCCCCTAGACAATTACAGACCACTTACCGGCATCTCTCATTGACTTTTTATTTAAAATTCCCAGGGCCTCTTCAGGCATGCAGGTCCTTTTGTTGGAGACAGTGGCAAATCAATGGCATGAGGCAATGTGGGATTTTCCCTGGGACATGATAAAGCTAAGATGGTTTGTTAAGCCAAAGTTAGACATTCAGATTCTGGTTGAAAATGGTGTCCTTGTCACTTCCTGTCCTTAACTTCAACTTTAAAGTAATTACAAGAGCTAATAGGGAGCGTTTCCTTGGGATGAAGGATCACAAGCACTGGCATGTAGGTGTTGGGTTTGAGCACAGGCCTCCCCATTTGTCATCAGGGGAACTTTGGGGAAATCACTGGTTCCACAGAAGAGTCTCAATATTAAATGACAGTCTCTTGGAAGCCTGAGGGGATTTAAATGTGCTTCTGTATGAAGAAAACTGTGAGACAAAGTGTTCTAAAACTACTTCTTTCTCCCATGGAAGTGGATTCCTCTTATACATGGTCGGTTTTGTTTTGATCAAACCTACTTTTATGGCCCCACAGCTTAAGAAATGCCCTGTCAACTCCTATATACACTGGCAATGATACCTAGAGCAGAAGGTAGTAACCGAGCCTTGATATGATCGGCACCTCCAAGGGGAGCTCATCCTTGGAGTTCATAGAACAAAATTCCCACTTCCCATCCACATGCCTGAAAAAGAGGACATATGCCCAATTAGCCTGTTAGTACATTTCCTGCTGCCTTCTAGGATCATTGGTAAAACGTGTGGCCTGTTTTGTGTTGTCCTTTTGTCCCGAGTGCCTTTATTCTGTATGCATGGCTGTACTTTCTGGGTGATCCCTGCTTTCAGGGTCCAACGGAGTTGCATCTCCAAGAGAGCTTCAACCACTTCTCCTCTGGGCTGAAACACCTTTCCATCATCTAACAAACAAGCCCCAGTCTCCCTAGCCTATTAAAATGCAGGTAATGCTTCCCTCACAGCCCGCCAGTGTGTTTCCTGCCCTGAATGCATGCTTACTAATAGCATAAGAAAACAGTTAAATGGCACTTAGCACTAATAGCAAATACTCTTTTAGGCACTGTATATATTTATGTATGATATATATGGTAATGGCTATCATCTCATTAATAAACACATAACGTATGGACTTTAATCTCCCAATTTTGCAGTTGATTATAACTAATTACAGTCAATTTTAATCAATTATAATCAGCCATATTTGAGGTAGAGATTCTCTGCTAGGTTGTTAGCTCCTGGGTGCCTGAGATGTAATAACGTCTCTGCCACCCGGAGCACCTGACACAGGCGCTCCACACTCTAGGTACTCACTCATACTGGTAATTAGTTTTGCATTGGGAAATAGGCCCTGACAATACTATGGTATAGCCACAAAATGCCGATCTTGTACATGTTTTATCAGAAAGATTTGCTTTCAATTTGTTTGTCAAAGTTATTTAAAACCTCGCATGAAACACTAGCTGGATACCATTTTGTGAGGGAGGCCAGGGAACTTTTTTGCAAGTAGCTGTATGGGGACGTTATGGCAGTTCTTCAGAAATTAGAGTCCCTTAAATTTTAAGTGGTTTATAGTCTGTTAGATGACAACACTGTACAATGCCGGCTTATTTTTATTAATGTGTAAGGTAGATTGCATGACATTACTTGATTTGCAATAAGCTCACCAGATATCCAATGCATAAGAAGTGAAATGTGGTTGAGAAGCCCCTCCCCTTCCTTTCAGTGTGATCTGGTGGACTTAGGTCACAGCCCAGACTCTGGGACTGGTGGGTGTACATTGCCATCTGTCAGGATGGTCCTGGTGTCCAAAACCTCATGAAAGGAGCCATAGAATTTTCTCAACAGAGACACAGACTTCCTCAGTGTTAGTTCCTAGGCAGATTTTCTTTAACACTTTAGACACAGAGAGAGGGTATCTTCTTTAAGCCTTGCTATTGCCACCCCCTTTAAAATCGCCTGATGTAAGTTTCCATCAAGACAAGGAATATTACTTTTGCATTTCAGAGACAAGATTGGGGATACGGATGAGAAGGATGCTGAGCAGACGCTTTTTTCCAGTGGTCTGACAGTGCGAGCATAGACGGCTCTGTGCCTCCCTAGTTGGCACCGTGTCAGCCTGGAATATGCTAAGTCCTTCCTGAAGGTTCTCTCTTAACTCTTGACTCTAACTCTTTCTAACAGAGCTAGTTGCAGAAGCCGAGGCATGTAAACAATAAAATTCACTGCCAATGTCACAGAGTGAGTAATGACAGTCTGCATTGGGACCCAGGAATCTCCGTTTTTTCTCTTCTAATTGAGAAGGGAGGAGCTGTCGGAGTTGCTGGGTTTGACAGAATGAAGGAGGCTTATCTAGGGACCTGGTGAATGGGGGAGAGGGCAGGTGAGGCTGTAGTCTGCTGAACTGTCTCTAGCAAACTAGTCATGGTTTTGATAGAATTTCAGGGACACTGTAGGGAAGAACCGTAATTTCATAGGAGACTGTGACAAGCCTCATAGAATTCTCTAAGTGGTTCACACCTCAGATGGAACCTATGGATAAGTGTACAAAAGAGAGTACGGACACCTTACATTTTATCACCTCTCACCATTTATGAGGCTATTTCACAAAGATTTTCTACCATAATCCTACAGCAGTCTTCAAAATAAAGATTGCTATCCTATGTTACTCATGAGGATACCAGGGTCTGTAGTTCTTGCATAACACAGCCAAGGCCACACAGGTAAAAGTGTCCAGTGACAAATGTCTCTCTATTTAGAAGATCTCTCTCTCTCTCTCTCTCTCTCTCTCTCTCTCTCTCTCTATATATATATATATATATATATATATATATATATATATATATATATATATATATATATATACACATATATATATATCAATACACTCACATACACACCCACGCACACACACAGAGTGTGTGCCTTTTCATTATGTAACAGCATTGAATTTATGAACGCAAACTTGAATTCCCACTTTGAAAGACAAAAAACTGAACAAATTGAACCAGAGCAGAACTACCTTAAAGTGCTTCAGGAAGTACATACACCTACTCAGAGATTTTAGAAAGAGGCCAGTTTATTTCTGGAAAATGAAGAGGGAAAGACTGGAGAGGACTGGCGAGGCACGCACAAGTCTGTGGACAGATTTATTTCATTTCAGTGTCGAGTGGGAAGGCAGCTGTGTCTTAGGGACCCAGCACTGATCTGTAAAGTATGGCTTGGTGTCTCCCTTCCTTCCCTAGTGAGAACTTTTATTGGCTCTGTCTGTATTTCTACTGAGACCCAGAAAGGCATTTGCATATGAAGAAGTTCATGGATAAATAAGTTCAGTTAATATCTTGTTAAACAAAGCTAACGATGATATTTATTTAACAGATTGTCTCAAGACATTAAAATGCCATTAGAAATGGTGAACCTTCATGAGAGCTGTGGTACATTACTCTTGAAACACATTTTTAAAAAGTTTTGCTTGAGAGTCAGGGTATTTACCAAAGGATGTTTTGTACATTTCAGTATGACTTTGGTGGCATTTGTAATGAAGTTGAACATTGATTTTCGTGTTATTTTGTTTATGCTTTCCTTTGTTTCCATTTTGTATATGTCTCTTAGTTGGCAAGCTGTGAGGTTCCTGATTATAGCAACAGTATACTTCTTATTTCTCACCGCTGTGACAGAATATGAACAAAGACAACCTAAAGAAGGGAAGGGTTATTTTGGCTCTGTACAGATTTGGAGTATGGTCTGTCTTGATAGGGGAAGCCTGAGGTGGTTGGCAACATTGAATCTGTCATCAGGAAAACAGAGGTACGTAAGTATAGATATTCTGCTTCCTTCTCCTTTTTATTCCATTCAGGATCCAGGCCCCTGGGCCAGTGGAATAACAGTAATCCCATTTAGGGTAGGTCTTCTCACAAAAATCCAGCCTCAAAACCCTGTTACAAACATGCCAAGAGGCTTGTCTCTAGGGTGAAGCTAGGCCTTTGTCAAGTTGGTGAGCAACATTAACCATCACTGTGTTTATGTCTGTAACATTTATGAAATAGGGCGCAATAAATAACCCCATGATTTGAATAGAGCATGATGCTGGAGACCGAGAAGGTAGACTGTGCAGTGTTTTAAGCACAAATCTATGAAAATGTGGCAAAGCTTTGCTGCTTCAGCCTTTTCCAAAGGCAGGATTGTGTTCTGTATGCCATTCCCTTGAATTAGAGGGGTTATTGATAGTCATGTCTTGACGTAGAATTTAAGTAGCAGAAAACCCTCAGATGGCTGAGAAGCTTTCTGTGTTGGGAAAAGTAATTAATTTCCTAACCAGGAAGTGTTTGGGTGTTAGTCCTAAGGTGATATGACTGTTCTGTGTCTGTAATGGGAATAGTTCCACCCCATTCCCTCCTTGAACTTCAGGTGGCATCATGGTGCCCAAGTGGGTTGATTACTTCCCTTTCAGCATACATCTTTAGATATGCCAGATTCAGGAGGGTTTCCAGACTGTGAGCTTCTATTTGCCAGGCAATTTCACCTTTCGTAAGGATAGGACAACATCCATTCTTCCTAGTTCTTCATAAACATATACTGAATGCAATAAAATAATTGTTAAACCATAGCCTCCTTTCAAACATAAATAAAACAAACTTATTTCATAATAAAAAGACATTTCTAGTGCTTACAATTTACATAATATTTATAATTATAAAGGTGTTTTTTCCTAATTTTTAATAGCATCATTTTTTCTAAGTTCAAATTTTATTGTAGAGAATATCACAATGCCCTTGGCTTTTCTATATGTAGGTACGCTTAATCTGATCCTTACCTATCTCCTTTGAAATATTTTAGAAAAAACTACACTAAACTTGGGCCTGGTACACCCAAGAATAAGACATGGAGCATTGTACCCAGCTGTTGATTGTAGGTAAGGCCCTAGTTACTTGATATTTGTTTTGTTTTTTACAAACCATAGTCAACATAGCTTGAGTTACAGACCTATGTTAGATGACTCCACAATTACAAGTGTTGAGCCTCTGTTATCTCAGTAAACACTGCTTATGTTTGCCAGTATATGCGGACAACTATTTATCTTCTTGGACATTGCTAAGTCCTCTATTCAAGGATCCCTCAACAAATGAGGTAAAATGTCAATATATATCATCTGCCAACGTCAGTGTTCCTAAAATGATTGTTAAGTTATTGGAGAGTCTGCACATTGGTGTGAAGGCATGTAAGACACACCTAGCTTTGCTTGAAAGTTTCTGGGAACTTCTAGTACATTAGTCTTAAATTGACTCTGGAGAATGGTAATGTCCCCATTCTCCCGAAGTGGACACCTTTCATCCCATGTTTGCCTCACCACTTTTCTCAGAGTTCACAGGGTCACACAGTCAAAAATATAAGCCCGGGTCTGGCGCTCTGTTAAACTCCTCTTAGATTGCCTCTCATGCAAACCTACTTCTACTCTCTGTGTGACAGACACGAGCCTTCAGGGTGATGGGTCCTCCCTACCTCTCAGAACACGTTGTTATTCAAAGCATTAAAGCCCAAGGTGAAGGCCTCCTGTTCCCTTTCTATTCCAAGCTTCAGAAGGTGGCAGGTATTGAGTTCTATTCATCCTCTCTAAGTTCCCGGTATTTTGAAGCTGTGGGGAAAGCAGTGTCCAAGAGTGTGCTAATGTTTTCTGGTGTGAACTTTGACTCTAGTGTTTCATCAGTAATGGTTGGCAGCACTGACTTGGTGAGCTTGAGGTGGAGGACAGTTCTTTGATCTTTCATTTTACATCTACTGGTAGACTTTTCTGGAACATTCAGTACTTAATGACAGGGCTGTTATTTTGAAAGTGAATGTTGAAAATAGAATTCAATATATTTAGATTTAAAAAGGCCTTTATTAAGACTGCGTAGATCTTTACTAAGATCATGAATCATCAGTTTTTTAAAAAGAAGAATCATGTTGCTTAAAATGTATTTAATAAGCATATATAATAAAATTGATCTGCTTTGAAGCACGGTTTTATGGATGGTCTGGTTACCATTTATGGCCAACTTCAAACTTGGGGGCAGGGCTCTGGCCATGCCTGGGAAGGATTGCCATGATGATAGCTAGCCTCTGAGAATGTCCATAAGAGGTTGTATTTTTAAAGATGTATTTAGTGCATGAATGATGAATGTGTGGGCTTATGTGTATGTCTGGATGTCAGAAGGCAACTTGGGGAGTCAGTTCTCCCCTTCTACACTTGTGTGGGTGCTGGAGATCAACCAGGTGGTCAGGTTCTTGTCATCACATGGCAAGTGTCTTTAGCTTTTGAGCTGTCTCTGTGGCCCAGGACATCATATTTATTAAGTTGATCAATGTGCGGAGACTCATCTTAAATGTAGATGTGGCCATGTTTTCAGGAGAGAATTCTGGGCTGTATAGAGTAGAGAAGGGAAGTGTAGCACCCATTCAACATCTTCTGGTTGTGACTGCAGATCTAGTGTGACTAGCTGCTTGAAGTTCCTGATGCCTCGACTGCTCTTCAGTTATGGATGGTAAGCTGGAACTGTGAGCCCAAATAGACCTGTTTTTCCCTTAGTTTCTGACTATCAGGTTATTTTATCATGGTGACAAGACCAAAACCAAGACAATGGATTTTAGGTTGTATCCTGGTAGAGCAATTGCCCCAATAAGGTTATTCAAGTGGTCCATACCACTACTCTACAGTTCCTTTAGAGATATACTATTCTACTAGTCCAACCCTCAATGTCTGTTTCTTGTCACACCATTTTCTTCTTTCTGAGAATCTTACATAAATGGAATTATTCAGTGTGTAGCCTATTCAGAGTGACTTCTTTCATGTAATAGAATTCCTTTGAAGTTCACCCAAGTAATTTATAAACATACACTGGATACACTGGATAATGTTCATTGTTTAGAGTTATGAATATTCTTTCTTTCTTTCTTTCTTTCTTTCTTTCTTTCTTTCTTTCTTTCTTTCTTTCTTTCTTTCTTTCTTCCTTCCTTCCTTCCTTCCTTCCTTCCTTCCTTCCTTCCTTCTTTCCTTCCTTCCTTCCTTCTTTCATTTTCTTTTTGTATGCTCCAAAGCTTATTGATGATAGTGAAATATACATTGCCACATACATATTTGTGGGGTGTGTGTGTGTGTGTGTGTGTGTGTGTGTGTGTGTGTGTGTGTAGCTTTTATTTCTTATGGAAAGACCTGAGAGCAAGACTATGTGAAGTCATATAGCAGGACTATTATTTACCTTTACAAGAATCTTCCATTCTGTTTTGTAATCGGGACTCCACACATGATTGCACACAACATTTCCAGCTACTGTCTATATTTTTAAGTCTTAGATATTTTCAATTTTTTATTATATTTGCTATTTTGACAAGAAGTAGTAGTGATCTTAATTTATTGTAGTTTTTAATTTGTATTGCCCAAATGAGCCATGGTCTTGAACATCCTTTGATATGTTAGTTTGCCTTCTGCATATTCTTTTTGGTAAAGTTATCTTTTTTATTCATAGACTTAATATTTCAAGAGTAGTTTTTTTTAACTGGATGATGCCTCTAACTTTATTATTATTATTAAATTATTCCATATCTTGGGGCCCTCATCCTTCCTTTCATGTAAACCTAACCTCATTTATCTATATCTAAAGCTATCCCTATGACCTACGCCTATTATGTTATTTACTCTCACTAATGGGACAAATAACCAAAATGTCCATTTATAGGACACCCACAAAGCCTGGTACACATCCACAATTCCAATATTCTGAAAGCAGACCCAGGAGGATCAAGAATTTATGACAAGGTTGAGTTACATAAAAAGACCCTCACCTCTCATTACAGGAGTTTCTTTGTGCAGTACGTGGTGGTTAACACAGAAGCTCACATCTAGTGTGAGTGCAGAGAATGACAGTGGAGTATTCAGTCACAAATGCAACATCCTTGTCCCCAGGTCTAAGCAACTACCAGATGCCAATGTGTCATTGAATGGTTTTCTGTGAGCCAGAAGGACAGGGACAGAGCAGTAGACTTACTTCTCTGTTTTTGCCCTTGGAAGACTAACATCTAGGTAGTGTCAAAGCTGTGCTCCCTTCTCACTGCTATAAAGATGAAGGCCTTTCCACACCCTCAGTATTTGAAGGACAAATGAGACCATCTTTCATTTTAACTGAATGCTGTGAGTTTGTACCTTTTGGAATATTGGCCTGTTCCATCTATGTTATGGAACTTAAATGTCTGGTATGTATAGCTTCAGCATATACATTTCATGTCTCTGTGATCAGTAGCTGTATCTCTTAGTTTATTCCTGCTTTCCGTATTTGTTTTGCGTCCTTGCTTCATTTGCCTAGAGATCGATCAGAATCACCAGTCTTTTCGGAGAACCCATTTGCCACCCTCCCTCCATTTTACACATTCTAAAATTCTTTGATCTCCACTCGTTCTTTTATTTTTTATTTTGCTTACGTGGTTTATTTGTCCTGTCATTCCTAGGATCTAAAGTGGAATCTTAAACTGCTCTCTTTATATCTTTCTTTCAAGTATAATGTCTTTAATACAACAAACTGTTTTTCAAGAAGCACATTGTTAGTATATTTTAATCTCATTTCTTCTCTCCCTTAGAGATATTTCTTTTGATCCATTGGTTATTTAGAACTATATTCCTCCCTTTACTTCCCTGTTTTTATGTCTGATTGAACCTTATATTTAAGGATTGTCCTCTCATTTCCTTTAAAGATGCTATGGTTTGATTCCTCTCAAGTGATATGACCTACCTGAGTGCTTAAATAGGTTACTCAATTGTTGGCATTTAAGAGTCCTTAGAAGGCTGCTCTTTATCATGCCCATGTTCTATATCTTCATTACTAGGAAGGATAGAGCAGAGCACACTTCTTTCATATTGCCTATAATTAGTGCCTTTCATGTTGGCTTGTTTAAAAGTTTGCTTATTGCTCATGAAATTGTCTCATGGAGATCCTCTTATGGGAGGATTGTGAGGCAATACCAGATGGATGAAAACAGTCCCCACTTCTTAATAAACATAAGGGGGTTCCCATTCTCAGAAAGGAGTGGGGAGAGGAGCCGTGGGGGGCACTGAGAGGAGAGAGGAGATGTAAATAGGGATGTAAAGTGAATACATAAATTAATTAATGAAAATGTCATTTTTCTTTTTCTAAAATGAGATAAAAGTTTGCTTATCATCTCTTAAGTGTGTGTTAATGGAAAACATATTCTAGTTTATCTGAAATTTAGAGAATAGTAAGGAAAAACCCAGATGGGCTTACCATAGCTGAGGACTCAGGGAAGCTGTTTGGTAGCAGTATTGACCTGACACGGGTTTGGCCATCTGAGATTTATGATCTGCTAGAGGCCAAGTTTGCCATGGCTAGATCATTACAAAGGACAGAAACAAAGCAAGGAAAGTCAGATTCATGGTCGCAGCAGGCTTATCCAGCTTGTAGTGTGACCTTATAGGAGACACAGTAAAATTCCCGGGAAGAAAAACTGACAAAGGCCATTCTTAAGGTCTGAGTCCAGCAATCCTGGTGAGTCATAGAAGTGACAGTTCTTCGAGCACAGAGGAATACATAGAGTCAGCAAACAGATAACCACTACTCTGCGGCTCAGGGAAACACCATTGTGTAAAAGAAAACGTGAGCAAGCGGCTTCCAGGCCTTGAGCCTAGAATACTGGTCCAGAGAGAGAATGCCTGACAGCTGACGCAGAGCCTAGGCCATCCAGAAGCTTAGCAAGCCTCGAGAATGTGGATAATGGAAAGTTTCCATATAGAGGTAAGTATAAGAGTGGGAAGGAGAAAGTGAATCCTTACTAACATTTCTATGATTATGTAGAATTAAGCATGCATTTGAAACTCTTTGATAAGCGATATATGCACCCAAGGTGGTAGGTCTATCAAGAAACAATGACATTGAGTGTCTGACAACTACTGATTCCAAAGGAGATATGATAGGAATAGAATGGGTAACAGAAAAGGCTGTCTGGGCACATATGTAAATCACTATAATCTGAAGCTGAAGAGGATCCAGTAGACACCATCACAGTTATGTAAAGCTAACTGTAATTTCAATACAGCGAGCCAGTTTCTCCCACTGTGACTCAATATCCTATCACTCCAAAAACCAAGACTTGAAAGTGCATTCCTTTTTACAATGACAAAAATTCCAAGATTGAATGCAAGTCAGTATTAAATGAACCATCATCCTCTAAGAGGGTTCAGGCTAGCCAGCTATCTCCCACTAACCTTGGTACCTTTAGTCTGTCAGAACATGCTGCGCAATCCAATTTTGGTTTTGTCGGCTTGATGTTTTATTCATTACAGGGCAAGGTTGACCCTGGATTTTTGTTTGAACAAAGGTTATCTTTGGATTAGCTCTCTGTTGGTGACCTGACTCTGCTCCATCCTGCATAATCCAGTATCTCTTGGGAATATCAATTAGGGTCCTTAATCACACTAATTAGAATGTCTTCTACGTGTTGCTCTAGGAACTCAGCAACTTATAAACAGGTCATTGGTAAAATCCAAAGAGGTATGTGTGTGAAGGTCTTTGTATGAGCCTCCCCACTCTCCCTGGTGTGTGTGTGTGTGGTGTGTGTGTGTGTGTGTGTGTGTGTGTGTGTGTGTGTGTGTGTGTGTGTGTGTTAATAGTAAAAAGCAATGAGGAAGGTCAGAATACTTTAGTAGAACCAGAATACTTTAGTAGGGCTGAAACTGCTGCACTCTGAATCTGCAGTGCAAAATCTTACTGCTCTTGCTGACAAGGATTGATGTGGAATTATTAATTACTTTTATTAATGACTTGGGTGAGGACATAGGTGGCATGCTGAGCAAGCTTGTCAATGACAAAAGTCTAGCAGGAGAGCAGTGACTGTGACAACAAATTCAGGATCCAAAATGACTCCAAGACAGACTTTAGTGGCCATTCCCTTCCATTATGCGCCTGGCAGAGCGGCTTGCTTAAGTCCTAAGCTGATCACTCTTGTGTTCCTGTATTAGTTCTCCATGCAGAAAGCATCAGTTATCTGGTCTGCTATGGAAGATAAATCATGTCTTTGGCTTGCTTTTCACAGCATTGGCACCTTCTCTTCCTAGCCCTTTCTTCTTTCCAACAGAATCATCTATAGTTCTCTCTAATAACCTGTACTTGAGCCAAACAAAAGTACCACTGGACGATGATTATGCTATTTTATATTATGTCTCTTATTTTATTTATCTTTGAATGTTAGTCTCCAAGACCCTCGTTTTTCCTCACGCTCCTTCTGCTTCAATTCCCAATAACCAACAAGTTCTTGCTCAGTGTGAAAGTCTTGTGTTTCAGCTCCTCAGAGTCTTTGGGGGGGAACTATCTCTCATTTGATCATCTTGAGTTGTGTTGATTTCTTGCTTTCTTTTATTTCATTTCACTTTGTACTCCAGTTTCTTCTTTTGGTGCATATTTTAAGTTTCCATAAGACTCTGCTTATTACTATATCCTTTGATAAGTCCTATTTGTAGTCTGTGTCTGCATATATTTTTCTTATACAGTTGAAGACATTGAGGTAGTCTTCATGGGTTTACTGACTGCAGAGAAATATTCTTCAAAAGCCTTGCATTATGCTCACTAGAATTCACTGCAGTTAGATGAATGTAACTTATTAATAAAAAAAATGTGAAATACTTTGGGGAAGAAGATGGTACTGGGGCTCACGACCTGGGTATTTCATATGTTATGGAAGTACTGTACCAACAGGCTACCTCTGAAGCCCTCAACATGTTTTTATTGAATGAGTGAATGAGTGATAGATGGATAGATACAACTGAATTCCCGTAAGATAATGGTCTTATCTTAGAGGATTAGAACACAACTATTTAGGGAAAGGACATTTGATATTTGAAACAAAATGTTTTCATGTAGTACCTCTTGTGGTAAACTTACCTGTGAGTTTTATATAGATAACCTAAGGAAGGAATTAAAGATTTTTGATTGTTTGTTGCTAATATAAATGGTAGGTGTAGAAATTTGCATTTTGTGTTAGAATATACAAAATAGCTGAAGCTGTTTGGGTAATACCAATTTATACAATTTATTTCTATGTAGTACTCTTATAAGTGACCCATTTTGGTGTTTTATATCAAGCTAGCATGCATTTATTTTGGCCATTTTAGGTATGTGGAGTCCTGTGCTTGATGAGGTATTTTTTGTTTGTTTTTTTCCCATCTATGTTGCTTTCTAAAAGAATCATGTGGACAAGCTACCTTCTCATCAATGAGAAGGCAGTCATGAACCAGGAATTTCTGAGTCATTCCATATTTCTGTATTTATAACCCTGGAGACTTTTTACCATTGGCTAGGAAGGTCCAGAGGCATAGGAAAAGATGTACACTACAGAGTTGTTAAATCTCTTGCATTAAAGACCGTACAACCAAATATAGGATCAGGGGCCCTTGCTAGTTGGCAGTTTCCTCTGGTTATCATTAGAATGCTAAAATTCACAGATATTCCTGCCTTGCCATTTGTCTTTGCAGTAGATAAGCAAGAGCAGCAGGGCAGGAGGTTTCCATATTTCCTGATGATATAAATTCTGTGTGGTTGACTGCAGACTAGGTCTGAATCCAGGATCTCTAGACTTTCAATTCATCACTGAGGTGAAACAGTACCTGGATCATAACATATTTCCCACTGAGACTAGACAAGGGAACTGAAAGAAGGGTAAAAGGGTCAAATTCATCTGCCAGGAGTTCTACTCCAGGTCAAAAAATCCAGATGAAAAAAATTTTTTTTCATGTAGCAGTTATAGTTCAGTGATTAGCAGAGAGTTCTGCAGCTTCACAACTGGAATTTAATGATGGCCAGACCACTTTCTAGGCCAAGGATCTCAGTTATGTTGTTTGAACTTGTTTGAGTTTATGTATCTGTGATTTGGGGATTTAAAAGCAAATGATGATGAATAGCAAAAGCTATCAAACGTGTTGGTTCTGATAAGAAAGCTTGGGAATATTCTAAAACCCTTGGAATGGTTCTTAACCTATGCTTAGCACTCATTCCCAGCGATGTGATCATTATTAAAACTCTCCAGGGAAGACATACTCCCCCTTACTGTTTTTATTTCTGTTGACAGGATGAGACTTCTGTGGTGTTTGATGAGTCTGTCCTTCTGTGGAATCCTGCAGAGTCATGCTTCTGGTGAGTATGTGGTGCTGGAGAAATGACCGAAGTTGAGTTAACCTACAGGGTCATGTACAGTGAATTTAAAAGAGCATAATGTTGGGTTTGCTGCACAGTCTTCTGTAGTTGCACAGAATCAAGTATCTGAAAGAACCATGGAATTAAAGGATGAGAGGAACTAGAAAACTTAGGAAGGGGTTTGATGTGTATAAACCCAGGGAAATCTATTCTACTGCATGCCGACAAGGTTAATTCTCTCTATTCTTATCTCAAGTCCTGTGGAGAAAATGGCAGGGGGATTGCACAACCTGGTTCCCCAACTTTGACCACTTGGATGCTGAAGAAACAAACAAACAAAAACAAACCAAAAATGATAGTTTTGATCAAACTTCATGTATATAGGCAACAAATGACTTGTTGGTCTGGTACAGAAAGAGGAAAGGTTGGCTGTACACCTCTTATCTCTAAATTGCTTCTCTGTGTCACCCATGCTCGCTCTTATCTAGTGAGCATCTAACTGCGGGCTGTTATATTTTTTTGACTCATCGATTTTTTATAAAAATTCTTGCCCATGCAACTGAAATTAGTCTCTGTCATTTCCGTATGTTTCTTTGATTTAGCTTCATGATTGAAAAAGAAAGTACCTACAGCGCTGGTTCTTTAATTTTTATGCAGGGACTCCAGGGACCCTAATTTTAATAAGGATCACTGTGTATAATTTCTGTGAACACCACAGGCTGTGCTTTGACTGTCATTGCTTTAATGCCTATTCTCTGTGAGAGCCCTTTGGAGTGTTAAGTCAGCATTATATAACTGTGACCCCAGTGTTCTGCAATCTGTACCTTCAACTCTTCTTCCTTTGGATGAATTTCATCCCTCCTGCCATCCTGATCATCTTTGCTGGGTGCATTTCAGTGTTTCTATGCCACTTAGAGCATTGTATTAGAAACCAAAAATAACTCTAAAGACAGGGTGTAACTAGGACAGAGTAGAGCTGAAAGTACAGATAATATCTAAACTTGCTGGCCCTTTGGGACTTCACAGAGGAAAGGCTGTGTTCTAACCAGGCCTTCTATCCAACTGGGATGCACTAGCATACAGCTGGGCCACATTAATATATGAGCATCTATTCGGTATCTGTCTCATTTGATTGTAAGGGACTTGCTGTACTAATTCTTAAATATGCTGACGATAACCCTGGACTATAATTTATTTTCACTTGACTTATTACTAATTGAACGTTATTTTCTTACAGAGGCTTTCCTTGACCATTTTAATTACAATGGCCCTGTCTGTCACATCCTCTACCCTCACATTGTTTTTGAATCTCCTCCCACCATCTGCCAATATTCCATTAACTCTTCATTGTACTTCTTTCCTGTCAGTTGCCCTTCGATCCATCCTTCTTATCCTCTTCTCCCCGTCTTTCTTTCTTCTTTCCAACCTCTCTTCCTTCCTTGTCTCCTTCTTCTTTACCTTTGTCATCTCCCTCTCTCTAAATCTGATGGCACAGATTTATTTATTTATTTATTTATTTATTTATTTATTTATTTATTTACTTATTTATTTTGTTTTCCCAAACACTTGGAATGATGATTAACACGTAGAGATACAGTCCAAGTGCATCCATGATAAACAGATGGGTAAATACCCATGAGAAGCACCTTTTCTCAACTGAACCAATTCGTGTTGCTAGTGTTTAAACTGCACAAATAATTCCCATTAGCATGAGAAGTACCATGCCTGGAAGTTAAAGTGAGAGATGTACATGCTACTGCTGTTGAGAAATGAAGGCTTCCCAAAGATTGGGAGGTCTACTGCTTGGCCAATGGTCCTGGGAGTGCTGCGTGTCTGAATGACCATCACTGTATTCTCCCAAGGATCCCCTTCCCCCAAATGTTGTTGGTAAGTGTACTTTCTTCCCAGGAACTGTGACTCATAATTCTGTCAGGGGAAGCTGCCTTCTTGAATAAGATGAGTTCTCATACCAGCCCCATTGAGTCACTATGGGAGAGGAAACATGTTGTAATCCCCTCTGCCCATCTGGCACACACTCATGCCTTCCTTATGAAGAGGTGTATTGTGTCTGTGTCTCTGCTGTACTTCCTCATTTCAGGGAGGGGAACAAAAAGGAAGCATTGTTGACAAAAAAAATGAAAGGGGCAACTGGCTCTGGGGATAAAAGGAATCATTGCGATCTTGAAGGATCTGTCAACCTCTACAGGAAGGTGCCATCTTTCACAGGGATGGTGGCGTAGGCAGACTTGTTGGTCTTCCGTGAGGCTCTCTGTGATTCAGTTATCCTCTTACTGAAAGCACAAACTAACATAAGGAACAGAGCAGAAATATCCTGAGCACTCTATCATACTCTATATTTGTCGGACACAAGTCAGGGATTTGGCACTCTGGAGCCAGAGTTTACTGTTATACAATGAGGTTCCTGTGCAGAGAACTGACCTTCAAGGCCCAAAATTCTGACATCAGAGTATGGTCTTCTGGTTGGAGAGCTCTGCTTTCCTTATACCTCTAAAAACAGGAAAAGAAACATTTCATCTCAAATAATAATTTAAAGAAAACACACCACCACCACCATCAATAATAATATAGTAACAAGTATTACTTACCATTAAGGAATTAAAGCTTGCATAATTATGTTAGGGGAAACATAATTAAATGTGGCTCTTTTAGAAGTCATGTAACTCCATTTCCTTAAATGCTTTTCACACTACCCTGATCATGACTATTGTAGCTCTGTCTTTTTCACTAGACACTTATTTCTTGTGGTTCAGTGAGTTAAATCCACATTGCTAGTGTTCAGCATAACTGAAGTCTCCACTCGTTCTTCTCTTCCAAAAACTCCTGTTATTTTTATTAAATATGGATCCCCTGGGCTCCACCAAGAATGCCAATGATGAAGAGAGAAGGCTGTGATGCAAAGAGCAATGGCATACCCTTGGGGGGGGAAGTCACTCACTCACTCACTCACTCACTCACTCACTCACTCTGGAAGAACTGCCTGCTCAGGTTTCCGTGCTGTCTACTTAAGCGGTTGCGTCTTTACCATTCCCCCAAGACCATTTTCTTCAGATGGAAAATCACTGTGATTCTCATTTCAAACCTCAGTGCTCCCCCTTTGCTTGTTACACTTTTCAGCATTCCTACTATTAGGTGGAAAGAGTTCCTGCTAAAAGGAATTAAAAGGGAAAGTGTCAGTTCAGCTCATCACTCCCCTTTGGTTCCTTTCTCATTGGCAACCTGTTAGAAAACTGGACTTCTAAAGCTAGGAATACATATTTGGTCGACCCCCCTTGGCTTCAAGTTGGAGAGACAGTGAAATGAGTGTCCTGGAAGATGAACTTGACAATCTTGCCATATCAAAAATTTGCTTTCTTTGTGGATCCTATTTTAAAAAATAGGCAATGCATTTGTTATCTCCCCAAAATGTGTGGACACACAAAAGATCTACGGATGTGCTTTTTGTTGTTGTTGGTGGTGTTGTTTCAAAGTCAACACAGATAAATATGCGCCATGAATCGGGGTAGATTTTACACGCATGTCCTAGGAAGAGGAAGTTCTTGTAATTTAGGAAATAAAGGACCTAGAAGTTGGCTGAGCTGCAGATTGTGGCCTGGGGATCTGCCTGTCTCCAGCTTCAAGCACCAGCTTTGCAGGAGGCCCAGGCATGCCTGGCTCTTTCTGTTCTGCTAATGAAAGTCACATTCCCTTTATTAAGCTTTATTGAAATTTACAGAGGGTAGAGGAAGTCTGTTGATTTATAGGGTATGAATTATTCAAGATGAAATAAATAAGTGAAAATTCTGTGCTTTACTAGAATTTGAGCCATTGGTTCAGGTTCTGAGAGTTTCATTCTGTAAGTTGTTTGACACTGCTAACATATCGCATCTTGTCCCCATGTTCCTTACTTTTAAAACAAATGAACCAGGGCTGGAGAGATGGCTTGGTGGGAGAGATATCTAACTCCTCTTCCAGATGATCTGATTCTCAGCACTGACACAACAGCTCACAACAATCTGTAGCTCCAGCACCAGAGACTTTACCCCCCCCCCCTTCTGGTCTCTGCAGATACTGTGCACACTTGTGGCTCATAGGCATACATGCAGGCAAAATACTCATACATACAGATAAAATAATAAATACAATTTAGAACAAACAAAAACCTAAGCCAATCAACTAACACAGCTGTAGTTCACACCCAATTTCTCCTTCTTGTTTATAATTTATTATTCTTCTCTCTTTTTCTGTGTGAGTGTGTGTATGTGTGCATGCATGTATGTGCATGTGGAAGTGTGTGTTCAAGTGGGTGAAAGAGGGAGTGGGTGTTCAAGTGCCTGGATATGTGCGTGTATATGCATGGCTGTGTGTATGTGAGTGTGTGTGTGTTTGAGTGTGTGTATGTGTGTGCATGCATGTCTTTGTGTGTATGAATATGTGTTCATTTGTGTGTGTGTGTGTGTGCATGTGTGAGAGTGTGTGCATGTGCATGTGTTGAGTGCATATGTATTTGTTTGTGTGTGTGTGTCTGTAGGCACACATGTGTCCCAGGGCAGGTACATGAAGATCAATAGTCAACTCTATGAATAAATTATCTCCTAGGATCTGAGGAAGAAACTCAAGTTGACAGGTCTCCATGATACTGCCTCTACCTGGTGAGCCATCTCTGCCATGCATATTATTGTTTTAAAGAACACCATGTATCAGGGGCATATCAAGGACATACACTTTCTATTTAATTAATTATCCTTTAATCATAATTAATAACTTTAAGTGTAAAGATCATGGGTTTCATCAACTTTATATGGTTTAATCCAATGTGGAAATGGGGTGATTTTACTTTAGGGGACCTACAGTCTATTTTCAAAGATTAAGAAATAGAGCCTAAGTACTAGATAGAGTGTCGCCAGGACCCAGAGAAGCTCTCAAGTTCTTTAACAGGCACCCGGAAAGACTTTAAAGGATTTTGTTCTTTAGTCTTCTAGAATTTCATACATATTAATGATATATTATGATTATAATCATTCTCTATTACTCTCTGCTCTCCCCTTTCCTTTCCCTTTCTTTCTATCTAGCCCCAGTCTGTACCATTAGAGAAAATGATGCATCCTTCCCCAGCAGCTATTGCCGTCATTAACTCCTCAGGAAATGATGGGGTCTGGGGCTGTCCTCTTTCCATGACAGAAAGTTGAAGGACTTGTGTGGGCATTCATGGTTATAATGGGGAATAATTCATAGCCAGGAGCGCTATAGGTAAACCAATGAGAAGGCTAGTGTGAGGGCATTTAGAAGCATGATTACAAGGCTGGAGATACAGTTCAGCGATGAGAGTACTTTCTTAGCAAGCACTAAGGTCTGGATTTGATTCTCTGTGCCACGTAAACTGCGCACGGTGGATTACACCTGAAATCCTATCACTTGGAGGTAGCGGCAAAGAGATCTGAAATTCAAGGTCATCCTTGGCTATATGGCAGATTTGGGATTTGAAGCAAGCCTGGGCTACATCAGACTGTCTCAAATAAAAAAACAGTGTGAACTGAAAAGATATATCGGGAACTGGATAATGTGCTTTTTAGAAAGTTTTGTGTTAGTGTCTTTGGGACATGATGGGACACTGTACTCATGAGCTCAAGGTGACTGTGGCTGCCTGCATGAAATCAAGCCACTCAACATTTTAAGATTGAGAGGGGAGGGTTTCAGGAACATCCCAGCTCTGACAGAAGAGCTAATCCAGTTGATACCTCTGGGTGAGTCAGTTCTTTAAGGTTTCTGGTAGGGTGGCCATGGGACAATGGATGGGTCCTCCACACATGGAAATATAGGGGTAGCACAAATTGGAACCAGTAAGTTATTTATTAAACAAACAAGCAGAACATGAAGTTGGGGTTTGGTAGAGGAATGGGGTAGATCTAAGAGAAGTTAGGGAGGGAGAGGAGCTCGAGGTAAATGCAATAAAAGTACACTGTCTGAAATTCTCAAAGGGTTGCTTAAAGTACTTTTTAAAATTCTGTTTTCTTATAATATTTTGACTTTGTAAAATTATTGTTTTGATAAAATCATTATTTAAAAGTTGCAAATAAAAAGCCCTCAGATACCCAACTTAACCAGACATATAATTTTCTTAATGTTCTATAGTGATTCTTTCAGCTTCTTATAAGAATTCAACTTGTTGCCAGCCTCAATGGCCTCATTTTATTTGAATATGCATTTTGAAGGACTCGGCATTCAGATGTACTTGTGACATTCAGTCCTGTCTCTGTTGCCCACGGCTGCTCATACTGCCCACTTCATTTCTATGCCATTCTGACCAAACATTTGCAGAATGTATGAAGAATGCAATTTCATTTTATTCTTAGTCCTAAAGGTCACTGGAGTTGTAGAATTTCTCCCCATTCTTTAAACTCCGCTTCTGGGAGCTGTTCTCACCAGTCCTTTACAGCCAGGTTGCATGTGTATTTTGAAACACTCGGCTGCTTATTTCTACAATTTTCCTTCCTATGGGTGAGTATTACGTGGACTCAGAAGAGATTTGAGCACTATCGAATGGTTTGATAATGAGTTTGCAAATAGGGAGTCTCTGTGTCACAGTGATCATTTTATGTTAGGGAAAATGACCCAATTCTTTACTCTGGCCATGTTAGTTACAGGAAACTAGATGTTTTGGGCAGTTCACCGGTGCCTATGGTTGTAGACAGGAAGGCCGGGTACATAAGAATAACTGTGGCCATCCAGTAGCTATGTCTCCCATGTTCTCTTCCCTTTCTGTAGTCTATATTTCTGCCTCATGGCAATCCACTTGGAAGCTCCCAGGCCTCAGTTTAGTGGCAACTTGCTGCCAGGCGAGTTTCTACCTATTTTTATTCTATAGTTTAAATATTTCCTTTTCAGTTTCGCTGACTCAATTCTTTGAGGAAAGAAATATATTTACACCCAAAGAAACAACAGGATTCTTGCACTTTAAAATCCACCAGCTATTTCCAGCCTTCCTTTGTTTCTGAAAGGCATAGAAAATAGTTAGATTTTGTTTTAAATGAAGGAACCATGACCAATATCTTCAAGTATCTGCTATACAAAGGTCCAAGAGCTGTTGTTCAGAATTGCAGTGCTTTGCTTTTTCCTGCTTGAGAGACTGGAGGAAGATTGTGGACACAAGGTGGCTGAGAAAGTGAGAAAAGAGAAACTCATCACATCTTAAGCAGTCCAGTCTGACAGAACTGTGCTGTTTCTGGGGACTTCATTTTCTCTCTCTCTCTTGGGAAGAAGTGAGCTGTGGCAACCCATTCTGGAAACCCATTCTCACGTTCTCATTGTCTTCATGGAGACTGGAGTTCAAGTTTGTTAATCAGGAGCCTGTTTTCTCCATTTGAGACTTTCTTGTAGTCCTTGAAATGCCCTCTGAGGTAGACAGGAAGGGTCATTTTGGCATGTACACCAGGGTGCTGCCATTGATGTTTTCCGTGTTACTTAGTGATGAGATGTCATGTGACTCTTCTGAGGCTGGGGCTTACCATGCTGATAGAATGCTGCACATGACAGTATCCACCAGCTTCTTCCACCATAGTGCTTCCAGTATCTGCTCCTTTTTATAGACACTCCAGAGGACACAGAAAAGACAAGTGCCAATTAGTCACTTATAACCTTTCTATATCAATATTACCAGTTATTAATTTGTTGTATTGATGTTGTGATTCCACGTTGCATACACGTTGACTTATAGCCAACAAAAGCTGTGTTTTAAAGCAACAATAGATATACAGATTATTAATCCCAGTGGATCCCATCTACTATTGACTATTACTGTTAGTAGTTTAGTTTGTCCTATTTTATTTGGACAAACAACCTTTAACTGTTCACTGTGGATTTGCTTATGACTCAGACACATCAAGAAATTAGTCTTTAATTCACTTATGACTTTTTTCTGGATTCTCTGGGATCTCAAACTGTTCAAATGCTGATTAATGAACCAAGGTTTGCTTTTTCTGAGAGAAAACTTTAAATTTGTTCTTTTAATTTCTAATTTTCTTTGGACTCTTGATTTGGTCTCCTAGAGAAAATGAAATTTCTCTTATGTAGGATATTTTGACAGTCATGGTTTGATAGTAAGTGCCTCTTCAGACTTTTTTACTTTTTTAAACGACAATGAGAGAGGGGAGAAGGAGGAGAATGAAGAATAAAGAGAAGCAAGAATACCAAAATAGGAAAAGAAAAGAAAGAGAGAAAGGGAAAAATAAATTAAAAATAAAGATACAAGGATAGTCTTCTACTAAGGTATCTGTAGATTCATTCGAATATACCTTCATGATTTTTTTTCAGATTACAGAAATCATTTTAACTACACTGAAATATTCAAATTTATCTTAAGCTTTGCACTGGATAGTTTTCTTTTGGAATGTTCAATTTTTTAGTTTTTATTTTTATTTTTCATTAAACATTTCTTCTTGTGTTAAAATAATGGGAGTGTATTTATTTTGTAGATGGTACAGAAGTTTCCTGACACTGGGTGCTCTTCCAGTTGTGAGAGCCGGCTTGGTCTTCAGGGAAAAGGCTCTGTCAGTCAGGCACACTTTCCTTCGAAGGAAATGGAGAGCAGAGATTGACAGTCCTTAGAGCTCTGCATGGCCTTGGTGGTCCTGATGGAAGAGGTGACAGCAGGAGTCAGTGTAGGACTCTGACTCATCTTTTGTATGTTTACATTTTAGAAGTAAAAGTAATCTGTTATTGCTTGTAGCTGATGCTGGCAATGCAGTCTTTGCTAGGGGCGATATATTGATGAAAGTTCGGTATGAACTCAGTTTCTACTGAGGTCTAGACAGAGAATGTAGCTTTGTCTGGAAAATAGTTGAAATCCTGGAAATGGCAATGGAATAATTAGTAAATGGAAGTGTTGGAGGAATCCCTCCCTCTCATTATGTATAATGTCAGGGAGATGCTAAGGGGCTTTCAGGGAAAAAGGGAAGACAAAGCTATTGTTCTTAGCTGCTTCATTAAAGCAAAAGCTTTGTTATGGTACCTTTCTAGCTTTAAATATCATGTTATTAAAAAGGTTCTTCCTCTCATTCAGAATGAACTGATAACTGATGTTGGCAGCAAGAGCCACAAAACACTTGATACTGAAATGTTTAACCAGTGGAGGAAAAGGAGGTCATGTGGAGCTAAGCATGACTTTAAATGCCTTTCCATAGTCCAAAAATGGGCAGCAACTCTGTGGTGCCTTTCTCTGTGTGTGTCTGGGTCCCTCTCTGTGTGAGTGTGTGTGTCTGTCTGTACCTGCATATCTCCGTGTGTGTGACTGAAAGAAACGGAGACAAAAGGGATGACATTCTTTGAACTGCAGCATCCATCATGTTATGGAAATCAGCTGTTGGGATACAGGAATGTTTCCTCCTGTCTCTACCCATGATGAACTCCAGGTTCAGAAGAGTGAATTAATTATTCTAACTTCACTACAGCTAAAGGGAAGTTAAACAGTATTTCTTTATAAGATGCCTAGCATTTGAACATACCATGTCAGAACTGAATTCATTTAATGAAGATATTTTATCTTCCAAATATGCCAACCAAAGGTACCTGTCAATACTTGAAGACATAGAAAACATGTTTGAAAAGAAATTTCTACCAGTGAACTAGTCAGAGAACATAGATGTGCATTAGTACTGCAAATTCTCTTTCAAATTGATTTGTCTAGTACTCCCTAAGACATACGCAGCATGTTGGATTTATTCAGATTGGAGTTAAAGTTTTCCAGTCTATGCACATTACCTAAAGGACAGAAGTTTTCCACAAGAACATATTTGCAGTTGAGTACATGAATGGGATCTCAGTATGGACCCTGTGGGTTTATGTGGAGCTGGAACTGGTAGCCTCAGGATGCTGCACACGCATCCTCTGGGCTCTGGGGCTAGCCATTTCATGACCTTCAGAGTCAACTCAAAGATGCTAACCATGGAGCATGACTCTTCCTCCTTAGCAACTGCTATAGACTTGCCCCTCCTCCAGCTTGGTAAGGAACTTAATAAGGGGTTTTAAACATGCAGCTCTGAAACTTTTTTTTTTTTTTTTTTTGGTTCCCAGTAAGCATATAGTTCTAGAGAACTCTTTTCATTCTAAAAATGACAGTTTCTTTCTGCAGACTTTGGCAGTGATCGCGTGTGAATTTTCAAATATGATTGTGGTTTCACTCCAAGTTCTAGGTTATTTCTGATGGAATTGGAATAGTTTATGCTTCTCAGAAACTGTCAATTTTTTTTTTTATGTAGCAACAAAACAGCTAGAATAATTGTCACCTGGACTTGGACTTGGCAAGTGTGCAAAGCTGTGCTGGAGAGATTTTCATCTGCCCATTCACAGGTAGCCTATTTCACTTGCCACAAGCTTCCCAAATTGAAATCCCAGCACATTAATGCACAACTCTTTTTGAGTCTCAAAAATTTTGCTTTCTCAGTAGACCATCCATTCATTTTAAAGCTTGTAATACTTTTTTCATAATATAATAAGTGTGCCCTCTATTTTGAGACTGTTGTATTATTAATAGAAATAGACTGAGTATCTATGGACCCCAATGTTTGCACACTCCCCCTCTGTACTCCTTCTTCCCCAACTTTAGGAAGGCTAGAACTTTATGAAATATGAAATCCTTCTGTTTAGCAGGTGTTTTCAGACCACCAATTACATGCAAAGCTTTGTATAATGGAATTGGGAAAGCAAAGAAGACATTTCCAATAATCCATCCATCCATCCATCCATCCATCCATCCATCCTTCCATCCATCCATCCATCCAGTTTGCTTACTTGTAATAATTAGTAGGGCAGGAGTTTTCTCTGGTCTCATTGTGCTTGCAGTCTTGGGGATAGGTTGAGACTGGAGGAATGAAGTAAATAGTGAGTTTATAAAAGTTTCCCAGAAGTCATCCATAGAGCATCGTCTTAATGGAAAGTCAGCTGTAATCATACTTTACTTGACTGGTCACCAGGACAGAGGATTTCTATAAGAAGACACCATTCTTTTAATAAGAGTTGCAGGATGACAAAGATCTACTGTGTGCAGTGTGCAAGGAGCAGCAGTGGCCAGCACTGTGTGAGGGGATGGAAGCCACAAGACATTGGCTCTCTCGGTCAATGTTGCTGGAGCTTCAAGAATCAGGGGGGTAAAGAGTATGGATTGAAAAAGAAGTATCTGGGACCCAGGGACTATTATAGATACTCTTACAATTTCCTTCAACAAAGTGAAAATTGAGCATGTACCTCATATCACCATCCTAAATTATTAAGGATTTGTGCTGATATTATATAAAAAATGGATTGGAGAACATTTTCGGTTTCCTTCAAGATGTTGGACAAGATCATTTAAGTATCCCTTTTAGCGATTAAAAAAATGTGTAGAAATACTGAATTTAAAAATAAACATGTTTTCCAATGAATTCCTGAGTAGGTTAGAATACCTCAGAGGCCCACATTGAAATCAAAGCAGGAATCCAAAAAGAAAAGAAGTAGCTCTGTGGCTGGTTGATGCCTAGTTAACATTTAGTCAATGGCAAACTAAATGTATTTGGACATTTAGTTTTCCTCAAAATAAAATTCTTACCTCAAAGTCTATACTGAAACTGAACTCAATTGCATTAAAATTTCTAAAGTGAAAACTTAAATTCTTAAATGGACTGGAATCAAGCATTTTATGAAGTTGGGAGAAAAAAAGCTTTCATAAGTATATCATCAACGTTATATAACAATTCAATATAACATTAACAATGTAAAGATTTGTAAAGCATCAAAATAGCATGAACTAGGGCTGGAGAGATGGCTCAGCTGTTAAGAACACTGGCTTCTCTTTGAGAACACGTGGCTTCAATTCTCAGCAAACACATGGCAGCTCACAATGATCGGTCATTTCAACTCTAGGGAATCCAGTGCTCTCTTCTGGCTACTGTATTCACCAGACATACATTTGGTGTGGACATGTATTGAGGCAAAACACACATACACAGAAAATAATAAACAATTTAAAAATGCTATGGTCTGTATGTCAAGCTAAATTTAGGCAAATATAGACATGTGGCATCATAAAACAAGGAGATTTACACCAAAAAGAAATTCCTCAAATATAAAGTATACCCTAGATTTAAAAAGAAAAAGATTTGAATGGAAGTTCATAAGAAAGAACATAAGTTGACCACCTAGAATAAATTTTATTTGGACTTAATTTGAGGTGAAAGCAACAATAAGGTGACTTCGTTGTTGTTGTGGTTGTTTTGTTTTTGTTGCTTTATTTTTTAACTCCTCAGGTTGTCAAAATTTTATGAATACAGTCCTAGCTATGCCTTCAGGTCATCATGAGCCATCCACAGATTATAATGTGAGTGATGACTAAGATGGCTCTGTGGAGGGCACCTTGTTCTTTGTTCCAAAGATATCACCAGAATGCCTCCCTTTAACCTTGAAATGAATCTTTCAGTATTAAAAGAAGTAAAGAAAAATGCTTTCACATGTAGGATTTCCAAGGATGTTTAAACCGACTCCATGGAAAGAATGCAAATATTCATCCATAAAGTAAAGTATGATAATTTAGAGCCATTCAAGAAATAGTCTACATTTATATTAGCTGATGGTAGTCATTTTTTTTCTTATAAACAATTCTGCTTTAAAACAGCTGTTGTAAAGCAGAAGACTTTAACATCTTTTCTAGAGTTGGATAATATTGCTTTTCCAATTGTTAATTTTTCAGATATGTTTTGATCCAGTTATCAAGTTGTAAACATTCTGACATTGCGTTCTTGAAAGTATTAGTCGCATGGAAATGGGCAAATCCTTGCTACAAATTACCCCACCTCTCTTCCTAGCTGTGCTCCCAGCCTGCCACAAAGGCATGCATGCATAAGCATGAAATTACAGAAAACCTTTGGCAGGATTCTTTCCCAGCCCCTGATTTTTGTCTATTATTAATTTATTGCTTAAGAATTTAATACACACATATAATGTGTCTTGATAAATTCAACTCCTGCATCCTGCACTCTAGCATCGGTAGATGCAGGAGCATTGAGTGAGGAACCAGATGTGGGACACCACTCACTTTAGTTTCATGAGAGACAGGACAGAGAGGAAGAACATTACTCTAAAAACTTTTGTCTTTCACAGGCTAAATTTATATATAATATCATTTCCTCAGAAACTTTATTCATTGATTACACAGCTTTTCAAGATACATTTAAAGTCTTCCTATTTATACTAGTTCCTTATTTGGAAGCAGAACATATAGCCCCAGTGATTCAAGTACAGTTTGTCAGCATCTAGAATTTCCCTAAGTTTTTCTTCTTTAATCACTTTTCTCAAATGCTCTGTCTCATGCTTATCATCAACATACATTAGTAATCTAAATGTATATCGAAGTAATAAGTTTTAAAGAAAAACTCAATTTTCTGAATAACTGTTTTACTAGGGAACGTTCATTGCTTTCATTTTTGTCTACACCAACTTTTTGTTATCCCAGATCTAGCATTAGGAGAGAGGCCTTTAACAATGAGAAAGATAAGCATAAGGAAAAGGTGTGTAGCAAATTTCCACCAAGGACAGTGAAGGTTCAGTCCAGGTCATCCAAACACTAGAACTTTGTCAAACAGTACCTTCAGGATGCTTGGTGCCACCATGTGTTCGTTTTAAAACCCAGTTAGTACACTCAGTGTGGGTAGTATGTGTATGGGTATAGAGCCTAATGGTGCTACTTTTAGGAGACAGAATTACATTGCTGTTGGTTTCTTCACTTAAGCAATTTTACTTATTGTCCTAATAAAATCATACGTCTATTTTACTCACCATTAAAATACTGTTATGAAATATAACGTGATGAAGGGAATGTACCCCTGAGTAATTATGCTGTGTGATAAACCTTGTGCAAATGTGGGTTTTGGGGGGAGGGGAAGGGAGTGAGGTTGGGAGAGGGGTAAAGATAGACCAGTGGACAGATAGACAGACAGATAGAAGTAGAGCCATGAGAGCAGAGAAAAGGTGGGCAGAAAGGAAGAGAGAGGGGACACCTACGACAGAGAGAAAAAGGTTGTGTGGTAGATGGGTCCTCCTGTCCATCTGTACACACCTGGTGCACCACACTGTGACAGGCGATGACGTGAGTAATTCCTAGGTCCCTGGGGACAGGCCAGATGAATCGCCAGTATGCTAACAAAGACTAGCTTTATTTTCAGAAATAGAAAAGTGTGAAGCTCTGAATGGTTGAATCAGGATGGTTTAACTCCCGTCTTTCTGTGATTACACTGATAGACTACTAAGTTATATGCTCTGTGAGGAACAAGAGCTATTTCTCTTGATATTTCTGTCCTATTATTATGCCTATTTGTGTATCTGTTAGGCATGTCTGGTCATAACATTGACTACTAACTACACAAACACTTAGAAGTTACAGTTAGTGAGTTCTCATATGTGTTCATCATCAACTAGCTTGGAGTGCTTGGTCTCCAAAAGACTTAGATTCTTCCCTAACACATTTAAACTTAGAAACATTCCTTTTGATTACAAAGAGTTTTCTAGTTTGGCTTATTTGTTTGTTTGTTTGGTTGTTTTATTGGTTGTTTGGTTGTTTTTATACTGCGCAGACAAAAATCAGACTGCAGAGTATGCTCAGCCAACTGTCAACATTTCAATTTCTGTAGGCATTGATTATGTATGAGTTAAACAAATGACTACTTTTTCCTTCATCTGTCAGCCTTCCTGAATCTCTTTCTCCATTGCAACAAATATATGTAATACTGCTTTTTTTTTTTACCATGTGCCAGAGATATTCACATTCTTTTATATCCACTAATTATCAAAGGCATAAATAACACAAGTTAGTGTTTTTCAGTTCAAAAATGCTTGATCCTTTTATAATATTGTGAAATATAGTATTATCCTGAGTGGGAAGTCCACACTTGTAGAGATTCAATGGTCAGCTATGGACACACAGATTGTCAATGAAAGAGGAGTATCACACTCTTTCCAGGCCCACTGACCTTTCTCCTGACAGGCCTTTGGGATTCTATACCATTTGTCGACTAAGGACATCATCTATTTTTCACCAAAGATACCATATATTACAAATATTAAAACCAGACATGTTGTTCTTATGGTTCCCAGCACAATCTAATTGTAGAACATCCTATTACTATAAGAAACCTTCCAGTTATAAAACACCAGTCCTTCCTTACAAGTTTTCCCCTACCCTTATCTATAACTAATCTAATTTAACTAATTTAACTTAATTTCTATCTCTATAGATTTGCCAATTCTGGATCCTTTTATAACTAGAGTCATACTCTATGTGACTTTTGTGATAGGTTCATGTAGTATAATGTTTTCACTTAATGAAAAAATCTCCAAGATAAATAATGCTTCACAACTTTTTATTTGCATATAATAGTCTACCGTATATCCATTGTCATTGATAAGCCACAGGCTTAGCTCTTCTATGACCATTTGTCTAAGCTTCCTTGAAGACATGTACACATTTCTCTTGGTTACTTACCAAAAGAGAGAATTGCTGGTCCATGACAACTTCAGTTTTAACATTTGAATACCTATCAAAAATTTCACCAAGGTGACTATACTATTGTGTATGCAGATTTTTTTCTATTGAAACATAATCTTAATATCATAGGATGGCCTGGAACTTACCGTGCACCCAAGACTAGCCAAAAACTCATGACAATCCTCTGTCTTAGTTTCCCAAGTTTTGCGATTATAAACATAAGCCACCATGTTCAGCTGTTTTTTTCCTGTTATTATTTGTGTATGTACTACATTTAAACTAATGGAATAGTTAACATCAGGCTATAGAATGGGATCCTTAATGTAAACTACATTGCATCAAAAACAAACAAACAAACAAACAAAAAAACAAAGCATGTAATGCATGTGTAGCTTAATTTTGTTGTGGGCTGTAGTGATCCATGTTACCATGAACAGGATACTAATTTCCATTCTCATGGTTGTGAAATCAGATGGATATATATACTTATAGAAAAGATAAAGTAGATACTGGTTGCTCTGTTTTGGCAGATTTGTTATAAAGATCTCAAGAGATAATATGTCTGAAAGCTTTCTTTTACCAACAAATGGCAGCATATGCTCAGGTGACTGAGTCAGGAGTTGGACATCATAAGTCAGGAGATGGTAGATGAGTGAGTACCAATCTTCTTGGGTCGAGATTGTGACTGAGAGTTTGCAATGTATTTGATGAGAGGCATTCACTTTTCCAAGTATTATTAAACCATGGCACAGAAAGAACTTGTCTTTTTTCTAAGTATTTCTTTTGTTAGCACTGCTCTAAGAGTTCAGGAGTAGGTAGTCGCACCTTCCCACTCAGTTGCCTGGTGCAGTTCTGGACCCTTTGTTCTCTGCCACTCATTCTTCTGTGGAGGACTCCAAGTCAGTTCTGACATACGTTTTTCAGTGAAGACTTTAGTACAATTGCAAAAGACCCAGGTATTTACTAAGGCAAGAAACAAAGTAAGCAGAGAGATGGAACTCTGCCAGGACTCTTACTCTCCTGTGCTTTTCTTTCTCTCCTTCTTTCTCCTGTGCTTTTCTTTCTCTCCTTCTTTCTTTCCATCTTTCCATCTTTCTTTCTTTCTTTCTTTCTTTCTTTCTTTCTTTCTTTCTTTCTTTCTTTCTTTCTTTCTTTCTTTCTTTCTTTCTTTCTTTCCTTCTTTCCTTCTTTCCTTCTTTCTTTCTTTCTTCTATCCAAATGTCTTCTGTTATTCACCATGATTCATGAATAACGCCATTACTGCTATTCTATTCACTTTAAAAATGGAGGGCAAAAATGTAAATGTGGACGATCATAAGGAACATAACATCCCTAGTGCAGAAGTTCAAGTCTAACAGTGGTTTGCTATGTGTCCTTGTGTAAGCTACTTAACCTATCAGAATCCATGTGTCTTTGTAAATCATTCCGCTCCTTCTGACTCCACCTATCTAGGATCCTAAATCTGAAATGTTTTTGAAGCTTAAGAGCCTCTGTACCATGCTGGTAAGCTGGCTCAGTGGATAAAGGCACTTGTCCTCATGACTGAGCTCAATTCCTAGAACCCAGAAGATGGAAGGAAGATGCAACTGGGACATTTTCCCTCTGACTTCCACAAGCAGGCACCTCGACATGCTTCCCACCCAAGCACCAAATAAGAAGCTAGGAAACAAAAGGAAGAACCACTGAACAAAGTCCCTTTCTCTTTTCATCAGCCTGCCACATCTCTCCTGTGACTCTGTCCATATCTTTCAATCATAACTCATCCTAGTACAAGACACACCATATTGCTAGTTGACTGACTTTCTGAAATATGTTCACATGCTTTCTTTCTCCTTCCTTACAATCCATCTCTACACAACAATCCAGCTAGTCACCCAGTGAAAATATTTTAGACTAACCATGTCTGTTGATGAAAATCCTGATAGTGGTCTTGGTATTCTCAGAATCTTGTTTCCATTGCCTCTGGCCCTTATGGCTATGTGTTCAGATCTGGCATGTCAATAACCTTATGTTTCACTGTGTATTTTTTTTTTAAATCACACTGCATGTACTTGTGTATGTGTTTGTATCTTTGTGTGTGTATCCATGCATGGTACACATGAAGAGGGCACATTTCTCAGAGGACAAGTCAGATTATCAGGCATTGCATCAAGTGCTTTTACCGACTGATCCATCTCTTCATCTTCCTTCTGCTCATTCTGCCCCATGGGCTTCTTTCAGACATCCCAATACACCACTCCATTCTTGTTGTAAGCTGTTTCTTCACATCTTCACATACATTTTGTTAAACTTTGCTCCTCACACTTAGCTGCCTCAGGAAACACATGCTATACCAACAAACACTGAAAGCTCAAAATGTATGAGATCCCTACGTGAAGCTCTTCAGACTGCCGGGTATTTCTTCTTGATATGCATTCAAACAGTGATTGGTTATCGGTCGCCTAGCTTTTCCTTATTTGGTTAATTTGTTACATAAAGTCAGTCATCTACTGAATGAAAACCCACTGGGGATGGGCCCGGTTTATCCACCTTTAGTGATAAGCAGAGGCTTTGCTCTGTAAATGCTTAGTAAATACTCCAGCAGTGAATGCATTGATATTATATATGCCAGTGATTTCTCTTTTTCTGTGCCAGCTATGAGGTCATTTTGTATGAGGATACATGGCAGACATGGCAGGCCATTATGAGAGTGCACAGACTTCCATTTCTGTGCAGTTATTGATCTCTGCTTTCGGGTGGACTCACTCAGGCCACCCTACATTGACACACATTATCTACTAGATTTTGCATTGGGCACTGTGCAGAGTGAGCTGCACCTGATCCCTGCCTTTGAGTTCACAGTCAAGCTGGGGATCAGCCACATCCTCAAATAGCAATTACACAAGGTAGAAAGTGGTGAGGGTTAGAGTAGGTCCAAAGGAAACGCTATAGAGGTTTTGAAGTGAGAGAAATTACTTCCAACTGAGAGCAGACAGCTATGTCTGGAGGTGTAGTGTCCAATTGAAGCTTTAAATGATGGTTACAATTTTACTTTTTGGGGATTGTGGGGAGAAGGCATTGAAAAACATCCATGAGCAAATGCTTGCTCCATTCCGGCTTTTACAATTAATGCCAAGTCTTGAAATGCGCTATGAAATTTTGTTTTTATTCTTTTTATGCATTCATATTTACATGTAATTAAGAATTTTCATGTATAGAGTCTAGGGATTTTGACAAATTAATTTAACAATAATAACAATGATTACAATTATGATCATGATAATTTTCTTTACTTTCCTGAAGGGTTTTCATTCTGTCCCTGTTTGGTCACCCATCGCTATCGCCAGTCCCCAGAAGCCACTGATCTATTTTCTGTCCCTATGATTTGGGTTTTTTCAGCATCTCAGCTAGATGAGCTTCTGTTGGTTTTATCTGACCTAGCAGAATTTCCTGAATGTAGATCCACATGCTGTGTCTATTTAGAGGTCATTATTTGTTGAGCACTGGTTCATCGTTTGGGGAAGTGTCCACTGAAATCATTTCCCCTTCTCTGATGATTTACTTTCATTGAATTTTGAGATTTCTTTTTACTAGATGCTTGATGTCAAACCTTCATCACATTGGAGTAGAGATGGAGTTCAAAAGATGAAAAAGGCAATTATTGTGTTATCAGGAGCTTTAAGGTACTTTGGAAGAAAATAGAGATATTCAAATATCTATAATCTAGAAGTAAGTTCTAAATGTCATATGAATATATAGACAGTATGCAATGCCACTGTTAGTGTGCTGCTGTTTATTGAAGTTTAGATATTTTGTTAGTTTGTTTGTTTGTTTTTGTAATTTTAAGTTAGGTTTCACTAGAAAGGAAGAACGAGGACTCCAGCTTGTTAGCTTTTGAAAACTATGGAAAGATGATAACCTCATGCAGTGTTGGTGAAGTGGATGGGGATTGGGGGATGGTAAGAGAACAGGCCCTGGAACCCAGGGTTTCCTCTTCATGCATCCCAATTCCTCACACTGATTGTAGAACAAAAGCACTTCCTAATAAGTTAGCTTTGCGACATCCTTCCTCTGTCCCAGTTGTTGTAATTAATCTCTTGACTTCATTTGTGGTAGCATATGATAGACACATGTTTCTTTTTTTTTTTTTTTTTTTTTTTTTTTTTTTTTTTGGTTTTTCGAGACAGGGTTTCTCTGTGTAGCACTGGCTATCCTGGAACTCACTCTGTAGACCAGGCTGGCCTCGAACTCAGAAATCCACCTGCCTTTGCTTCCCAAGTGCTGGGATTAAAGGCATGCGCCACCACTGCCCGGCCTTAGACACATGTTTCTTAAGCCATATTTGATATTGTGCCCATGAGCTGCTTCCTCCTTGATTCTCAGTTGTATGACATTATTGCGCAATGCCCAAAAGATCTACTAACTGCTCCACCATCTGAAAACCTGCTACAGTTCCTGAAGGCACGAACATTCATGGGTCCCAGAGTTGGCTTCCATCCATTGCCATCTGTCAGTGAATATCTGTCTCCTTTCCAGGTTTAAGTCAAGAGAAGATAAGAGGTGACCTATGTTGACATTGCTTTTGTGAAGGCTAACTTATTGAACTCTCCCCCCTCACCACCAGAACTCAGAGTTCCATCTGTCCTCTCATGTCAGGCTGTGTCATTTCTCTTTGGAACTCTTGCTTTATTTTCTTTTTTCTAACAGTGTTTACCTAGGTTTTCATTCCAGAGAGTGAGCTCTTTGATAGGAATGCTGTGTCTTCCTTATGTCTTTGTCTCCCATTATAAACTGTCATGGGTGGTAGGTTCTCATTGGGTCTACTGATTGAAAGACGTGACATAACCTGCTTTTCACCCTGCTTTGTGACCCAGACAGATGAGGTGTCTGCATGCCTGATAGTCATAACTGAAAGTGACAGGATGATTTGATGTGTTCTAAGCAGAGACAGTCCTGTTTTCTTATTGGCTGTAATTTTTATTTCCTGTCTAGAAGAGGAAAAGGATGATTTGATTTTGAGTAATAGGCAACCTGTGTCTAACAGTGTACCTTCGCTCCCATCTATTGTTCGGGTTTAGGTGATTTTCTTCCTACCAGCATGAAATGTTCTTCCCAGACAGTTGATAGAGATGCTGAGTCATGCCTGACTGTTCTTAATGAGACAGAGATAACTCCATCAAGAGAGCTGCCTCTGAGGATGGGCTGACATTTCCAACTCCTCTGCTTTTTAAAAGTAGGTTTTATGAGGGATGCTTGAGATGAAGATAACTTTGCAGCCTCCACTGGAGGCTGTAGTGACATTTGAATTCACACAGATGTGACTGGCTCTGCCGCCGCTTGCTGGGATATGTGCGGTAATCAAGAGTTGTATGCTTCTTAGTAAAGAAACTCACTTTGTCATACTTTTGCTTAACTTGTGATTCTCCCCACTTCCTGCTGTCACGCACAAGCAATGTCTCTCCCCCTTTTAATAACTTGATTTTGCACTTTTAAAATTCAAGCTGAGATGGACTCTTAATGTTGATTATAAACTCCTCTTATTATAGAGAATGGGGGTGGGGTCATTTGATCCCACCTTCTTTTATTAAACAGGTGAAAGGTGAATGCAAGAGGAGGAATGTTATTTGGCTAGTGTACAGTAGACGTTGGTCTCTTGAGAGAGCGAGCCGCACTGGGTTAGACTCCTTGTCTTCTGCATACTTTTGTGTCATTGTGTGAGTGTCTCTTCTCTAACTTGGGCTTTTCCTACTCATTTTGTAAAGGAGGCAAGTACAAGGAAGAGTTATTATGCAGATCAGCCATGATATTGCAAGGAAAAGGCTCTAGTCTGAAGAGTTGCCTTAGTGGGTAAGATGGCTTGTTGTGCAAGGAAAGGTCTGAGTTCATCACTAACATTCACACCAAGCTGGGCATAGTGGCACGGGTCTGCGACTTAAACATGGGGTTGGGACAGGTAGATCCTAGGGGCTTTTTGACCATCCAGTCTTGCCTAAACAATGAACTTCAGGTTCTATAAAAGAATCTGTTTTGAAAAATAAGATTGAGGGCCTGGAGAGATGTCTCAGCAAATGAGAGCACTTACTTACTATTCTTGCAGAGGACCTAGGCTGTGTTTCTACCAATTAAGTCATAGAGCTCACAATGGTTTGCAACTGTAGCTCTAATAGATCTGAGGGCATCTGCCACACACAGAATGGCAAACACTCAAAACTGTTTTTTTAATCTTAATTTTAAAAAGGTAGAGAACAATAAAGACACCTGACATCCACCTTTGACCACCACATGCATACACTATACACATACACACAAAGTTAAATACTTAATAATTACCATAAGAAAAAATTTAAAGTTAGGTTTCACTAGAAAGGAAGTGCGAGGACTCCAGCTTGCTAGATTTTGGAAACTGTGATAAGGTGATAACCTCAGCCAGTGTTGCTGAAGTTGATGGGGATTGGGGAATGGTAACAAAATGATGAGGTTTGCAACCATAAAAATTAGGACAAAAAGCTACATTTTATGACCCAATGATATTGTTCTCTATAGAGCTTCGCACACAATATACCTCAGGAATACTGATTGGTTGCAAAGTTTAAATTGATTTCTCTGATGATTAATTACTATAGTCAAATAAATTGTTTAAGTAAAGATAGTGATACCTGCCAGAAATGTTAGTACTTGATATACTGAACAGAAGGATGGTGAGTTGAAGGTAAGCTTGGAGTGCACAATTAGATCCTGTCTAAAACAGAAAATGAAATGACAAAGAAAGAAAACATGATAATCAATAGGTGGTTTGCTATAGGACAGATAGGAAGGGACATGGTCACGGTGTTTCTTAAGATAAAGAATCTAAAAGTATGGAGGACTTGAGGGAAGACATTGTACATGAGCTCTGAGAATTAGAAGCCAAGAGGCTAAGTGGGTCCTGGAAACTGAAAATGCATGAGTATTTCTTCTGTTGTCAAGGAACTCTACTGCTCACTGGCTCTCTGAACTCCCAGGTTGACCCAGTAACGTCTTTCCAAAAGTCAAAGTGGAACACGGACCACCACACCAGAAACTACCATCAAACTGTAGACTACACAGACCCCATTAGCAATGATAGCCTTATAGACTTTGCTGAAGACTGATGTAAGAAAGAAGAGACTCATTCCCAAGTGATGAGTTTGGGTCAGTTTCCTCCTCCAGTCAAAGGTTGTAGAAATAAAATGCTGTGTCACGTCCTTCTAAAACAGCCAACTTCATTGTTAATGTTTCCATGAGGCACGGAGATACAGCTCTGGGAGACTTGGGAGTCCACAGAGATGAATGTCCTGAACTTGCCTGTGTTCTTTGAGATATGTGCAAAGATGTACACACACACTCACATGCAGTCACATAAAGTATATGGATACACACTCACATACGTATTCCGGCTGCCATAGCTGTACCTTAGAGCTTCTAAAAGCCCTCGTCATAGGACTTCGGGTCTTTTGTTCTGGCACAGGACCTATATTTTTCCTCATTTTAATTTTTGCCACTCCCTGGTAATTGTTTTGCTTTTCTTCAGTGGCAGTGTATTGTTGGGTTAGCCAGTGGGAAGGGGTGGCTCAGATGGATAGGATAAGAAGCAGGCAACAGCAGTGACTCTGTTTAAGATGAGAATTTGGTGCTTTGTAGTGTTTTCTGATTTGTGAAGCAAATCATAGAGCTACCTCTTGCTTTGTTTTTCGTGTCTTAAGAACTATGAATTTCAGATAAGTCATAGTTTCTGATCTCTCTTCAGCAATGACATGTAGAAGATAAACATTCTCGACGTTAAGAGTGTGTGTGTGCCCAGCACTTGGGAGGCAGAGGCAGGTGGATTTCTGAGTTTGAGGCCAGCCTGGTCTACAGAGTGAGTTCCAGGACTACTAGGGCTACATAGAATAACCCTGTCTCGAAAAACCAAAAAAGAAAAAGTGTGTGTGTGTGTGTGTGTGTGTGTGTGTGTAGAAAGAGAGAGAGAGAGAGAGAGAGAGAGAGAGAGAGAGAGAGAGAGAGAGAGAGAGAAAGAGAAAAAATAGTGAATCAAGATGCTGAATATAAACATGGATTAGAAAATTCACCCTCTGACCTGCATGGTGAAAAGGAAGCCAGACTCATAAGGAGGGTAGGGTGAATGTTGGTTAGCAGAAGATTACACTAGGCTCCTCCCAGGGACCTCAGCTTTTGTCATCACCCTCCAAGTGTGAGGCAGGTGTGAGGCAGATGTGAGGCAGCAGCAGCATATAAAGAGAACTGCCAGCTACCCCAGACCCCCGCTTCTCTTTTGTCCTCAGGTTCCCATGTGTTCTTAGCTGGCCTCCCTTTCTCTTTTTCTGCCCTTCTCTGTCCCTCCTTCCTCTGCCTGTACCCCCTTTTCAGATCCCCACTCTCTTCCCTTTCCCCACAACAAGCTTTCCTTAAATCACGTCTGTCCCACCACATGATTTCTCAGAGGGACACCTTGGCACGGGCCCTCCATATACATCGAACCCTCCTTTGTATCGGGTTTTATCTGGAGCAAAATATGGGTCAGACAACTGGGAGTCCAGGGGTGCTTCACCCTGTCCCCCGTTGCTAGCCTGTTCTTTAACCTGACACATTCTCTCACCACATTGCGCTCAGAAGCAAACCAGTATATCATGCCTGGAGCCACACGATTTCTAAGGTTCTTTCTAGCTCTGATTTGCAGCAGGGTTACAACTTTTCTAAGATGCACATAGAATTACAGGTAACTTGAATATTTAGAAACCTAGATGGGAATTTTGCAGTAGCATGCCCTCTCTTCCTTGCAAGCTGGCTCTGGTCTCTAGGTGACTGACCACTGAAAAACTGTCACTCTGAGCCCCACCTTTTGAGATCTTCCTGCCATCATGTTATCAGCTGCAGGCATTTTCTCAAGACCCGTTTCTCATGAGCTCAGCTTTTAATGCTTCCTTCACCTGAGTATCTCTTAGAATCTTTTGTTTTCTGCTTGTCACTACCAGACTTCAAGGAAAATCTGCATGTTTGACATGTTATTAAAATTGGATGAGACCACAGTGATGTGCAGAGGTGATGCCTCTGTTAAAGGCAGTGGCAGGATTGGAGCCTGCATCTCTTGCTCTGGCAGGTGATTACAGCGGCAGGCTTCTTTTGCTGCAGGCAATTCTCCCAGAATTGGTGGAGGCTGCTGGCAGGGCTCACAAGTTGTGCTTTCCTCTCTGATCTTTGTCTTTGAGAGTAGAGTATGGCTGCATATTCTTCAATGGGGCAATCACATGTTCCCCAAATTAAACCTGAAGGTGCCTACTTGCTTTGATGGAATGAACCCACCCCTCCCATTGAGAAACGAAACTGATATAGGCTGAAGGCACTGGAGACATAGGTATCTGGAGGATGTTCAGTTTCCTTCCTGCTATTGAGTTGTATGTGAGGTACCTTTGTAAGCCTTCATTTTCAGTGTTTTAGCCATGAGTCCCTAAAACTTATACAAATTCAGAAAGACTTACAAGATAATTCAAATTCTTTACTGTCCATCTTTCAAGTCTTTCAAAGTCTTAGTATCTGAATTCGTAAAGCGTTATACAATAGGAGCCCTAACTCAGTAAGTTCTTACCACATCCCAGGTGCCAAGTGAACTTCTCATTTCTGGTCTCATTCAGCCCTACTCACACCTCAGTATGACAGGTGCTTTCATTAGCTTCCTTGTTTATTCTTGTTTTCATGTGAGCAGACAGAGTTTCTGGATCCTTCTTTATAGGTACCACACTTATGGAAAGTGTGGTAAAGACCTAGACATCAGAGTTTTTACTTGGTAAATAAGGACAAAATCATGTGCTTAGGTGGTGTGATCAAATAAATACTTAAGTCTGTGTTACACTAATAGCATTTGTGTATATCAGCTTTTCCCGTGAAGTTTTAAAAGCGCTACTTTAACTTAGATTAGTTGAGCTTTGTTTTGTTTGATACAGGATCTTGTGTATTCCTGGCTGGCCCAGAACTCTCTGTGTACACCAGTCTGGCTCAAATTGTCAGAGATCCTCCTTGCCTGGGATTAAAGACATGCACAGCCCTTGTCTGACATTCATTTTTATTTTTAGTTATGTGACTGTGTGTCTGTCTGTGGGTATGTGCACAAGCATGAAAAATACCTATGGAAGCCATTGTCTGTGGTCATGAATTTCGATCCTCTACTAGAGCAGTAAATGGCCTTAAGCACTGTGCTTTACCTCTGCTGTCTTCCTCTGTGTAAGCCAGTGGTCATTGTAGGTGGTCATGAACTTGGATCCTCTACTAGAGCAGTTGCTGTCCTTAACCACAGCCCTATCTCCACTGTCTCCCTCTCTTTTGGTAGAAATGTTTCATATAGCCCAGGTTGGCCTCAAATTTACTAGCTAGCTGAAGATAACATTGAACTCTTGAGCTTCTTGCTTCCACCTTCAAATCCCTGGATTAACGATGCACACCACATAAACACTTGACTTTTGTCCACTCTCTTTGAAGGAAATTGTGCAGTTATACACTTTGCCAGCATCAACTGAGAATATTTACTTTGGTACATATCTAAAACTTTTACTATCAAATTTGAGGTAAGAAAAAGAAAGACTCGATGGTTGCCTCTAGTGAGTTTTGTTTTGACATCAAATTCCCTAACTCATAACTCTGGGCTAACTCCGAAGATTGCAGCCTATTTGTAAAATCACAAGACTTCTCTACGTATTTTTCAAGCTCTTTGGTAATCCTGCACTCTTAAGCATAGTGTTGCTGCTCAGTCGTCATAAATTAACCACCAGTAACATTATGGACCATTACTTAGTTGGAAATTGGCTGTCCCGAGTTTGGAATAGAGAGAGAAGTAGGCCATATGACTTGCTCTCTGCTAACCATGATGCAAAGGGTTGTCACATTTTGTCTTCAAAAGGAGATGCTTTTACACACGGGGGGAGTAACTTATTCATGCATGCCGTGTGGGTTCAGGAGTAGAATGAAGAAGAGAATAGAGGTTGTCTGAGACATGACGCTATACCCTTCAGAAGGACAGTGGTTTGGGGATATAAAGAGCTTACTTTGTCCTTCCTCACCTTTAAGCCATATTGTTGCATTGTTAAAGCATCTCCTTCGGCTGTATTTATTTCATCTGTGGAATGGGATATTGCAGGTGTTCTGTTGGACCTAGATACTATTTCTATATTGGCAACCCATATATTCAGGGAATCAACAATGATAAGTAAAATACCATTACTTTCAATGCACATAATTTGTTTCTTGAAGGGAAATTTGAAGACAACTTCCATTTTTTTTTTCTGGATTTTCTTTAGAGCTCCCCAGTGCTCATAAGATCTGGGATAAATCTCTTATCATACTGAACATACACAGAGTGGACTTGATGCCGCTTCATAGTTCCACTGGAGTAGGAATTGCATCTTTACATCTTAATTGTGGATTAGAAAGGATTGCTAGGGAGAGAACAAAAGAAGTGCAAAGCCCAGCTAATGACTGCTTAGAAGCTCCCTAGTGTACTGTGCCACACTTGACATAAGCCAGTTTGTTTATTGTCACAACAGCCCTGCAAAGAAAGGCAATCCGTTAAGCCATGCAAGGATACTCATTACAGTAATTTTTTTGTAAAGAAAATAATGGATCCATGGTACAGAAACATCACACCCTTAATCCATTCTCCTTAATCCAACCTCTGCAGCCTCTGGGGTGGGGGCCACAGAGCCTTTCTAGGTACCACCACAGGGTCTGTCCCACCATCCTTCTTATTATGCGCAACTGCAGACAGGGTGGCTCTGGACCCTTTATGAGTATTAAAACCTGATGGTTCAGGGTCTCTTTCCTGGTCCTTCAAAACCAGCTGTGAAATGATTTTGTGGAGCCCTTGAGCAGCTCATCTAGACCTATGAGCACAAAAATTCTCTATGTTGGCCAGATACAAAACTGCAAGAAAGTGTCACCTGTGCTCACAAAGTTAGGGAGGACCCTCAGCTTGACACTGAATGAAAACAAGAAACCATTTTTAGATAGCCTTGTGTTTGGGTTGACTCAGTATTAGCAGGAAGTCTGGAAGACCTGGACTCTGAGGGACCCTGTGGATAATTTCATTCTGTGACTTAAGGTATTAGCTACTGCAGGTCTGAATGTAAACATCAATGGTTGTTCTCTTCTGATCAGCTTGTGAATATTCCGTTCCTGTTTCCCTCCTTGTCTTCCCTTTCTGTTTGTTTTCGTGTTTGACTGCTAATCACATCTACTGAGCTTTTTCTTTGAATCAGACAAAGCTGCCACCTCCAATTGATATAAAATGACAGCCATTAGAAAAGTGTAAGGGGAAGTGGCTGGTGCTACAGGGAGGATTAGTGCACCTTTGCAACAAGCTTGTTCTGGAGCATTCTCTAACTATCTGAAGGGTGCCTTGTGGATTTCCCACCCCAGCCTGAGCCTGTTTCTCAATCTGGCTCCCTTCCCATGTCTGGCAAATCTTATCATCTGCTATCATCTGCCCAGGGCTATTTTCTATTTTCTTCAAATTACTCAATCAAGAAAATTTCCCAATTTTTTGGTGGGAGCAAGGTATTTCTAATTATCTGGTCCAGGAAAGCCATCTGCCAAGTTATTAGCCGAGTACTATTGAACAGCCGAAGTGACATGAGGATGGATGATGGATGCTCGTAGCCCCTCAGCTCCCCTCCCGCCTCTCACTTCCATCTCTTGCCTTCTGATGGTTTGGTTGACAAATATGAATTTTTTTCCAGGGCATTTTCTATACCCCTGTTTGAGACTTTTCTTTTACTCCTTATCAAATAAACTATGTCTAAGTTTTAAGATTTTACCACATATCACATATCATATTCTCTACACATGTGATTTGTGAAATTTTGTAAATTGTTCCTATTATAAGACAGTGGTAGTGAAACCCTTAGATACTTTAAATGTTTTCATTAAAGGACAAATATGTCTTAAATCTAAATATTAGTGAAAGAGATACAGACCCACGGGAGTGATAAAACCTTAGGAGTTGTTTGGTTCCTCACTATAGCAAGTGAAAGGAGATCTCAATAATAGTGATCATAAATCAGCGACCAGTAAGGAGACTCAGAATAAGAGTGCATTCACGTGGATGAGCTTTCAACTGTAATAAGGCCAAGGATCAACACAGCATCCTTAAAATGAAAATTCTGGTGCCATTAGATTCCAATGGGGTTTGAAGTCTTCAGTCCTGTCAGGCTCCTGAGGCAGTGGCAAGTCGAGAACAGCTCTTTGAATGGAGTATAAAAAGAACACAATGTAAATGTGTTTATCGTTCATGTAAAATTTAGAGGTAGAAAATTCAAGACTGGCAAAGCAGCCTGTATCACCTGTGCAAAATCCCGCCTTGTTTCAGCAGCTTTAGAGTGTGACCCCCATTCTATTGACCTACGATGGAACCACAACTCCCATGTCCACGTCCCAAACAGTTAGATATAGGGACTGGTATAGCAGGAGCTGCACAAGCTGTTCCATATACCAGTATCTCCCAAGGAAGTCTCTACCCTTGGATACTCCCAGACATCCCATTGGCCTGGAAATTACTCTCCTCATCACACGTAAGTGAATGGCAAGCCTGGAAATGCCACCTTTATTCTGAGTAGCTATGAGTCAAAATTCCCAAGCTTGAAAAGTAGGGGAGATGTTGCCATAGAAGTGCAGTAGATGAGACATGCAGAAACAGGATCTGCCACAGACCTGGAGATCTGCCACAACTAAGAATGACAATTCACAGGTTAATTTTAACCAGTACTTAAAATTGTAACTAGAAACTTCTCAGGGTACAGAAGATTCATACAGCCACACATATCATGCATGCTTCATAGGAATTCGGTATTATAGGAGCCTTGATTCTCAGATGTAAAAGAGATGCTGAAAATAATTGAGAGACATCATTGATCTCAATGACTATACTGGCTATCACTGTTAATGTTGGGTCCTTTGCTTCACTTTTCTTGTTTCCTCTACCACCATTCCTGATCCACTGATCTTACCACTTGACAAATTGACTTCTCGATCTCTAACATGCTATATAACACACACACACACACACACACACACACACACACACACACACACACACGCATGCATGTTGTTTCTTGCCAGTTACCTGGTATACTAGTAGGTGAGTTTTAGTAGGTCTTTGTAGTGCTGATGAGAATTTACTGTAATACTCAGATTTAGTATATACATGGTGGGATGCTTAGCATGTGGTTTAGCAATTAATGAATAAAGCCAGTAGGTGTCAGAGCTTGCCTATGAATCATGTCTTTAATTCCCCAACCGTGATGCTTTGCTCTCTGCCACAAATCTGCTTTGTTGGGGGACTTGTTGTTTTCATTCTGAATTTCCCATATTTGGCGCACAATCCTTCCTGTACTTATTGATTTATCCTCGATGTTCAAGATGCTCGATGGATGTGGCTTCCTTACCATTGGCTCGCACCTTGAGTCACATATATCACTTGAAACACAAAATTAAGCAAACTACCAGAATAAACGTAAAGCAAGCTCTTCCATTTTAGTTACTCTCTGACTTCTGTTCACAGTAGAAGTACTAGAAGATTCTGATGGCAAGATTTTCAAGGTGATCTAATCAACATTTGATTGCAGTTTAGAATGTAGAAATGGATTGATAATAATCCCAATGTAGTCTCGGCACTACCACCACCATCCTGTACTCTCTTTTTAAATATAATATAAAATAACAGAACCATATATTACCAAGCTTATTTTTAGATGTTATTTTTTAATTAGTCTTACCAGAGGGATAAGATAGAAAGATCTCTGATTTGAGAGTGATCCCGCAAATGAGGTCTGACCTTTCACTCTAAAAACCAAATAGAATAGTAATAGCAAAATCCAAAAATTAATTTAATGTTCCATATAGTTATATTGGGAAGATAAGGAGATTAGTGTCTTCAGAAGTATTGACTTTCAGGTCTAATAGAGTTGGAGTGGGTATGAAAAGCAAGCATAGTGAAGTAGCCTTGGTTACACATTGGTCTGTTTGCTTAAATCTTGTGTCTAGTTCCACAAGGTCTTCAAGTCATATTGCCTTATGGAGCAATCTAGTGTCTTACCATCCTGAACTGATGTTCCTGCATAAGGGTTAAACCTCAGTTCCTGTCATGAAACAATTATTCTATGTGGGACAATCTCATCCTGCAATGATCTACTTTCAAGACTCACCATTCCTGAAATCTTGAAAACCTTGCGCTTCCACTTTTTCGAGGTGATTTCACCATAAAAGGCAGATAAGGGAGGTTAAGTAAATTTAAGACCAATGAACATTATATTACCATTAATAAGATGGATACATGATTAATATGTTTCTGGTAGAGCTGAGCAAAAATCTCTTCTAAAATTGATTCTAAGACAGGTTCAAGATGATGGCATAGATGCCAAATTTCTAACCTGCTTTGAGATGCTCATTAATTAACAAGCTAGAGGGAAGTGGCTCTGTGTTTTAGCAAAAGCAGCATTGCTTCTTACATTAGTTCATTTGGGTAATGTTGTATCAGTCCTAGCTTTATTAAGGCTAGTAACTTCATTATAGGCTAGCACCAATTCAAATGTGTCTTGTAGATTAAACTTATATATTGCTACAGTTTAAATCTTGAATGCTCTCCAAAGCATGAGCCTTGATGGCTTCTACTAGCCTATGACACTAGAACACTGTAGAGCTTTTAAAGGCGGATCCTACTGAGAGGAATTTAGGTTCCTCTGGGAATGGATGGGGACGCTGGAACCCTGGCCCTGTTCTTTCTCTGTTTCCTCTGGTTTCTAGGATTTAAAGATGCCTCTTCCATCACAGAAACCCACAACAAAAATATCCAGAAAATTATCGGCTTGAATGTTCTATAATCTAGAGTCCCAAGTTTTCTCTCCTTAAGTTCATACACCTCATTTGTCTGTTACATCACACACACACACACACACACACACACACACACACACACACACACACACACATTCCTCAAAGCTGTTGCTGTATATCTAAGTTATGTGAACAGATACTGAGATGAGAGGAAGCATTTTATCTGAGGTAATATCAGAAGTAAATTTTATGTGGAAAATAAGTCCATGTGGAATGTTAAGTCTATCACACGCCTTCTACAAAGCAGATCTTTGTTCTTGCTTTTCTGTATCCGAGCATCCTGCACTCTTATATGCCTCAACACTCAGCTCAGTGCCACAGCAGGTTCTCAATAAATATTTAATAAATACAAATATATGAGCAGCTTTCCTATGGGAAATATCCTGCTTTGAATGTGTGTGCATAGATTTGGAACACGTGTCCTGGATCTATGTTCAGGCCGTTCTTATTTGTGCTACCACTCAGGCAAAAGGAAGCCTGTGAATCTCTCTGTCTCCATTTCCTGGCATGTAATGTGGGAATGGGCATGAGGCCCGAGAGGGTGTTGTGAGATTAATTAGTTAAAATGTATACCCTGCTATATAAATGCTAATTGCTGTCAGGAGCGTGGGCTGGATTCTCCAGTGACTTGGCTTTGCCCAGCTTTTCCATTACTCCTGTGTGTCACCCAGGCTCAGCCTTAAGAAACCCTTTGACTGAGAGAAATGATGATTTTTGTGTCTCCCTCACGATGAAGGGCCAATTTAGACAGGACTTCTACTGTGGAGTAAACTGTATAAGAAAAGGCATTTTAAACAAAAAGTAGCTCACTGAGCCAGTAATTTGATACGTTCCCTTTTCTAGTATTAGAAATGACTCTATTTACACAACAGCCTTTCCCTGCTTGGGCCTGGAGTGAATTATATAATTAATTCGGTATTATACAATATTGCATCTTGTTGCCATAGATTTCATTTTTATTTGTTCATTGAATAATTTTAAAAATGCCCTGAAAAAACAACCTCAGGTAACAGCTAGAGAAACTTAAAAATTCACAGAGTAAATTTCAAATGGATACATATCCCAATGGAAAAGCTCAACAATAATAGCATTTTCGCTAATGTTCATGAATACTGATATGTATATTCTCCATCTCTGTGCGAAAGGAGTCTGGTTCACTTTACAGTCTTACTCATATGAAATTTAATACAATGGAGACACCAAACAGTAATAGTTATGTCTTCTACCTTTGAAAATAAATTGCATGTACTTTAGTCAAAAATATATTAAATGACCGGACTCAGATGAGAATCTTATTTAATAAAAGTCTTTATTTAGATGTCATCATGTAGAGGCCTTCAATGCATACTATTTTCTTATTACTTTTATATATCTATTAATTCTTTGAGAATTTCATGCATTGTATTTTGATCATATTAACTCCCCTTCCCCAGCTCACCCCAAATGTACCCTCTTCTTGCCCATCAACTTTGTGCTCTCTTTTGTTCTTTTTAGAAAGCCCATAGAGTCCAGTCTGCACTGACCATATAGGCTTGCCTGTGTATCCATCCAGTGGAGCACAATTGATCGTACCCTTAATGAAAAGTAATTCTCCCTCTCCTGGCAGCTGTCAGTTAGCAATGACTCTTCTGTAGAGTTCTCAGCCCCAAATGGGACATCCGTACCAAACATTCTCCTACCAAAGCAAAGTGATTGCCGTGGAAGAGGGAGCAGAAAGAGTGTAAGAGCCAGATGTGGTGGATGACTAACAGCCACAGCAACAGCAGCAGCAGCAGCAACAACAACAACAACAACAACATCAACCATCCAGTATTTTCTGGACACAACAGGGCATTTGCACATAAAAACTCGCAGTGTCCCTGACTATGTGCATAAAATTTGAGTAAGCTCAAGCCACACAAATTTCAGTTTTGCAGTTGGGGGAGATGAGCACAAAATCTTACTATTCCTTGAGAAACTATTGGCAACAAGTGCTACTTTTAAAAGTATCTGTTCTTGATTTATTTTTGCTAGGTAGCAAAACTCTCCACATTAGTCATGACAGGCAATGTTGATTTTTATGATAAATCTCAATGCTTTAATACAGTAGAGATTTTTAAAATGTCTTTATTCCTCTCATGTCAAAGTTCCTTGAAAGACTACGATCATATTCCTGGGAAGCTCTACTCCAATTGGTAGGGATACAGGAGCCATCTTGGGATGCTTCATCATGATCTCATTACAGAAAACCACAATCAGTCAAAAGACAGAGAACAAGTTCTCATCGGATATCCAGACTCATTTATACATTTACTGTATAACTCCTGTATTTAAGCCCCAGAGAACATCATGAAAGAGGGAGGAAAAAGATTGTAAGAGCCAGAGGACCATGAAGTCTACTGTGAGAGCGTCTTCTTGAAATTTCATAGAAGCTACACCCATGAAGTCTTCGCAATATGGCTACCTAACCTAAACCAGACTAGATAGGCTAATATGGGAGAGGGGAATCTCCTGGAACCCACCCATAGACAAAGGCATACATGAAGGCAATTAAGAAATGCCAGAGAATTGGAGATATAATTCTACCCAGGAATGAGCTCCATGGTTGGTTATCTAATACCAATTGATCAGGTTTGAAGTCATACAGATACAAGTAATACTAGACATTGAACAGGTTATAGTTATGTTTTTAGACACATGTACATTTTTGTTCATACATACCATTGTGTATATATGATAATAATAGTTAAAGAATAAGTGATGTTTTTGAAAGGAAGCAAGGAGAACACATGGGAGAGGTTGGAGAGAAGTGATGTAATTATATTTCAATTTAAAAGTAAAAATAAAATTGTTTTGTTTTATTTTTCTATTTCCACAAAATCTCCATATAGGGCTAGAGGAAGCCTCAAAGGTTATGGATGATGTTTCAAACATATTATCTGTATCCTTATTTCTTTGCCTAGAACAAATCCCATGCCCTAAACCTAAGATTTAGGCATATATGACCTTCCATGGATCTGTGAGGAGAACCCAGTATTGAGGAGAATTTATCCAGTGTCCACCACAGGCCATATTACCAAAGATCCACTTACTATCCATCTGCCTGAGTATCTGTTTGTGACTGAGATATTATGCTGGCTCTCCTTATCTCTTATCTCCTTTCTATCAAACGTTACTAATGTCTGTAAAGACCTCCAGGCACCAAAGTGCCAGGTAATAATATTGAAGAGTTTCATTAATGAATTTATAATTGATTCTCAGCAGGTATTCTCTTTCCAATTTCCCAGTGATGGTCCTGTGATCTGTCGCTCAGGGTGGAGCTCTGTGAATGAGATAGATTGTAGAATGGGTATATGTGAAATGAGAACCAGTTGCTGAGTCTGGAGTGAAGGAACAGGGACGGTGGCCAACACCTTAATGGAAGTATTCTACTCCCATGAATACTCTCTGAGAAAGTCAAAGCTATGCATGACAGTCCTGAACAACACGTGTAATCTTCCCCCAATCCCTAACCTTTATAATTGACTATTCTAACAACTGTCTAGCCTTCTTTCAGAGATGTGGCAATTGAGCAAACACTTAAAATTAAGAATACCCATGGCCTCAAAGATATCACTACAGCTACCTTGATACTGGCAACATCACTACAAAACTCCTAAAATGACATGCACGCATGAACAATTTTAACATGTTTAGCACCACTCATTACCACGAAATTGGTCAGACAATTAAAGAAACTCCTTGGCCTTCCCCAGTGCAGCAGCCATTATTCATCAAAGTCTCTCAGCTTCTGTATTTTCACCTCTTCTTCTAAATAAAACTTGTCATTGCTGACCCACTATGTCTGTCTATAAATTCTTTTATTTTTGAAACATACCGTCAGACATCCCCCACAGAAAAATGGTGATTTTCATGTAAGAGTCTTGCCTTTCCCATCATCTATTGTAATGAAAACAGAGCTTCAGTAAAGCTGCCTGTGGCAGCATCAGTAGACAGCAAGTGCCTTTGGAAGCATAAGACTGTGGTCCGAAGTCCATCCAGACACCAGGTATAACATGGTGACGTTCCAGCCTCACTCAGCTGCTCTACCCTTCTGTCTCTTTGTCTTTTAAAGTATGTACTTTATAATTGAGCAGTGAACTCACTGTCATATTCATTCAAAGGAACACAATTAAAACATAAAATGATACATTTTTAAAAAAGAAGTCTGTGCGTTTCAGATTATCTGACACTGGTGATGGCGTTGTTGGTTGTATTAGATAACATGTCCTCCCTCTATCCCTCCTTGCTATCTCCCCTCCCCCTTCTTACTTCCCTCCTCCATTCCTTCCATCCCCCCTTCCTTCATTATGTCCTTTCTTTCTTCTTTCCTTCCTTTCCACTTTTGTAACTTTTTCAAATACCTTATAGAACATCATACAATTATTTTGTCAATTATTGTAAGACATTTTATGACCTTCTTTACCCCACTCGTTACCCTCTTCAAAGGTACTTTTAAGTATATTATTTATTTCTTCAGCTTTGTTCCATCTACATTTTGCTAATTAATTTATGTATATTGCTATCTTCTTGCTCAACCCAATGCATTCTATTTTTATTTTATGGTAATAAAATAAAAGTTATCTGGTTTCACCTAGTAACTTTCTTTTTTTTCCTGTGTACCCCTCACTACCCAATACCATTGCATATTTAATTTAATCACAACCATTTAAATAATGAGACCCTACATTGCAATACACTATTTTTAGGCTACTTTTCTAACTTTTGAATTTATTAATTGTATTTTCCATGTGCTCTAGATTGTCTTTTCTTAATCATTTTCTTTCTGTTTCTTGCTTTTCTGAAAACCCCTTTTTTCCTCTTTGACAGTGATAATGTCACTGTAGTCCATCAGACACTTGATTACTTCTCCTTATCGTTGATTTCCACTCTCTAGATTATTCTTCCCTGAACTCTGCCACAAGGTTGTTATCCTGAGACCTTTCCAGCCACACTGTGGATTGTTACTTTGCTCACTTAAATGGAATCTCCTGATCCTGGTCCTGTGTTTCCCTTTGTAATTTTATTTATCACTTTCACAACACAAATACCCCAGAGGCTTTCTGCTACAGAGCATGGGAACTAACATGTGTAAGTTTTATGTGTCTGCAAATATGACCTTAAGACTTGATTGTGCCGCTAGAGTCAAGACTGGAAATCCTTTTTCTTCCTGTATGCCTATTATTTATCTTCTAATCTTCAGTTTCAATGTGGAGGCTTTCTCTTGCACTGTTATTTCTGACATTATTTCAGTGTGCAGTTTTTTTCATTCATACTTCTTTGTAGTTTATAGAACCATCTCTTTCACTGTAACGTTTTCAGAATGCCTGGCTTGTCTATTTTCACTGCCTGTGGTGGGGCACAATGGACATAATGATAGGGCCCTTTGCATCAGAATGTACTGTATTTCCACCCTAGAGCGTTTTCCTTTGAGCGACTGAATTTCTTCTTTCTCTTTAATTTCTTTTCTTTTGTGGTTTGTATCATGAAATGAAATGTTGCACTTCCCGGACTGGCTTTCTGTTTTCACTGTCTATTTTCTATATGCTCTTCTTCTTTTTCTTTCTTTTTTTGTAAACTTTACCTTTTAGGAAAACCTCACTTTTATCTTTGTAACAAACCATCTATTACAGTTTTATATTTTCAGTTACACTAGAATTTTAGTTAGTCTTTATCTCTCTGAATATTCCTCTGTTACAGGATTTTTGTTCTGCAGGACTGTGACTGGCTCCTTACCTCTCTAAACATAAGAATCACAATACCTTTTATAATATTTTCCTTGAATATCTGAGTTTTTCCCAAATTCCTTTTACTTTATGTGACTGAGAAGTATATTTTTGTAGAAAATTTTCTCAGAATCTTCTTTGGTTTTACAATTGCATTTAAGAAGCTGATTAGAAATTCTAAATTGGAATTTGAGGGTCAACTTTGGAACTCTCCTTTAGGTGATGCAGCTGTACAATGAATTCAAGAGCCCCCAAGTTCAAATATTTGGCTTTTTATTGAAGATTCCTTCATATTCCTGCTTAGGGGCTGGTCCAAAGGTCTGAATGACAGAAGGGAATCATGGTGGACATGCCTTTAATCCCAGCACTGGGGAGCAGAGGCGAACAGATCTCTGCTCTATATGGCAAGTCCAAGGCCCAAACAGAGCTATGTAGTAACCACCCTGCCTGTCTTAAAAATAAATAATCTGGATGCCCTTACCTTGGAGTTGTGTGTTTAGCACTGCTCAGTGAGGGAAATGGAAATGGAGTGAAGGATATAATCTTCATTGATAGTTTTCTGACCTTCATTGATGGTTTTCTGACCTTCACTGATAGTTTTCTGACCTTCATTGATAGTTTTCTGACCTTCATTGATAGTTTTAGTCTATCCCATTTTATTTTACCACTCTCCACACAAACAGAATCTCTTTAGTGTTTGTAATATGTGATTCATTTTCTAGGTCAGAATATAGTGATGGTAGTGGTAATGGGAAAATCTCAGTCTCTATGACTTAGAAGACCTCCTGCATTACATGGAGGGGCCTAAACAAGGGAGGCTCAGTCTATGTGTCGTATCTCACAAGACAGAAGAGAGCTTGATGAAATACAACCTAGCCATTAAAACGCCCACCACAAGTGGCATTTGTGTATTGACCCAAGTAAATCACATGACTTTTCTTACTTGAACTGTTTAGAATATATGAGGAGGGGGCGGGTGTGCAGGGTGAACAGCACTCTTTGTATTGGTGCTGATAGTTTCTAGGTCTTGGCTGTATTCAGGATTGCAGCTCAGTTTGTTCCCCAACATTTCCTTGCTGGCTTAAGGTCTGTGTTTTGAAATCTGTTAAATTGGTTAGTTTGTGTCCCGTTAATATTGACATGGTCATCTCTCTTATTCTTGTTGATCCTTTGGATCATGCCTTGGAAAAATATTTTTGTTTTAGTGGAGCTTGAAAAAGTAATAGAATTGGGCTCACATCTTAAAGCTGATTAGTTTTTCAGAGAAGCTGTTGTAAATTTCTGTACACTAAATGAACTTATTCTCAGCTTTACAGTACTAATGAAAATGTAATTAAGGAGTGTGAACAAATGTTTTTTTAAAAAGTAATATTATACAGTTATCATAAATGCATATTGATGTAAACAGCCTTTGAACTTTTCAGTTCTTTCTGCATGTTGACTACAAAAAGAAGAGTTAATGAGAGAGGATTAAAAGTTACTCATCATTGAGTCTTGGAAAGTACTGTACGCAATTTCTTGGAGAACTATTTAGAAGTCAAATATTTTTTTCTTTTTTCTGAGATAGAAAGATGTAATTCTTGGCTTTTGTCAAAAGTAAAATAATTGTTGACATAGTTGTATTGGCTCTTAGTTACTGCTGCAAAGAGTTTATAGAATAATCCTGAAATTTTATGACAAGTATTGACCTTAACTGTCACATATATGGCTGTGCTCGTGAATGTGTAGGTTGCCTGTGGACTGGCTTTGGGCAGTTGTAGGTTTGGGATTTGGCCAGACAGCTGTCCATCTAGATGTGGCCAATATGTACACAAGTTGGTGTTCATTTCAACTCTGAGTTTAACCAGATTTATTCTTATAGTAGTAAGAGGATAACAAGAAAGCAAAACGGTTGTAAGTTGTAAGATCTGTAGCAGCATTGTATCGGCATATAAATCTCAGTATCAGCCCAGTTTCATGGGGATGGTGTCTTAGTCAGTGTTTCTCTTCCTGCACAAACATCATGACCAAGAAGCAAGTTGGGGAGGAAAGGATTTATTCAGCTTACATTTCCACATTGCTTTTCATCACCAAATGAAGTCAGGACTGGAACTCAAGCAGGTCAGGAAGCAGGAGCTGATGCAGAGGCCATGGAGGGATGTTACTTACTGGCTTGCTTTCCCTAGCTTGCTTACCTTGCTTTCTTGTAGAACCCAGGACTACCAGCCCAGAGATGGTACCACACACAGTGGGCCCTCCCACCCTTGATCACTGAGTAAATGCCTTACAGCTGGATCTCATGGAGACATTTCCTCAAGGGAGTCTCCTTTCTCTGTGATAACTCCAGCTTGTGTCAAGTTGACCCACAAAACCAGTCACTACAGAGGGCTATAGCGGTCTCAATTGAAAGAATCATTGTTTCCCATTGCAGAGGTGGATGATGCAGAGTAGAAACATAATATAGCCTGGTTTTTAAGACTACTATGAGAGCTGTCAAATGATAATTAAAAAATAATCTTTATGTTAAGATAGATAAACATAAAATAGCATCTCAAAGAAGGAGTTTAAAATTTGTGTAACATTTAATTTTTCAGAAAAAGAGTTCTAAGTGGTGATACATAAAGGAGGATTGCCAGCTATGACCTTACCCTTCTCACTCAGAAGCAGATGGTTCAGGATTTGGGGGCTGCTGCGATGCTCCAGCTCTTCAGGAGACCCTGGTTCAGTTCCCAGTACCCATAATGTGTCTCTCAGCTTTCTGTAATTCCAGTTCCAAGGAATTCAATGTCCTCTGAGGGCAACACACATGTATGTGTTGCACATACATACATGGAGGCAAAATACTCTTACATATAAAATAAACATGAGTAAAATCTTTTTAGGAAATACGTGAATTCAATGTAATTTTATAGTTAACAATTGCTTATAAAATTGATACAGATTATTTAGACGGTATATATCATAATCCTAATTAAATCATTCCAGAAAAAAATATCTTCACACTTTTAGGAAATTGTACAGGAAGATGTCATAAAGAAAAAATTTAAATGCTATAAAATAGTAACATGCAAGTAATGTGAGGATATTATAATTAATACAACTTCAAAAAGAAAAACAAATGTGGTTAGACTGGGAGAAAGAAGAGTGACAGAGAGAGAACTTGAAGTTGGGTGGGTAGGGAGGTAGGGGAGGATGTGGGAGGTATTTTGGAGGAGGATGAACATGATCAAAAGACATTCTATTAAATTCTCAAGGAATTATGAAAAACATTATTTAAAAATTAAAAAGCTTACTTATGTAAGTACAGTGCCTGTGCATGTGGATTCATTCCATACTTGTGATTAAAAGTGAGATGTGTAAAATATTAAAAAGGAAGTGATGATATCATTATGTAATTTACATTATAGTGATTTTTCATGTATGTAGTATTTCTTGTTCATCTCTGCCCCTTACTCTTCTCTCCCAACCCTCTGGAAGCCCCTGACCATGTCTCCATCCAACATTCATGTCTATTTTTTTTTAACCCAACAAGTCCAATAAGTGATGATCAAATGTACATGGATGCATGGACCACGTTCCAGTGACCACACCCTTGAAGGAAACTCCTCCTCCTCTATCAACCATCACCTGCCAATAGCTGCTTGCCTAAGGGTGGGACTTCATGAGAATTTCTCAAGTCTGTGCTGGAATGTCGGTTGGCTTGATCTTGTGCATGCCTTGTGTGGGTAACCACTGTTATTGTTCATGAGTTCAACAGCCAAGTCATGTCAAAAAGACAGCTATTTGAAACCCTCGGACATTCTCTGCCTCTCATGTTCTTTCAGCTCCATCTACTATTATGTTCTCTGACTGTTGAGTATAGGAAGATTGCTGATAGAACTGAACACTCAATAGTCATTTTCAATCAGCATCTTGACCATTTATAAGTGTCTATACTGACTGCTGATCACTGCAAAGCAACAACAACAACAAAACAAAAAACAAAACAAGAAATACCAAGCTTCTCTGACCAAGTTGAAAGCAGCTCTAGTATATGGAAACACAAATATTGAGAATGCAAATTGAGGCCATGTATATTTTGTAAAACAACAATAGTAAGTCATTCTATACCAAGGATCTGACCTCCTCAGCCACAGGATCATGACCAAGTAGGTTCAGTAGAAGGCATGAATTCTTTGCTGTGGAACAGGCCTAAAATCTAATGAGAAAATAGTTGGTTACTCTCATAACTTCCATTGCTCTATTTTATGAATGGATAAATCTTTCTGGGCAGATCAGTATTATATCAGGCAAAGTCTATCACTGAATAAAACCATTGATGAGTTTTCTCCTTCAGTGGCCTTTTGGCACATTCCAGCACTATCGGAGCTAGCCAGCATAGAGAAACTGGTCAGTTCTAGGTTAATTTCTGTGTTTTCTAACCAAACTGTGGCATGTTCAGGAATAATGTCATGTCATCTAGTTATGGTGGGCAACCAGGAACAATAACAATAGCCCATGTTCTTTAGGAGGCCTCTGGAGCCTCCCTGGCCAACAGCTTATAGGAAGGTAACCCACAGTAGGCACTGAGATTTTCATTTAATAACATATTTCTTCTGTAGGAAACCTTATTCACCCCTGTTCAAATTCCTTCTGTTTTGGTTGGTGTTGGTGTTGGTGTTAAATCATGTTTTTAATTAGTTCACAAAATGGTGGATTTCCACAAAGCTTGTTCAAGCCTTGTAAGTTTTGGTCAATTCTCACCTGACATACTTTTCTTCCCTATCTCTCTGCTTAAACTTAAAACTCCCAACCGTCTTCACCTTCTTTGCTGCCACATGTTTGTTATTCTCTCCCTCCCCATGGCCTCTTCACTCTCTACCTCTCATGGATCATTTTTAGCTTACAGACCTCTACAAATACTCCAAAGTAAAAACCCAAATTACAAATTGTAAGTTCAGATTCACTTCTGAGAGGGAATGTGAAATTTGTCTTTCTGAATCTGGATTACCTCCCTTAGTATAAGGATCTCCAGTTCCATCTATTTTTCTGTCTAATTTAAATTTTCTTTACAGTGGAGTAGAATTCCATGGTGTATGTGTGTGTCACATTTTACTTATGCTTTCATCAGTTAATGAATGCCTAAACTGATTCTATTTCCTAGATATTGTGAATAGAGTATCAGTGACCATGATGAGCTATTATCTCTGTAGGAAGATACAGAATCCTTTAGATGGAAGACCAAGATGGGTATATCTGGGTCATGTAGTATCCTGTTTGTAGCTTTTTGCTATATGTTCACACTGATTTCCATGATCAGTTTATGCACACATCAATAGTAGATAAGGCTTCCCTTTTCCCCATATCCTTACCAACATTTGCTCTCATATTTTGATGGTAATGATGATGACGACGACAAGACAACAGTCATTTTAACAGAGACAGAATCAGTACAATAGTGTCTTTTTGATTGAGTTGTTGACATTCCATTTTCGAGGGGTTCTTTGTAAATTCTAGACAGTAATCTCATGTTTCATGTGTACTTGGCAATGGGCTTCTCTGATTCTGTAGGCTGCCTCTCCACTCATTCAGCAGTTTTCTTTGTTAGACAGCCCTGTTAATTGTATGAGATCCACTATTATTTTTTTGCTTGTTTGCTTTCTTGTTTACATCCTAAATGTTCCCCCTTCCCCATCACTGAGTTCCTCCCCATTCCCCCTTCCCTTGAGAGGGTGAGCCCTCCTGGGCATCCCTTCAACCCCGCACATCGAGTCTTTAGAACATTAGGTTCATCTTCTCCCACTGAGTCCAAACAAGGCAGCCCTGTTAAGGAACATATTCTACAATCAGGCTCCAGCTTTAGGGACAGCCCCCACTCCAGTTGTTGGGGAACCCACAGGGAGACTGAGCTGCACATCTTCTACATAGATTCCAGCCTGTGTATGCTCTTTGGTTTGTGGCTCAGTCTTTGAGAGTTCCCAAGAGTTTAAGTTAATTAATCCTGTTGATCTTCCTAAGCAGTTTCTATCCCCTTCAGGATTTTCAGTCCTTCCCCAACTCTTCCATAATAGTCTTTGACCTGCATTGTTTAACTATGGGTCTCTGAATCTCTTTCCATTGGCTGCTGGGTGGAGCCTTTCAGAGGACAGTTATGCTAGTCTCCTGTCTACAAGCATAACAGAGTATCATTAACAGTGTCAGGAATTCGTGCTTGCTCATGGGATAGGTCCCAAATTGGACCAGTCACTGGTCAGCTGTTCCTTCAGTCTCTGCTCCATCTTTGTTTCTGCATTTCTTTTAGACATATCAAATTTTGGGTCAAAAAGTTCTGTGGGTGGGTTGGTGTTCTTTTCCCTCCTTTGGGTGGAGGGAGTCCAGCCTGGCCACATGACGTGAGAATGGGTCAGAAGGTCAGGAAAATGAATAGAAATCTACAGCTGCTCAGGGTGGAAGAGTTGGAGGAATCTCTAGGAAGTTTCAGAGACAAGGGATAGGGGAGGCTTCCAGGAGTCAATGCAGATGACCTTAGCTAAATTGCCTAACAGTGGGAACATGAAGCCTGAAGAGGCCTCTTCCTGTAGCCAGGAAGATTCAATTTTCAGTTGCTAGTATTATTTCTTGAGTGATCAGAATTGTACTTAGAAAGCTCTTCCCTGTGTCTGTGTCTTTTCCTCCACTTATCCTCTAGCACCTTTGAGTCTTGGGGCTCACACTGAGGTTTTTTTGCGTTGGTTTAGTGAAGGGAGAGAGAGAAGTAGTTACTGACATTCTTCTAATATCCAGCTAGCCTAGCACCATTTGTTAAAAATGACATCTTTCTTCCAGTGTGTATTTTTGTCATCTTTGCCAAAAATTTAGATGGTACTGATTATGTGACTTTCTATCTCCTTTATTGATCCATGTGTCTATTTTTGTGCCCTTTTTGACCATGGCCCTGTAGTATAACTTGAAATCAAGTATGCCTATACTGTACATTCAGATTTATTCTTTTGCTCAGAATTTCTGTGAATATTTAGAGTGTTCTGTGCTTCCACAATACTTTGGCAAGTGTATTTATTTTTTCTACTTCTGTGAAGAACGTCAGTGGAATTTTGTCAGATATTCTATTGACCCTATAAATTGGTTTTGTACAATGAACATGTTTCTGACCTTGATGCTTTGGATAAATGAGGTATTTCTATCTTTTAGTGCCTTCCTACATTTCTTTTTTAAATAGGAGCTCACTATGCAGCTATGTCTGACCTGGGACTTTCTATGTGGACCAGACTGGCCTCAAACTCAGAGATCATCTGTCTTTTGTGTACCTGGGTTTCCTTAATCACCATTTTAGAGTTTTCATAGTAGAGACTGTCTTTTTTATGCTTCCTATTTCTATTTCTCTTTCTGAAACAACACAACCAAGTCAACTTTTAAAAGACAGCGTTTACTTGGGCTTGTGGTTGTGAGGACTGCAGTTCGTGAAGCAGGAGAAACTCAGGAAGCAGAGAGTAAGCTGGGAATTATAGGAGAAACCTCAAAGCCTGGCCCCAGTGGCACATATCCACTAACAAGGTCACATCTCTTAATCCTTCCCAAATAGTGACGCCAACTGTGGACCAAGTATTTAAACATACGAACCTATGGGGTCCATTCTCATTCAAACTACCATGGGGTCTTTCATATTCTTGGTTACTATTTTATTTTAAAGTATCATTGGTTATAGTATGATTTTAAAAATCCCTATTTCCATGTATTATAAATAAAATGGAAAGTTTTAGATGTAAATTGGAGTATAAGGAAGCTTATTCTAAGTTTAAATTTTCTATGTATTTAAATGTATCATATATGTATATTTTATATACTTATATACTTACATAATAGATTATGTATGTATATATAATTATGTAAATATATATATATTCACATATGACATTAGGAGTGCAAGGAATAAATTAAACTGTTGTCTAGTGGTTTGACTGGTTCTCACAGGACCCTGGTCACCTCTGGAAATCTTTTCAGTATTTTTATGTTACCTTCGGTATTGCATGATTCTAATGCCAGTCTCAGGGAAACAAAGTGATGATTACATCTTTTGTTACTGAATATACCGGCAATTACTTTTAAGTACAAAATAAGTTGGTAAAAGCATTAACAGCTTTTTTCCCTATCACTGACACACTAGCAGATTCCCCCCTAAGCTCTGCAGTTCTGTTTGCACAGTGTGGTCATCCTTGACACGCATGGACTCCCCAGCTTGAAGGACACCACAACTGTAAAATACACGGAATTTGCAAGATTTGCTCCACAAAATGTAAATGTATAAAAGCTGCTTAATGCTTTGGGTTTATTGAATTCATCAGTTAAGAAAATATAATATTTCCATCCAGTCACCTGCTTCATTTTGTTCTCTTACTGTGGCAAGTGGATATCATACATTGAGTTTGTGGCTGACATTATATTTTTGCTGAAAAGTACAGGTCTGGCCTCACAAACAGGAGTCCTGGTAAAAACTAGGAGTTTTTCTTCACTCCATGCAGACACGAGTTAGCTTTTCAGTTACGATTTCATCATCTAGACTGTTCTATCTCCATGGTTTAATAAAGCTATGTCTTCCTTAAAAGAGACTCATTCTCTAGTCCCTGAAGGATTCCATAGTATCAAGACACAGATAGCTGGCACAAAATGGTAAAGGTCTGGGGAGAAGTAACTCCTTCACACTGCTGGTATTTACTATGTGTATTTATCAGAGGGAGATTATTGAAGATGACTAGAGAAAGAGATTCCTAGAAAAAGTCAGCCAGTTTTCTAGAGTGTTCTGTGAAATGGCTCATCCACCCTTTCTTCTTGCTTTGTTCCAGAACGCTGTGATGACTGGGGACTAGATACCATGCGACAAATTCAAGTATTTGAAGATGAGCCAGCACGCATCAAGTGCCCCCTCTTTGAACACTTCCTGAAGTACAACTACAGCACGGCCCATTCTTCTGGCCTTACCCTGATCTGGTACTGGACCAGGCAAGACCGGGACCTGGAGGAGCCCATTAACTTCCGCCTCCCAGAGAATCGCATCAGTAAGGAGAAAGATGTGCTCTGGTTCCGGCCCACCCTCCTCAATGACACGGGCAATTACACCTGCATGTTGAGGTAGGCTGCTTCTCCACTTGACTTTTCCTTGTCCTTGTAGTCCCTAGGGTATTATTTAAATAATGATGCCATGACAACTGGGCAGGGATGGGCACATTTAGATGGGTTATACCTTACCTCAGTGGGCTAGCTGAAATGAGAGGAAGGAGGTAGTATGCAGAGAGGTTCTATCTTTGAGAATATTCTTCACAGGTGGTTCCTTTTAAGAAGGGATATATAGCAATGTTGTCTGAAGACAGAGTTGGGTTTATTGGCTTCTTTCCATGGCCCTGGATCCTGCCTACACATTTGCCTTACCTGAAGGCATTTTTCCCTAGCAAATGAACAGTGAAAAGTATATTCATATCTGTTATGTTTAACTTGTCTCTAAAGTACCTGGCAGAGACAACACACTTGAAAAGATTATTTGGGACACATCAATATATTTAGTGCAGTGCTTTTATGTTTTCAACCAAAATTCTCATCAGAAGCGAGTAAATACCATAGCCCTTGGAATCCAAAACGACAACCTACAGCAGCCAACCAAAGTTTGCCAAATCCATCTTTGTTCCTTAAACATCTATGGGCCTTTATTGTTAATTCCACTAAAGGGCCCATTTTCTTTTCTACAAATCAATGCAGATGATTGCTTAAAAAAATTAGATCACCTGAATCCAAAACTGAGCTAGCTCTCACAGTCCCCCTTTTGCTACCAAGTCACGATTTGTTTTCTAGTCACATATAGGACATGGATTTGTTGGTTGGTTGGATTTTTCTTCATTGAACAAAATTTACCACTCTTTTTAAGGTTATTGGTATCAGTTTTGGAGGCTACAAGTCTGAGATCACAGTTGTCAGGGTGGGTTTCATTCCCAGGTTGGCTTACATATACTTCTCTTCTCTCCACCCTTTCTTCTTCCAGCCTCTGTGTCCTACCCTTTACTTAGAATGAAGTAGTTGTCTTGGGTGAAGGTCCATACATAGAACTTCATTTGCCTTAATGATATCTTTATGGGCCCTATTTCCAAGGATAATCCAGCCCTGAGTTTCTGTGAGCTAAAAACTTAACATTTGAATTAATGGAGGCTATCAAAACATTTCATCCTCTAATAAATAGTGAGCCTGTTTCCTTTTTCTATCAGGGATGTTAACAATTCTTTGAAAGAGACTTCAAAGAAAGTTTTGATAAATGTATGTTATTTTATGAGGTGAAAAGATTCTCTGCTCTATTCCAAAAAAAAAAAAAAAAAAAAAAAAAAAAAAAAAAAAAATCATTAAATCATTGGACCTTTGGAGAATCTATATAGTCAGAGAAGTCTCCTATGAGGTTGTCATCCAATAATAATCTTATTGAAAGAAACTTCAGAGTCACACATGGGCTTCTAATGAGCATCAGATTGCCATGTTCTTATTATCTGTGTCCAAAAATGCTATAAGTAGGACCGTAATGCCAATTGTATTGGAAAAAACATTGGTTGAGAGACAGAAGGATAAAACCTTTGCTACTGCTTAACTGATATATCAAGGCAGGTTGGGCACAAAGCTTTGGCATCTCTATCTATACTGTGCAAGAGCAGGGGCCATGTTCTTTGAGCTCTTTTTCATCTTTAACAATTGTTAATCCTTTAACATTTCCCAGGGAACATTGTCAAATCCCTGGTAAGGAGCCATTCCCTGTTTCTGCTTGGCATTTGTCTTTGCTGTACACCTGGTACTGCTGATGTCTCTGCCATGCACCTAGGGATGCAGAACCTTTATTAATCTTCCACTGACTATATTCACAGCTCTGACTGGACTATCCCAGAATCCTGAAAGATTCCACATTCTTCCACAGAACAGCATACCCAAGCCTGTCATAACAATAGCCTCTACCTCGTATGAACTTCTGTCTAGTTATTTTTCTATTGTTCTGGTAAACACATGACCACAGCAACTTATAAAAGGACACATTTAATTTGGGGGCTCATGGTTCCAGAGTGTCCATGACCATCAAGGCGAAGACCGTGGCAGCAGGGCACGAGGGTATCATATTCAATCAGTAGCTGAGAATTCCTGTCTAGAGATCATAACCATGAGACAGAAAGCTTAGAACAGAATGAGTTTTTGGAGCCTCAAAGTTCAACCCCAGTGACACACCTCCTCCAACAAGGTCTCACATCTTAGTACTACCTAAATGGTCTACCTACTGGGGCCAAGAATATAAATGTATGAGGTTATGAGGTCATTCTCATTCAAACTACTAGATAAGTTCGGGCATGTTTAAGGCTTTGGAGTTAGATGCATTTCCCTATATTTCATTGCTTATATTCTCATATTCAAATGGCAATGTTGAAGTTATATCTTACCAAGATTATAGATGATGGTTATAATATACTCATATGGTTTTGAATTATTATACATTTAATTAAGGAATATCGAAGGTGCTCACTGTATAGGAGGCCTAGTGTAGAAGTGCAGGATGGCGTAGTGGAACAGAGTTTGGCAGGGGTGTGATCCAGTCTGGACAAATCAAACTTCATGCTTCCCACTCATTGTAATATATTTCCCATGCCGGCTTTTGCCTTTCACACTTGCCTGTATGTACATACAACAATTTTGAAAACTGTGTTATAATTTTCTTTATGACTGTTTTGTTTACTTTTTCATTAATTTTCCTATTTTCCTGACTGAGATAACACTGGCTAGACATTTTGGATTATAGATTGGCTCTATTTCTCCTTTTTAAAAGTCTGATCTTGTAAAAACAACAATTCTAAAAATTACTGATCATTAGCTAAAATCCTGGAAATGTTCAATTTTCAAAGGTTGGTTGCACCCTTAAACGTGCCATCTTTACCTTTGCCTTAATAAAAATGTTACTGATGACAGTGTTCTAAATGAACACTTTCAATATACATTGGAAGTCATATATAGAGTGTATATATTTTAGTGCATTAACAGGAGATATTTATGTATGCTTTTTAGTGTATGGTGCTAAGTGGTATAGGAAATGTCTCAGTGAGTCACTTAATAGTCACAGGAATTCACATATATAAAGAAGTCCCAGCTATGTTAAAGCAAATGCAGATGAGCCTCCCTGATCGTTGTGTGCTTGTCTTTTCAGGAACACAACTTACTGCAGCAAAGTTGCATTTCCCCTGGAAGTTGTTCAGAAGGACAGCTGTTTCAATTCCCCCATGAGACTCCCAGTGCACAAATTGTATATTGAACATGGTATTCATAAGATCACATGCCCAAATGTAGACGGATACTTTCCTTCCAGTGTCAAACCGTCGGTCACTTGGTATAAGGTAAGAAAAGTAGGACGCACTGTTATTTTAATGGTAATGACTAAATGCCTGTTGAGTTAAATGGTAACACTGATAACACTGATATTTTTATCCTTGGACCTTTTGATTTCTCTATTAATACCTTTATAGAAGTTTTTGCCACGTTCTTGTTTTGTTCTGTTTTAGAAGGAGAGGTGTGGGTTGCTTTACCTCAGTTTCCTGTTTCTCAAGTGATGTTCTCTGGAGTCCCAGAACTAACTACTTAATTTCCGTTAACTCCTGAGGAACATATTTTGAGAAATGCTGCCCACTTCCACTCACTGCCTTGTGAAGTCAGAAGGTGACGTGAACGATGAGTCAATACTGTAATTTATTCTTAATGTGTACTCTGTTGATTTCCCTCATTTGTGGGTTCTATCCATCTGTGGTCTCTCCCACATCTGAGGATTTGGAAAGTGTTTTATCCAAAACTGTGAATACTGGGAGGGGACACCTGTGGGGGCACTGCAGCGGAGCCTTTCACTCTCAGAAACTATCCACAGGTATCAAACTAGAAAACTCAAACACAGTGTACAGCAAACTCCATAGGAAGACTTCTCAGCAAACTGAGACAAACAGTAGCCTGTAGGCATCCGTACAGTCAGTGTGTGCATGGAGGTGCAGAAGGAAACCATTGTCGGTCAGATGTCTGAATATAATCTCCTCAGAAGGGATACACATTGGAGGTTATACATAGTGTATAAATATTTTAGTGCCTTAAAAACAGGTATTGCTGTTTGCTTTTTAGTGTGTTCTAATTGGTATAAGAAATATTTAAATAAGTCACTTAATAATCACATGAATTCATGCATATAAAGAAGTCCCAGCTATATTAAATCAAATGGGATGAGCCTCCCTGATGCTTGTGTACGGACAGTGAGTGGAACTTAGGATAGGTCTGCGCAGAATCAGAAGCTAATGACAGAAGAAATTCATTCCCTGTGACAAGTCACAAGTCCTTTGGCTAGGCTGGAATGGTTTCACTGTACCTCAGAAATGCTAGCCAGAGCAAGGAAAAGCTGAAGAGCTAGAAAGATACCTACCTGCACCGCCTGAGGACTTATAGTTTAATGCCCAGTTTATTGGCAAAGCAAAAAACAAACAAACAAACAAACAAACAAACAGTTGGTTTAGAAAGAAAGGAAAGAAAGAAAATGGACTTGACATGGGGGAAGGAAAAAGTGGGAACAGCTCAGGATGGAGGCATTTTGAAGAATGTCTGTTAATATGAACATGCAGCCATATTCTAACATACAGAAAAGGCTGTTTTTACAGCCTTATAAAGTAAGCAGTAAGAAATTCAAGTTGCATTTCAGTTTCATGAAATGGGCACATGAATCAATAATGTTTTTGCAGCAAAGAAAGTTTGCCAGAAGGCTATCCTATTGGTGATCTTTAAAAACAGTCCTACATGAGGAAAAATAAGATAAGTGAATAAACAGGATGCAAAAATAGAATTAAAATGCCCTAAAGTTACATCTCTTATTGAAGATTTAAAGTGAAGAAAATTGTTTTACAAATGAAGCCAAAGTAAGAGGGAAAATAGCAAACACAGGCACGCACACATACGTGCACATGCACATCGAAATACATACGCATACACACAAGAATACACACACCGCAGGTACACTAAGAAGCACACATACACATACAAATATATGCACACACAAGCACATGTGCACACACACAAGCATAACCTCACACACAAGCATATGTACCCATGTACATACCACATATACACATATGCACACACAGCATACACACTAGTATATACACACATATGCACAGGCACATGGACAAGCATACACACAGCACATGTACACAAACAAGCACACCTACACACATATATGCACACACATACATGTGTACACACACAGCCACATACACGTGTAAGCACATGCACCCGTACAGACACACAGGCACACACCAAAGCATATGAACACACATGTATACACATGCCCAAATAAAAGTGCATACAGTCATATACACACATGCACATAAACACATCTGTACATCTGTACCCATGCTTAAACAATGCACAGCAGCTGACGATTGGTAGGAGGTAAAAGAAGGAAATTTAAAAATATAGAGATAACTGTAACAGGAAGGCTAGAGTGGCCACACAGTTATATGAGAAAGGAGATTTTAAATCAGTAAGTACAGAGAGAAAATGGACAGTTCACAATATGGAAAAGATCACTTTTCCAGCAAGACACACAACAGCAGAAGGATTTCTGCATTATAGTAAAGTTTCAAAATACACAAAGTTCTTAGAAATTGCCAGAAATCTAGGGGCAGATAGACAAATTCTCAACTACAATTCACCTGATTAAATTCTCTTTCTTGATCAATTGTTAATGAAATGACCTAGTACTCAACTGTAAAAGCCTCCTGTTAGCTAGAGGTAGACAATCTGAAATTTAATAATGGTAAAACTTATAGTGGCTTCAGTCCAACAAAGTATAAATGATAGTTTCACATTTTTGCTAGTTATATGGGGGAAATCAGAGTAAGATCTTGAAAACTAATAAAGAGAAATGAGAATTATTCTCTTTCTGGAGGTAATATTATACCATGGGTTTACAAAATAGAGCAGATAAGTATGTTTTTTATTGGTTATTTTATTTATTTACCTTTCAAATGTTATCCCCCTTCCCAGTTTCCTCTCCACAAACCTCCTATCCAATCCTCCTCCCCCCGCTTCTATAAGTATATTTTTATAGAAGTATCTCTAACAATAAATTAAATAATCATGGTAGCTTTGAAATATCACTCCACAAGATCCAGTTGAAAAGTCCAAGCATTAAGCATCCGTGACCACCAGCACCACAACATGACCCATCCACAGCAGCAGCCTTCCTTCTGATCAGAGAACAATGCTACCTATGGGGTTGCAAATGGGATAAAGCTGAGGCAGATCACTGCTGTCTGAAAATACAGAGAACATAGGAAGGCCTGGAACCACATCATGAGCTTAAAGTGGGCAAAAAGAAAAAACATGAAATTACAGTCATCGTGCAGGGTTCTCCTGATGTACAAAGCAAAAGTGCAGAATTCAAGGAAACACATATAGCTTTTAAAAAAGAGAATGAATCTACATATCTAAGAATGGACCTACACAGACATGATAAGATTATAACTAAAAATGAGACTCTTTTGGAGAGTTTAAGTAGTGTTTACTTGGGCGAAGAATAGTGAAGGAGCTGTGATTGACAAGGGCTGTGTGGAAGGCTAGCAAGGGAGGTTCACAGTAGTATATTCCTGCCTTGCTTCTGCTTACAACGATATACAATCTAAAACAACTCAGTAGCTAATTCATACGGTTATACCAAGTTTGCCTATGTTTTGTTGTCTGCTAAAATAACTAGGATAAAAAGGAAAAACGGAGGAATTGAGTGAGGGAGAGAAATAAAGAAGAGGGGAGGGAAAGAGAGTGCCTGGGAAGAGGAAATTAGGAGGAAGAGAGCCATAGTGACTTAAGGCAGGACAACGAATTTCAAAGCACATGCCTCAGCTGAATATTGTTTCACATACTTTATAAAACAGAACAATAGAAAACCATAATACTCTCAGTGTGGGATGCAGATGATATTAACAAACTATTATTTTTAAGTGGGGCAATGGGACTTTACTTATATTGCAGAGAGGGATTAGTTTAGAGATATACACAGAAGTCTTTACAAATCAGAGCTTTAGTGAGGTCATTTTAACAGGTTCACGTTGATAAGTAAAACCTTCCTGTGGTTCTCCTGGAATTGTTCTCTCACCTGCCTTCTTCTCTAATTCTTTCCCCATTCACATTCTACCATTTTTCTTCTCCTATTCCCCACCCATGGCCTCTGCCTAAGAATATCTCAGAACAGATCAGAATCTACGGTCAGGTATTGTTCTTTTGTTCATCCCTGTAGCCCCTTACCTATTCATTCATGCCTGTTTTAATGTCACTTTTTTACTGAATTCTTTATTGTAGTCTTCTATTCATGTCCATATACACCAGCTAAAGATAGATGGGTTCACTGGAGTATCATGGGTTGGAGTTTAATGTGATAAATGAGATATACTCTCAGTTCAGTGAAATCTCCAAAGGAAGACACAATTCAGCACAGATACCATGCAGGCTTATAGTGTGTAGGCCACATATAGGCAAACACTCACACATGTAAAATAAGAACAAATATTTGTTTTTCTTAAAGATTTATTTATTTATTATATGTAAGTACATTGTAGCTGTCTTCAAACGCTTTTTCTGCTTGCTCTGGCCCTACTAAGAGGGCATCAGATCTCATTATGGATGGTTGTGAACCATCATGTGGTTGCTGGGATTTGAATTCATGACCTTTGAAAGAGCAGTCGGTGCTCTTAACCGCTGAGCCATCTCTCCAGTCCCCAAGATCAAATATTTGTAAGTGTAATGTTGAGTCCCACAAAGTGCCAGAGAAAAATTGCTCTGGTTTTAAAAAGGAGAACTTCTGTCCTGTGGAGTCAGTTGACTGTTGAATGCATGATATCAAATTATTCAAATTTTGGGGGTTTCCTGTCTTCCTGATGGTGGTGGTATTAGCCAAGGGGTAAAATGGGGAAGTCAGTGGTGGACTTAGTAAATGTCACAAGAAGCTAGGGATGTCTAAGACATCAGGGTGTCAGACAGATAAGTGGACAGTGGTTGCACAACTAAGGATCTGAAACTTAACAGTCGCACTGTGCATAGAAAGATGGATACATCTTTGTGACAGTTGAAGTCTATATAAGATGAAACACAGTGAGAAGGGGCCTGAATCTGTCTGCAGAGAGGCTATGTGCACAGAGTGAAGACATAAAGTCTGGGATTGAGGAAAATGTCACCTCCATATAGTGATTGCTGAGGCCGACTCCTCATTCTCTGTACATGACTCAGAAGATAAATATGGGTCAAGGGACATGGCTCAGTGCGTAAATCTGTACAAAAATGGGGGCTTGAGTTTGGATCCCCAGCAGTCACATGAAGTGCTATTTGTATTATGCACATCTTTAAACTCATGGGAACTGGCAGATTCGGCTTTCTTACAGTGTAACCAGTCTCGATAAAATGGTGGGCTGTACATTCAGTGCAAAAATCTTTCAAGAAATAAGGAGAGGCACACAGGCAAGTGCAACCCCCCCCCCCACATATACAAGGCTGTGTATACATACACATAAAACATACACACACACATATACACACAAATATGTTTAGCTACAGACACATACAAACATACACATACGCAGAAAACACACATAAAACACACACAGTGCAAAGTACCTGTTTTCACAAAGGAAAGACAACTCGACCACAGCCATCCTTTCTATGGATTGGTTATGAAAAAACTTCTGCTAATGTGCACTGTGTTGTTCTGTTCTTCTTCTTCATTTCTTTGCCTGTGACTGGCACCTTTAATCTCAAGAATTCTGCTACCTTGGGAGCAAGACTGAGTTTGGGATGAATGCATTCTCCTCCCTCTCCCGTATATAGTCACCAAACTCAGACATTATTGTGGATGCCAAAAAGTGCTTGCTGAAAGGAGCCTGATGTAGCTGTCTTCTGAGAGGCTCTGCCAGAACTTGACAAATACAGCCAACCATTGGACTGAGCATGGGGTCCCCAGTGGAGGAGTTAGAGAAAGGACTGAAGGAGCTGAAGGGGTTTACAACTCCATAGGAAGAACAGCAATATCAACCAACCAGACCCCCCAGAGCTCCCAGGAACTAAACCACCAACCAAGGAGTACACATGGAGTGACCCATGGCTCCAGCCGCATACGTAGCGGAGGATGGCCTTGTCAGGCATCAGTGGGAGGAGAGGCCCTTGGTCTTGTGAATGCTCAGTGCCACATTGTAGGAGAATTTGAGGGTGGTTGAGGCCAGAGTGGGAGGTTGGGTGGGAGAGCACCCTCATAGAAGCAGAAGGAGAGGGGATGGGATAGGGGGCATCCAAGGGGGATCAGGAAAGAGGATAACATTTGAAATGTAAGTAAAGAAAATACCCAATAAAAATAAAGAAAATAACCACACAAGTTTGGCCTGCAGAGAAGCCTGTTGAGGATGTCCTTGATCAATGATTGATGTGGGATTGCCTAACTCACTGTGAGCTGTGTTCCTGGGCAGGTGGTTTTGGGGTGTATAAGAAAGCAGGGTGAGCAAGCCAGTAAGAAGCACTCCTCCAAGGCCTCTGCATCAGCTCTTCCCTCCAGGTCCCTGCCCTTTTTGAATTCCTGCCCTGATTTACTTCAGCAGTGCACTGTGACTTGAGAGTTGTAAGCTAAAATAAACTCTTTCCTCCCCAGGTTGTTTACAGTCATGGTGTTGTATAATAGCAATAAAAACCCTACCTACGATATAGCTTAAGGAAAGAACATTTGTAAAATTTTGTCATACCCAAGCATCTTTAGGCATGGCATATACTTTTAGGAAGTATCTGTGTGATAGACTATATGTCACAGAGAGATGGCATCAATTAGTTAGAATGGCCCTTCATCTCTTACCTTTCTCAATAACATGCATATAGGGAATTTTAACCTTTGGCATGAAGTTAACATGTTCATATTTTGAGAGCTACACACTTAGAGTTCTGTGCAAAATTCACAGCATTTTGCATAAGGTTTTGGGTTGGCTCCTGTCAACCCAAAATTCATTGTTTAAACTGGAAATCAAATGAAGTTGATATCCTTGAAACCTTGAAGCTAAATTCAGGTCAAATAAATCATCCACTGTGTACTTTGAGGAAACCTAATTCATAACCCATCATTGTCTCTTTAGTGATTATATCTTTGTTCTGTGCTAAGTCTGAGCTCTGCCTTCCTCTTGAATATCAATCTTGCAGCACAAGACTGGGCCAATCCACATTGCACTTAAGAATTGATTGAATAATGGATTTAGACTGGATTGTAAAACTTCATGAAAATGTATGCCATCTCATTTATTATTATTATGTATCTAACTCTTAACATTGCTTGGCACAACATAGAAGGGACATTGTAAATATTGATAAACATTGAAAGACTGAGTTTTCTTTATTGGAAATGACTGGCTTATGAAACTCTTTACAGAATCAACAAAGTACAATTATTTTATGTGAAGATTTTCATGGATTTATTGCTTCCGTAGCTATCCCTAACTATTCAGATATCACAACTTAAGCTCTGTTATTTTTATTCCCACTTCCCCATGAATCTTGGAATAACTATCCCATGTGTAATAATAGTCTATATACTTACTACCAGACATGCTTCTTGAGCTCTCAACTCTGTCATGTATCTGTGATGATTTCATGCATTCTTCTGATCATGTAAAATAAATATGTTGAACTCCATATGCTAAATATTGGCCCAATCACTGGCCATGTAGACATAGCGCTATCCACCTCTCACTGGCCCAACTGGAGTTAATTACATAGAAAAAGGGGAACACTGTGGGAAACCTGACGAGATACAGCAATATAAATAGTAACAAGGAGAAAAAACACTCAGAGAATGAAGGAGAGTTCTTTGCTCTTCCCTTGGCCCAGGGTGTTCGTTCTGCGTTCTTCATTTCCCCCTAATTACTGTCAATATTTTCCATACCATTTTAAGATAATGTAATGCCCCACATTAACCTATAAGACCCACTAGCCCAAGAACCAGATAACTTTCTGGAATGTTGGGAGTTGTCATTCTTAGAAAATAACAATGCCAAATGGGAAAGTACAGTAGCCTGTGTAATAGCCTATGAGTTTTTGTCCATAACAGCTCCTTAACACATGTCTCAGGACCACTCTGCTGGGCCATTCCAGGGAGCGGTTCTGACCAAAGTCCACCTCTTGGCCAGTATTTAATATTTAATTAACAATGCTTGGTTCAAATTTGACCCCAAATGGTGGAATTGTTTTTTTCTCCAGGAAATTTCAGGATTAACAATATAACACAAACCTTCCTTCTCTAGCAAGATTTTTTTTCCCACTTTCTTATAGGCTGAATATCTATTAAAAAAAAAAAAAAAAAAAAAGCAAACAAAGGATGCCTTTTCCAGTCATATCTTCTCATGGTTCCTTTCGTGAAATAGATGTCTCTAGTGGAAGTTACTCTTTTCTTCATTGTGACATCATCCTACCCACAGCCTTCACTTCTTCAGATACGTATTTCCTCTCCAGGATCGAAGAGTCATTTCTGTACTGTTCCTTACTTACATGTTGTGGTTGGTTGTCATAGCAACCATTATGTGGTTGACAGTTGCTCTTCTATTTAACTTCTTTCTTTTGAATTCAGAATGAGGAACTGATGGGCCAGGTAGAAAGACTGTTTGCTAGCCACACATGAGTTTGCACCATTGAAAAAACATTCACTTAGTGCTAACTGGTTTCTTGGTTTTGAAAACCCGTTTTCTGTTCTTTGAGTACCCAAGTCTTTGTTCGAGTCACTTTTCTTCAGAATTCTAAAGGAGTATCTCTGAAACCAACATAAAGATTATTTCAGGAATAGTTTATTTTCTATAAAAGAAAACAATCTATCTTTGGAAGACATATTGAAGAGTCTAGAGTTGGAATTAATTGTATAAAAAAAAAAGATTCAACTTAACACTACAGGCTAAAATTACTATGTATTTGTAATACAACCATGTGCCAGTATACCACACTGCCCATGCACATATTTAGAATGAAAACCATTTCCTCCCTTTCCCTTCATAAAATGCTACAGGCCTAACAGCGTTGAAGCAGGTTTAATTCTATTCTCAAAGATGCTTTTGTCAAATCAAGTAAAAATATCTGCTCCTTTGTGCTGGAGAGCATGCTTTTCGGTTTAGCTCTAGCTGAAAAGACTGGGAACGTCACACTGTTAACACTGGATTTGCTTTGAATGTGGCACGTACACAGGGGTATGGCGTAGATGCAAGGGCATGGTATAGTTAAAAGGTGTGACATGCATGCAGGATGTCATAGGTACATGGTATGGCATAGATGCAAGGGCACGGTATAGTTAAAAGGTGTGACATGCATGCAGGATGTCATAGGTGCATGGTATGGTGTAGATGCAGGGTATGGCACAGAGACGGATAGGGCATAGGTGCAGACATATGGCATAGATGCAGGATATGACATAGATGCAGGCTATGGCATAGATACATGGTATGGTCTACATGCAGAGTTATGACGGGGTTATGGCACAGATGCCAAATATGGCATCTAGATGGGTAGGGCATAGGTGAGGAGGGTTGGCGTAGATGCAGAGTAGGACATAGATGCAGGAGTATAACATAGATGCACGGTATGTCATAGGTACAGAGATATAGCACAGATGCAGGGCCACAGCATAGGATGAGGACATGGAGTCATGTGGGAATAAAAGCAAAGCCTTTGAGACAGCTAGATTTTGATTCATAATTGAAACAAATAGATCTAGGTTCAAATTCCATTCCTGGCATTCCCAAGTTGTAAGACATCATCAGTTACTTAACTTTCACAGGTCTTCATTTCCTCATTGATAAAATAGGATAAGAACACTACGGACTTCGTAAGTTTGGTCCAAGAATCTGGTGAGATAATGTAGTGCATGTAAAGCACAATCCTGCCATCATTTTTATAACCCCAGATCTTGAGTGAACCTCTCATCGTTAGTTATGAGTCCAGCGAGAAACCTTAATTGTAGAGTCTGGAAAAGAGTTTTCGCCTTGCCCTGTGCAGTCTACTATGCCTCTTTATCTACCTCATTTCTATTTCTATCAGCAAAACTGTAGCACATTCAGCTTGGTCTGCCCGCTTCATGGGGATTTAAGAACAGCTAAGTCAATAAATGAAGGAACGCTATCTTGCTGCTGTTCTAATGAAATGTGCCGCCCAGTCAAATAGAGTCCTAGAGACATATTAAACTCAGCCAAAACCACATCTGACATGAATTGATTATAAGGTGTCGGACTTTATGACTTCCTGCTTTGTGGTAACCTTGTGGTGCTGATGTGCCAAGTCTCCAGACAGGCTGCTTACCCAGCAGGAGAAATTGATTGAGAAAACGTTTTACTTGAACCAGTATCAGTTCCCTTTGATCTCCATGAAGCAAAACTATATTTTCCGCGACAAAGTCTTAACAAAATATATTTTGTAGGGTAAATGTCATCTTTCAAAATGTACCTTCCAGGAATTGAATTTAAAAAAAAAACATAAGCACCCAGGACTTTAACATTAATACGTGCAATATAAGAAAATGAAAATAATCAATAGAAACCCTGAAATGTAAAGACTTCTTGTTCTTAAAAATAATATAATATTTTTGTCATTTATAAATTATTAATTTTTAAAAGAAAAACCAAACACATTTGAAAAGTAAATATTTTAAGTTGATTTTGTTACATATGATATATTGGCTTTTTGGTAAAATAAAGCTGCATAGCCAGAGACTAAGCTATAATACAGGACTGTGGTGTTTATTTTGCACAAGACAGTCAAGTTTTATATTTCAAACATCAGCTGCTTCATATGGAAATATGAGTTAGAAGCAGCAACGTTTTCTTGAGTCTTTATAAGGCTCATACATTTTGGGATGACAGATTAAAAGTGGCTTGCAATAAATCCCTTTTTGAGAAAAAAATGCAATAAAGTAAGAGAAGAACATAAAATGTTGTTTGAAAATGACGAATGGAGAAATTCAGTAGAATGACTGAGAATACCAAAATTAGATGTCAAAACTGATGTGAGGAATACCATAGTGGCCAGATTCCCGAATTAACTGAGTCAGGGAGGAGCTACAGGAAAGGCCCATGATTGCTTCTTAAGGCAGGGCTTGCAGTCATTTATATGTTCTTAGCCACTGTTGCAAAATCTTAACCGTGTTTCATTAGGAAAAGGGATTCCAAGAATTTGAAAACTGAACCTAAGAAAAGAGAAGGCTTGATTTTGAGGTCATATCTTGAATTAGAATTTTAATTTCTCCTGTGCACAAAAGTTAATTGTACTTAACCCTCATATCTTTGAAAACAAGGAAACAAAGAAATATTGTCCAGAGTCGTGATTCAATACTTTGGTAAAAAGTGTAGCATTGATTTTAGAATGTTCTGTAACAAATAAGGTATAAAAACTCCTTTTATATGTGTTACGTATGCACCTGTATATAAAACCGTGAACTGCTTTCCCCCCTAGGGTTGTACTGAAATAGTGGATTTTCATAATGTACTGCCAGAGGGCATGAACTTGAGCTTTTTCATCCCCTTGGTTTCAAACAACGGAAACTACACATGTGTGGTTACATATCCTGAAAATGGACGCCTCTTTCACCTCACCAGGACTGTGACTGTAAAGGTGGTAGGTAAGCATGGCTTGTCATTCCCAAGGGTGTGACACAAAGACACTGAGTTTGCTCAGGCTCTTAATGGTTTGTTATACACAATTATGAAAACTATTTTAAAACTGGCACAGAATTTATTCTCACACTATCCCCAGAGTCCTTAAGCAGGTCCATGTACACAGTATTCATCCAGTAGCTGTTGGTTAACTTTCTGCATGCATGAATGTACGACGAGCAGGCTAGGAAATGAGAACACAACTGGATAGATAGATGGGTGTTCATGTTCTACCAGGGCCACCAGTTAGTCACATGACTTTGACTCTGGTCTCAGTCTTAACTGCATAGTAAGTCAGAGGAAGAAAGAAAGGGAATGGTGAACTACGTTTAACAGATTTATGTTTACTTAAGTGTATTTGACCATATGTCTCCATAACCCATCTTTTATTAAATGGGACCACCACATAGAAGCACTATAAGTGTTGGTGAAGCGATTCTAAATCCCAAGCTCTGCTCATAACTTTTTCCTCTAGTAAATCTGCTATCAGATTCTAAATAAGTTACCGAAAAGAAAAGAAAAGAAAAATTTTTATAAGCTTTTAACACAACACAAATAAAATCTAACCCAACCAATTCTGTAGCTACTTTGCTTACTTTTGAGTTGGTAATTAATTCACATGGAAAAGAGAATAGATTTAAAATCTGTGTTTTAGAAGCCAGATAAATTATATAGCATTATATTCACATCAGCAGTTGTTTATAATTTATTTGTTTATAGTACGTAGTTTTATCTGTATTTCCTAAGGTAATAATGGGTATTCTTAGTTACTGATTTATACATATACAAGCTGACAGACACAGAGAGTGTAGAAGTCATTCTTAGCTAACTTTCAAATGACATGAGTTCACTTTTTAAAGCAACAACACATTGGGTATTTATTAAACTTCACTAAGAGGTTCTTGAGTGTATTTTACTTAATTTGTTTTATGTAATGTATTCCTAACAATGCCATTGTGATGTGAATTTTATTTACCTTATTTAGAGTTATTAAAAATTACTTTTTAAAGTGAAATATACTCACGTGCATATGATTAATATATGGACAAATCTGAGTAAGAGCCTTGTCAGTCTTTAAACTCTTAAATACTATACTAGGTCTAGAGAGATGGTTCAGTGCTTAAAACCACTGTCTTCTCTTCCACAGGACCCAAGTAATCTGACACCCTTTCCTGGCCTTCATAGCCACCAGACATGCACGTGATGCACAGGCATACTTGCAAACAAAACATTCATAATCATAAAATAAAAATAAACACGTTTTTAACAGCACTACACTGCAAAAGTCTTTAAAGGTACTTAAATATATATGTATAGACCATACAAACAGCAGCAATTTTATGCATGGACATTTGGCTAGTAATCCAATATCAATAAGTCAGACATATTATTAAGAATAGAAGTGTCCTTAAACTTCCCATGAAGGTAAGCATTCACTTCCTACCATCCCCGTCCCATACTAGACATTATGAACATTTGGGGAGAGAAATACTTGGATAATAAGTGTGATTCACAAGCATGGTTTACAAGGTGACAACAGTTAGTTCCACCTGTCCAATGGTGTGAGAAAAGTAGCTTAGGGATTAAAAGAGGAGGAAGAAGAGAAGAAATAAGACATGAAGGCACTTATTTCTAATGTGGCAAGAGATGTCTATGTCACATGAGCACAAAAAATCAACAATGCTGAGAAAACAATCTACCTTCCTGAAGAAAATCTAGCAATTCGATATATTTTCTTTGGATCCTTGCAAAAGAAAACCTTTTTATGTGCTCACAACACATCTGTCATGAATTGTGTGAAGTTTCTTTCCACACCAAGCAATTTGTTAGTTCTTTGAGATACTGTTTCCTACAGTTTGATTCATTTTGATGCTAACTGCCTGGAGTAAGCACAGATCCTGCAGACTGAGGGCTTCAGCTTCAGAGAGTCTGAGGAACTTACATGCTTTTGGCTCACGAACTGGGGACTAAGTAAATAACAGGGCACTACGATGAAAGATGCTCGTACCATCCACAGCACTCAGTAAATTAAAGGGCTCCCATGAGTTCTATGTTAGCAATAAGTAATAGCAATGAATAAATATTTCCTATTACATCACATTTTGTTTATATTCAGTGCGTGAAGTCCAGGAATTGAGTATATATTAGACTGTAGGCCTTCGCAAGAATTGACAAACTATGCCAGGAAGTTGAACAAGTTATCCGCAGAGCTTTGCATAAGCCTAAATGATTTAACTCCTCCTTTTGCATTTCCTATCACAGGCTCACCAAAGGATGCATTACCACCCCAGATCTATTCTCCGAATGACCGCGTTGTCTATGAGAAAGAACCAGGTAACTATAGGTGTGCTTCTGAGTTCTGGTTAGAGTCTCTTAATTACAAGAAGAAAATCATAGCTTAGTACAAGACAGTAAAGATCAATTGTAAGGAAATGCACAGATTTAAACTGAAGCATGATCAGAAACCACAGCATGTGAGAATCGACTATACCATCAATCTCAAGGCAGCCTGGGAGGTTTTACATCCCAGGGTCACATCTTTTATTCTCTGCCCCTTGTCTTCTTCTGTGATTATTGTTTGGGCTTCAGTTTGCTGAGGCTGTAATAATAGCATAAGGCAGATTTTAAGCCTCTGCTTCTTCTTCTGAGCATGGAGCGCGGAATCAGAGCTGAGGGTATCATGCAGAAAAACAGATCCATGAACACAGAATTCAAAGCACTGTCAATTGGTCATCATGTCTCCCTGGGCAACCTATAAGTTTTCATAACTTTTTAATCTAGAAAGAAATCATACCTAAATTACCAAGGAAGAGATTATTTTTGTACTTTTGACTAAAAGCCTCCTACAGTAGAGTAGAAAAGTCACAGAAAATTCTAACACATTTATATCATATTCTATCCAGTAAAACCATTCTAGACCCAATGAGAAATATAGAAGTATGCAGTGAAGGTCATAGAGCCAGAGAATGTGTGGGTAGATTGCCAAAAAGGGAAAGTTCTCATGAGTTTTCATATATGATTTGCCTTGTAGAGAGTGCGGGGCGTGTTAAGATGGTTGTGCAGCCTCAGGTGGACTGCATTTTCTAGAGTTACTATGGGGCTTTTGTAGCAATTCGAATATTTTTGCCACTCTGAAGTGAAATCTGTCAGTCACCCAAGTATGCTTCATCTAGTTAGCATGCCACATTTCAAATCATTCCTGAATTCATGTTGATTTTACCTTTCTTAGTGAAACAATGGTTTCACAGTCTATAGGGAGAAGTTAGAGAAGCCACCTGTTGGAGTAGAAGCTCTGGAATAAATGTTAGTCTGCCAAACCCAAGATAATTAGAGGTGACTTCGGTGTCCAGGCAATAGTGAACCAAGAATATAAACACAAAGCAGAATTATTCTCAGTAGGCTGGCATGTTCCAGTCCAGGTCAAATGCTCACCAAGTTCTCTCTAACAATTTGACCTACAAATAACCTTTAATATGTAGAAATGTCAGGTTTTGCTTCTGTAGAACATTAATTTTTAAAAGACTTTATGGTGTTTGATTAAGAATAAATACCTAGGTGAAGAAAAACTTCCTTGGGAAAGAGGGAAGAGAGCAACACAAGGAGAGGGAAAGTGGAGGAATAGGTAACCTTAATGTAGAATATATATATATTGAAGTTATGACACTCGGGATAAAAATGCTTCCTCACCAAAAAGAGAATAGACTCTTTAATAAAGCCCCCAGTGTCAAGCATGAGAAATATTCTTTCAAGTTGATGGGTAAGAGAGTCCAAAAATCTCCCCATACAATACAGGCTTTTGCTGTTTTCCTCGATTGCATCTCAGAAATTGAAAGTCAGGCCCTATCACCAACCATACAGCATACTTTGGACAGAGAACTTAGAGGAATCAATTTAAATCTAACTTGGAAGTTTCTTCCCTGAAATCTAGCTTTCATAATATGGGAAGGAGATATGCAAGTTTCCAATGGAGAAGCAATCAATAGCTGTATCAATCTGTAAAGCTTATGAACTATAATAGCAGAACAGCAAAGTCTTCTAAAAGATGCAATTATGGTACATATATAACAAGGCTAAGCAATGGCCACCTCATTAAACTTAAAATCTGCTCAAGAAGTAGGAATCCATTCCTGACTCTGTAAACACAGCCAGCTGGCAAAGCCATCAAATGTAGAGGAAAATCTACTACTGCTGTCATATGCCTAAACCAGTATAGTTTCTAACTTCTGTCTAAATATCCACAGCTAGGTGTAGCTCTCATCTCTCTTTAGAGAAGCTTATTTTTATAGTGGACAAGGACATACTGGTCAAAATGTAGAGGATAACTGAGCATGGGGTGTCCATCCCCAGCTGACGCATCTATAACACAGTCTCTTCACGTAAGGCTCAGGAGCACATTCACATATAATTATGTATCTTTAGTTTAGGGAACTGTCTTAAAGACTCCTGTACATCCCCTCTCTCTTAAATCCTTTCTACCTCACCTCCGTCAAAGTTTTCTGAGCTTGGAAGTGGTAACACAGATTTCTCCCTTAGGGCTAGGCACTCACCAGCCACTTACATTCTTCAGTGCTATAGCCACTGATACACTGCCCGGTGTTTCAGTAAATAACATCCACATTCATGCTCCATGCAAACAATCATGAGTAAATTCAGGAGTCCATAATAAAAAGTAGGAGGGGACTTGTTTGGGAAAAAGTAGTCAAGAGAGTAGAGGGGTGGTGGTCATGGCAGAATGGAAAAAAACAGTCTTCATTCCACAAGTGTATATGATTTTGAAAGAATGACAAGGGAATGAAGGAAAACACGGACAGGTGTATGTATTTAGTTCTACCACAGTCACAGTAATTATGCTGGTCCTGACCTGAATGTTAGCACTGTTATCACTGTTGTGAAATGTCCCAGTGTCTTAAACCATCTCAGCCACATAGCATAGAACTGCTGTCGTACACTGAGCTCCTTAGGGTTTGGAGGAGAGGATTCCCTGGCCAGTTTTCTTAGGAAATGACATCCCTCTCTCTTCCTCTGACAAGGATTCATCATCTACAGACTTTTATGGATTGCTGTGGTAGTTTGAAGGTCAATAGCCACCAGTCCCATAGGTTCATATATTTGAATTCTTAGTGCCCAATTTGTGGAACTGTTTGGGAAGAATTGTGAAACTGTATGATGAGCCATGGCTGGAGGTGGGCTTTGAGGTTCCAAAAATCCCATGCAATTCCCAGTTAGCTCGCTTTCTCTCTCTCTCTCTCTCTCTCTCTCTCTCTCTCTCTCTCTCTCTCTCTCTCTCTCTCTCTCTCTCTCTCTCTCTCTCTCTCTCTCTGCCTTGTGTTTTTCCATAAGAAATAATCTTTCAGCTCTTGTTCCAGCACCATGCCTGTGGCCTGCCATGCCACCATGCTCCCTCTTATGGTGCTCATTGACTTTAACCCTCTGGAACCATGAACCCCAAAGCAAATGTTCTCTTTTATCATTTGCCTTGGTCATGGTGTTTTATACCAACCACAAAACCCAAACACCTAAGTGAAGTCATACTTTGTTTATGCCTTCATAACAAAATAACCGACGGGGAGGAGGTTTGGCCTGAAACGAATGTAGTTAGAGTTCTGACATTTTAGAAGATACTTATTTAGTGTTAAAAATGCCCATCTTTGTAATTTCATGTACATTTGCTGACTTCTCATCTTGGTTTTATTCTTTCATGTGTTTGATGTTATGGCAGGTTGCCTTACAGTGGCCACTAGAGAGTCAGGCACATATAGTCAGATGAAATATACATATTGATGGATTAATATAAGTTAACTTTATCTACTGAATTTTTTTTTTTTTTTAGGAGAGGAGCTGGTTATCCCCTGTAAAGTCTATTTCAGTTTCATTATGGACTCCCACAATGAGATCTGGTGGACCATTGATGGCAAGAAGCCTGATGACGTCAACGTTGACATCACTATTAATGAAAGGTATCTTGGTGCATGCAGGGGCTCTAGTCTTTGTCAGTCTAAGGTCTTGATAAATACTATTCAATGTACATGATTATTATTTTTCTTTTAAAACTTAGCATAATTAGAAGATTTTTAAATCTTCAGGGACTGCAGGGACATTAAACTTGCAACCTAATTGCACATACTTGTCAGATTGCGTGCCAAAGTTTGGAATTCCATTGTCTTTAAGGCTAGATATCTTCATCACAGTTAACAAACAGGGCAGGTACCATATTGTCTTAAGCTCAATAAATTTCCCATGTTTCAGATTCTCACTTAGAAACATATGGAGGGTATCTTCCACATGAACAAAAAGATGAGTAAGAAGGAGAAATGTTAGCACGTGTTTGCTTAAATGTATTGTATTATCTTTCTCAATCCTGGAGTATATGTCTAAATACTGTGTCTTACATATGTGTGTTTGTCTCTTCTGTTAAAGTGACCATGCTTTTCCTATCTTCCCCTGATACTTGAGAGCTATTTGTTAAATATTAACTAGCTACATTTTTGTTCTTTAAATTTCACTTTTAAAAAGCAAGTCTTCAAAGATCCCAAAGAGCTAATTTTTTAAAGCCGATGGGTAATAATATGCACCTGGCTTCATATAACAGCTTGGGTCATGTCATTCTTAAGTAAACTTGATATTTGTAAGAATTTAACAAAGAAGAATCTATAGGTCTCTGGAGAGGAATGATTTCTCCATAAGTGAAATATAAATTGCTAGAGAGAATTGGTTTGCTTCAGAAACTAATAAATCACAGTGGTCACATATGTGATATAATAGTTGTTAAGACCCTAAGTTTGGTTACTTTATGCAAACAGATCTTGCCTTAATTGAATTTCTACAATCTAACCTATTTCTTTCCTAATAGTAAGGTAAGGTTTTGTACGAATTATAAAATGTCTACTTTGAATAGCTTCTTTCCCTACTTAGCTAGCCCTCATTGGGCAAACCGTGACAGATCAAGTGTCTAAATAGTATCTGATAAATAAGTAATAGAGAAGGAGACGATGTTACAGGAGGAATTCTTATGGAGTTCCTTCAGTTCAGGGGGATTAAGGGGCACTCCACAAAAGAAGCAGTGTTCAGATCAAACTTAACAAGTTAAGGAATGAAAAGAAAGCTGGTAAAGAGAACATTGTATGCAAAGACCTAGATGGCTGAGAAGCAGAAAAAAAAAAAATGAATGGGAAAAAAAAAACCTTTAAAATTGAGTGCTTTGTAGACAAAACTGATGACAGTTTTCACTTGAGGCCTGGAGGGACAATTGTTGGTCATTTCAGGAATTCCAAGAATTGGGCTTCTCATCTTCCTAATAAATGAGTGCTTAGGATAGTAAAGTCATGTTATTCTACCTTGCTACGAATAAGACATATTTACAGTGTTCCACAGAGCAGGCAATCAGCATGGAAGAAAACAATCCAACCTCTAAATGTATGTTTATGAATGACAGTAAGTCTAATCTAAAGGAAAACATGGATATTGGTCAGCTAAGGGAGGGATATATTTAGATCCCACCCAGACTGTTAGTTCAAAACCAATTAAATAAAGTCTTGCTCTTAGACACAAAACACTTTGTCTTAGAGTTACTGGAGTTTGGATATATTTATTTCACAGCTCAGTTTTCTTGTTCTGAGCTATTTCCTCCTTCTCTTCCTGTGTTATGATTCAACCATGCAGTTTCAACATCTCACAAAACCCTTCTGCCTGTGTTTGCAAGTCAAGCTTCCAGTGTCTCTGCAGTGCAACAGCTACTGTGGGGTTAAAACAGCTCACAGGAGCATTCATCCATTGTAGCTGCAGCACAGATGCCTGTTCAGCCTTCCAAGGATTCCAGTAAATTATTCATATAATACACTCCTTCACAAAACAGCCAAGACGTGCAAAGTTTAGTGACATTGCCCAAAGTACATAGCATTAAATGGCAAAACATACATCAAACCCCAAAGGAGTCTGATCCCTGAGGATTCTTTGCAAGCTGATATATGCATCGTGCCTCAGCATGTAGAGCAAAGGTGAGATTTAGCTCGGAAGAGGTGTAACAAGACTCTAGCATCGGGGTTTGTCCAGCTTTATGGTAGTGAATGGTAGATGAGATCCTTGTCAGCACCCCATCTGCCCTCACCCAGGCCTCTAGAGTCGCTTACTTCTGATTCACAGAGAGAGCTTAGGCATTATATCTCACAGATATTTTTGATTTGCTTCTTCTTGTGTGTAGTGTAAGTTATTCTTCAACAGAAGATGAGACAAGGACTCAGATTTTGAGCATCAAGAAAGTCACCCCTGAGGATCTCAAGCGCAACTATGTCTGTCATGCTCGAAATACCAAAGGGGAAGCTGAGCAAGCAGCCAAGGTGAAACAGAAAGGTAATGGATGCACCCAGCCGATGTCTCTGTGAACTCTCAAAATAACACTGTGATGAATAGGAAAGAAAGCAGAGAATGCCTACACCCGCATTGGACACGAAACACTGAGTCAGTTAAATGAAAAACCCTAAGAGAAAAGCGTCCGTCTTTGTGATGATGCTTAACTATGTGGGTTCTGATACTGTCAACACCTTCGTTTCTAAATGTTGCTTGAAAAAAAAAAAAAATCCAGCAATATATGAGTACCGTAACGAGACACAATTTCTTATCTTAGATAATCATGAAAAATGAAAATATTCCAAGTGAACAAAGATGTAACAGAATTGCTAGAGTCACATATGGTCGGGGAAGCACAAAGATGCCTTTAGAAGTAACTGAAAAGCAGGGTTCAGGAGTCATAAGAATGATTGTGCCACATGACCTCATCCTCTGGGAACTTTTCCTGTGTTATGCACCCATGGCTATTCTTAGAAGTATAGAAGAGAACGAAACATAACTAGCAGCCATCTATTTGTGTATAAGTTAAGGAGGGCAGAGAATATTAATATTAATTAGTTAATATTAAATCTCAGAAGATTTCAAATTCACATTTTAAACATGTATCAGTATTTAGGCAGCTTTATAATGTTATAATTGATAAAATAAAGCTTAGTAAAATATGATTTAGTTTGATGTTAAGATAATTTCTTCATTAACATCTGTATTTTCTATAATAAATAAAAATTATAAAATCCTTCTTACGTGAGCTGTTGCTCCTAAAACCAATTGCCTAAATTTCTCTTTGTCTTGCTCCTAGCACATTTCCCAAACAATTGATCCCCTCCAAAATACTCTCCAGTGTTGGGGAGTAAAGTTAACAATGACATCACATAGTAGTTATGTCATTCTAAAGCATCCTAGCCCCTCAAATTTGATACAGTTTATAACATTTATATAAAAAAATGAAAAGGCTGACATTGTTGCATTTACATTGGGCGATTTTATATATATATATATATTTTAAGCTGAGCAACAAGCAAGACACACTTGAGCCTTTTGCTAAAGATTAGAAAGAAATTCGTTATGGTTTTTAAGAAGTCTTAAAAATTTGTTCAGGATGCTCCATTGCTTTCACTCCTCAGAAGCCACTGTACAGATGAGAGCATAGGATGCCCACAGCTTCAGAGTTGGGTCCTGTGGGAACTGCAGAATCACTACTGTCTTACTACAGCGGATTACTGTGCTCTCGCGTCACACAGCTGATGAAACCCTAGTTTTGCATGAAGCCTATCTCTGTGATGTTGGAAAAGGCAAACACCGACTTGGCCTTATTAGTTTTTTCATAAAATGGACAACCAATACCAATACCTCTCAGGTTGTTAAAAAAATGTTCAGAAAACATTGTTATGAATCTGTACTATCAAGTGTTCAATAAATGCTAGCTCTTATTTCTCTGATGGTTTCATAGGCATTAATTGGCAAAACAAAACAAAACAAAACAAAACAAAATCCTGTAATCAAATAAATATCATTATAGTCTAGGTTATGAAATAAATCAAATTACTTTAGTCAAAACCTCTTAGAGCCCTTAATATTTAACATTCCAAATGAAGGTCTTTGGGAGTTTAGATTGCTGCAGGCTGGGCATTTTCAATTGTGTTAGAATCCAGATTGCTTAAGTACAGGGAATTTGGGAGCTTTCTTCTAAGGCATGCACTCTGCAGAGCAGTAATGGAAGATGACTTACATTGATAATTTATCAAGGAATAGTATCAAAGCACACATAAAATAATGTTTCATGTGGGAGACATGCACAGGCGTGTCTGCCAGCCCACCTAAATAGCTACGGTAGCACAGAATCGCTGGCTCTGAGTGTAACGTGGACAGCAATGGGGACCTTATAGAGGCTGTGAAGGGTCACATGACCCACCTGATCAGTGAGTGCTGACACTTGTATTTTACATCTGTACTTCATCAAAACAATGAGAGAAAGCACCAACTGGTGGCCCAGGCTTGTAAACCTGCCGTGTAGGAGACTGAGGCAGGACGTTTAGGAGTTTGGGTCAGCTGTAGCTACATGGTACCTTCAAAACTAGCCTGAACTCCCTGAGAACCTGTCTCTAAAACACAAGTAAGAAAGAAACAAACAAACAAAAACCATGACAGGAAAAGGTTAATATATGGTTAAGAAGAATTCACTGCAACAGTCTCTGTTGACAGCACATTTCATTTATTTAGTTAAAGTACTATATAAACATATGAGAGAGCTAAAGCAAACATGTCAAATATAAATGTGCAGTTGTTTTATGATCAGAGCGTCGCAAGGGCTAAGGAGATGTGTGTGCTCAATCATATGAGAAGGCGCCAAGCCCGTTGCCGAGGAGGTTGGCTATTGCACACTGCTACCAACAGTACACGGAACCTTCCCATACTCCCCTTCCTCACCAGTGTTTTCAGCTGTCAACTGCTAGCCTCTAGTCCCCATGGTATATGAACATTTTCAACTCACTGCAGCTGATCTCTGAGGCGTTGGCGATGCTGAAGGCTTTGGTGTCAGCTCATTGCTCATTAGTCATTCTTTCTGCAAGGCCATTAAACGCCTTCAGCCATTTTCAGCCGGATCATTTGTTTTAAATTTAATGTGATGTACAACTCATACTATACACATACATAAAACCCATGCAAACACATATGCAAACCCACACATACAAGCACCGGATGCCATCCTTTTTTAACTATAAAATGTTTAAATATTTCCATCCAGCTTGTGAATTTATTTATTTTTTGAAAGATGTGTTTTTGCCTGTGTGCATGAGTGTTTTGCCTGTATAAATATACACATACACATAAAAATACATATACATATGTACCGTGTGTGTGTGTGTGTGTGTGTGTGTGTGTGTGTGTGTGTGTGTATGTGCGCGCGCATGCACCTTTAGAGGCCAAATTAAAGTCATCAGATACCCTGGAACTGGAGTTAAAGCATCTGTAAACTACCATATAGGTTCTGGGAAATGAACCTCAATCCTCTGAAAAAGCAACAGAGCTCTTAAACTACTGGGCCCCATGAGTTGATGTTTTGATAAACAAAATTCTTCATAATTGGAGGAAGCTCATTTTACTGCTCTTTTTTATGAATTGGTACTTTCTGAATTATGTACTTACATTCTTTGTTGTGTTAGCTCAAAAGAGAATGCTCTTTTCAGAGATTTCTAGCTTCTGCTTAGGTGGTGTTCCATCTCAATCTAGAGTTTTGAGGGTGTGTGTTGCAGATTGACATTCAAGATTGGTTTTGTTCTCTTTCTCCCCAGAAATGGTTGTTCTGACATCATGTTGAAAACATTTCACTTTTTTTTTTCTTGAATTGTCTTGAAATATGACCAAAAAAAAAAAAAAAAAAAAAAAAACCAATGCCTCTATGACTTTCTGCATCTCTTAATCGATTGATTTTATCATCTAATCTGTGTTTAGTGTAAAACAATTTTTATTAATATAGCTTTAAATTATTAAATCAGAAACAATGTGTGCCCTCTTTTCTTTTTCAAGACAATTTCACTATTTAGAAACTACATACTTTCCTTACATATTTCAGTACCAACTTACCAATTTCTAAATAAAATTCTACCGGGATTTCGATTGGGACTCCATTAAATTTGTTAGGAATATTGATTACAAAAATATTGGTCCTACCAATCCATAAAGATAACAGATCTCTGTATATAGTCTTAGTAATTTGTTTCATCAATTCAGAAAATATTTGAGTGTACAGAACTTTATTGAATATTATTAAATTTGTCTCTAAATATTTTAATTTTAGGCTGCCAGGTTATTTTTGTTTTCTTTTCTAATTGCTTATTAATAAACCATAGAAATACAGTTAATTGATTTTTATGTGCTAATCTTCATCTGACTTTCCCAAATTAGGCAGTTGTCACTTTTTTTTGTTTGTATCTCTCCTCTTCTTTTTCTGTAAGACAGTGCTTTTCGTCTATCACTTTTCTGGCTGTTCTCAAGGATGCCCCCTTTCTCCTAAACTGGGATGCCTGCTAATGGATTGTGTGTATCATTTCCTTACAATCTTTTCAGAAACTACAGAGACTTTAGTGACTTATTTCGTCAGAAATGATTCATACTAATTTTGAAGAATGCTTTTTTCAGATTTTGTATTTCTACTTCACTAGAGGGTCTCCACTGGTACTTCCTGTTTACTCTTCACAGTGTTCATTTTTAAAAACCTCCACAGACAGTGCTTATCCAGTCGTTAAATCATCTCTGCCAATTCTGGATTCTATTTTAATGTCATATTTCTTTTGAATATTGATTCTTTTATTTTTCTCCTAGCCTGTTTTTTATCATTATTCTGGGCCTCATAGACATATTTTGTAAGAATGTTGAATTCTATTGCAGCTAGTGGTTAACTTGTTTACAATATATGTATGCCTCTTTGGCATCACAGGGTACCACTGTTTCTTTGCTCTGATGCTGGACCTCTCAGTTCCCCCAGACTTTCATGTTTCCCTATGGTTGTTCATAGGACACTGTAGGTGTAAACCCAAGCATCCACAGCTTTACATTTGGCCACAGACTGAAGTTAACCTCATGCAGATTTCTAGAGTTTATTTTTTTACCTGGCTCTCTTCTTTCTGTTACTTAGTCCTTTTTTTTTTTTCTTCCTTTTTTATTTTTGATACTTTATGTACATTTCCAATGTTTCCCCTTTTCTGAGTCTCCTCTTTGGAAACCCCCATCCCCTCCCCAACCCGCCTCTAGGAGGGAATTCCACCTCCCACCCTCCCACCCCC
>CM052713.1:18991822-19065224 GCA_028551405.1 Uromys caudimaculatus
GGGGGAATCAGCATCCCTGATCTCAAGCTGTACTACAGAGCAGTAGTGATAAAAACTGCATGGTATTGGTACACTGACAGGCAGGTAGATCAATGGAATAGAATTGAGGACCCAGAAATGAACCCACACACATATGGTTACTTAGTCCTTGAAATTCAACATAGTAGTCTCTATTCCTGTACCTCTCACTAGGTAAGAGCAACAACCACCTTCTCATGACTTTCCTTTCTGAACGAAACTCTAAAAAGTATCTTTGGTGATTTTTAGAAAGAAAAAGACTTAATAACCATGGGCTTATCTTACTCTTACTAGTTCTCCAATGTGAAAAGCAAAACAACATTATTATAGATACTCTGGAGGGACGATTAGTTCTCTATCATTTATTTCTATTACCAACAGTAAAGTCAGAGGTTGTCAAACCCATTCGCAGGTCAATTCACAGTTGTCTGTTTTGATTTTTATTTAAATCAAGCACTCTTTTGTTAACAGTTTAGACAATGGTCATCACCACAATTTCCAAACTTATGGTGAATTTAGTACTGACTAACTCTGGGCTCTGCAACACGGGGCATTTGAAAGTCCTGGCTGCTGCCATGTGGAGGGAGATCTCAGTAGATTACAAGCCAACTGCAACAGTGAAAATAAATAACTTGGGTTGCCAAGGACAAAGATGATTGTAGAGCCAGAACCCCAAACAGGGGACAAGACTAGCTTGGGGTTCTGCATTCTTTTAACAATGGCTAGCTGGGAATATGGGCTTTAGAGCCAATTTTTAATATAGAAATACAAAGTGAATTCTCATTTGGAGAATAAAAATAAGCAAATGTCGGCATTTGGCTACATTCTAAATGAGACTTTAGTGGAATCGATAAGAAGGGGAGTTCAGCATGGGCAGATTACATCACTCCTTTCTGTTTTTAAGCCGTTTTGTCAGAAATTGCATCAGCACGCAATCATTTTGCCAAATGCCAAGACCTGTAAAGGGAAGCACACAAAGTGTAGACTAAGGGTCACTTTTCCCTGTAAGGTCACTCTGTTTTACAAGATAGCCCTGTAGAACACAGCAGTACACAGATCCAGCCATTTAAAAGGGGGAGTCCGGTGGATTATTTATTTTAGGGACCAATTATTATGTATTGTTAGGAAATCTTCGTTTAGCAAAACTACTATAGAAAACACAATCTGTAAATATGATTCATATCATTGGTGATACAGAACAAGTTTAGAAAACCCAAAGCAAAAGGCGCAATAGAAATATGGGATGCCAGTGAGAAATTGATGGGGTAATTGATCTCTTGGTCATTAAGCAAGACCTCTATTGATATTTAGAAAAACACCAACCCATTTAAAAAATCTTTATCTTGGGACTTGATAACAATATTCTACTAGCCAGTTCCAGATGTTTCCTGAAATAGATAAGTAATACTCTGAAGTCCGGTCATTGAACTTGAAGTTGAGGATTTAGCCCTAAATTTGAGAACTTTGGACTTGGGTCCAGGCTGCTTACCATGTTTTCTTTGGGATAAAATATCATCTTAAAGGTCGTCCCAACCCCCACCAAATGATCAATAATCTAACACCTCAACTACATTACACAAATATATGCATGCTTTTGAAGAACCTGGATAGCAGTCCAGCTCTGGAGAAGATTCTCCCACGCCTTGTCCTAGCAGATACTTGGCATCTACAGTGTTCAGATGCTTACAGCAGCTTTCTTTATGCTGCCTCTCCACTATTAGAGCCAGCCTGCCATAGTCTTACTCCTTATTCAGCCCATCACATGATCTGCTTTTAAAAAGCACCAGTAAGAGTTTTTAAATTAACTACATGAATTACTCCCTTATTTCTTTACTTCCCTACATTAAAATTTTAGCCCTTCCTATCTCCTCGCGGTTCTTTTCCCAAGCTCCTGTCAAATACATGCCAAGGAAGTCATTAGCAAACCAACCAATACTAACTCCTGATTCATATCCAGCAAACGCTATGTATCTTTCTCAGTTTTCAGCTACAGGACCACAGCCAATATAGGAAGTGAATGATGTTTCTGCCATTGATTGCAACGCTGGGCTTCTTTGGTTATCCTTATGAGTGCCAAACAAATAAACAAATAAAGAGTAATATGCTATTTCTGGAAAAGTTCATTGAGATCCCAAGTGACCCAGAGGTAGGATGGGTAAAAAGAGTTTCCACATGGAAGGGTAGGAAGGTCCAGTTTAGCCGGGAGTGGGAAGGAGTGGGGAAGCCGGCATGTTGACTAATTACAGTTCAATAAATGCTGAAATAAAATCATAAAATGAGGAGTAGATATTTCTATGCACAAAGCTCAGGCTAAAAAGAACAGCTTCATTGATTAAAGATGATAGAAAATAAATACATATACAAATGAACTTGTAAAATAAAGGAAAGGCATATTCTGGCCAGAAGTCATAGCCTAGTCACAGTATGCTGCTTGTTTTCCCTGATACCTTTGAGAAAAGGGGGCTGTGAATGAAGTGGGCAGTGACTGGAGACTTGGCTAATGAATCGGGAGGCAGTGTTGAGAGGGCTTCTGAATTAATACCTCGTTTTTTATTAAACTGAGAATTGTCCCAGTCTATCTCTGATACTTCCATTAAGCCTCTCTGTGATACCCACCATGTACAAAAATAAGTAGATAACGAGGAAACAAAGTTCAGATAGTGAAAGTCAATCTTTATAGTGTTTGTCATAGAACTGTGAAGTTGGGAAATACTCAAACCAAATAACACTCGCCATTGTGGAGATTGGCCCATTTCTACCCCATGAAAATACTAGTTTTGAAGCTTCTTTTTACATTAACCAAGGAATTAAAATTTTCTGATACTGATATTACAAAGAGGATGGGATCAAAATAAATAAAGACATTATGTTTTTTTTTTTTTTGGCCAAGTTGCTTTCTTTGATAATGGGCCTTTCTTCGGGATGTTTCTTGGGAGCACACTGCAGGAAGTGATCAGTCATAGGATATAATACTTTCAAAGCTATCGTTGACCCAGAACTGTGGCACATTGCTGCAGTCTCAGTACACAGGAGGCTGAGGTAGGAAGATGGTGAGTTTGTGCCATATAGCAAAACCATCTCAATTTATATATGGCTGGACATATTCCTCAGTGGTAGAGCATTTGCCTAGCCTGCACAAGGCCCTATGTTGAGTAGAATTTGATAACCTTCCTGGAAATCTTTCCCAATGATAAGATCCTATTTTATTTTGTATACATGTAGGATCTATTCAAATCACTGAATAAACTAAAGCACTTTCTTGACAGGAAGAATAAACAACAACAAAAAGGGGTAAAGAAGTGGGATGCCTAATTTATTGTCTCATGGCTTCTGCTCATTAACATGTGTGCGTCAAATGTTTGACTTAGCTGCATGGCTGATCCAGCCGTTACGAATATGGTGGCTAACTGTGATCACTACATAGAAACTAATTATTATCATTATTATCATTTTGTCATTTGCTGTAGTCATACCGCCAAGGTACACAGTAGAACTTGCCTGTGGTTTTGGAGCCACGGTCTTTCTGGTAGTGGTGCTCATCGTGATCTACCATGTTTACTGGCTGGAGATGGTCCTCTTTTACCGCGCTCATTTTGGAACAGATGAAACAATTCTTGGTAAGTAATGGAAGTGTGCTGCAAATCACTTGTACCACCGTCTTCAGAAAGCATGCTTCCTTAATAGATGAACCATTATGATTAATAATATTATCTCTTATTTTAGTTTTTCCTAGTAAGAATAAATCTTTTCAGGGTATACTGTTAACTTTTCTTGATGGATATGTGAGTTAATCTAAATTAGCATTGTCCATATAAAAAATGTGATGTGTATCATGCAAGAAATTTACAATTTTCCCCCAGTGGTTCAAAGAGCACAAGCAAAAATAAATATTTGATTCAATATTCTCACATGATTATTTCACAATTAAAATTATGTTTAGAAGTTGATGGGTCTTTTTGGCATTGAAAGCACTGAAAATTCAGAACGTTGCTTTGCGGTCCTGGCACATCTCTGTTCCAACAGCTGCGTTCTGATGGTCAACAGACACATGTGATTCTTGCTTACTGATAAGCCAGTTCAAGTGCAGTCTTTTGTTTTGCTTTGTTTGCTCCTTTGTGTTTGACACAGTGTCTCATTGTCTAGCCCAGGCTGAACACAACCCCGGGTCCTGGGATTGCAGCCAGGTGCCACCACATCCAGATGTAGGTTCACATGCTGTGCTCGAGGGAGTGGACCTACCGCATCATGATGATCCAAAACTGTTTTAACCGCAGAACCAAAACCACACTTAACCTGAACCAGAACTAACACTTTAATAGTACCCCCACGTGACCCAAGTATACATTAGAGTTTAAAATTATCTTTTACTTTGGCTCTCACTATTTAAAAAAAATCTTTCTAATGTGTATTCCTGATGGAAATTTTCTTGACAGTATGAATGAGACATTTGAATCTATACTGATAGAAAAGAAGAAATAGACCATGCCATAAGACTCTATTGAATTCAGCATTCCTTGGGACGCATAATCTATATTTTTAATGACTCATGAATTTTGTTAAACAAATTTAGGGAAAATCAATATATTGAACCTAAACATAACTTAATTCTAGTTCTTTTTTTTTTTTTTTTTTTTTTTGGTATAATTTAGCCAGTTTCAAAGTCTTTCTCAATTTAGATTCTCATGTATTAGCGGGTATTTTTCTAGAACACTGAGTAGAAATTTCTTGCCTGACATTAGCCACCAGTGCCTGTGATGTTCATCCCCGTTCACTTAAGTCTTAAGGCAGTCTTCGTCTGCTACAAGGTCAACTCCCTTAGATGAGAGCAGAAGATACATCAGATGCAGTTTGAATCCCTATGCCCATTTGTCACGAGTACTGTCAACACTAGAAAATTACACGTTGTTCACAAAGGCAAAAAATTAAAACAGGAAAGAAAGAAAGAAAGAAAGAAAGAAAGAAAGAAAGAAAGAAAGAAAGAAAGAAAGGGAGGGAGGGAGGGAGGGAGGGAGGGAGGGAAGGAGGGAGGAAGGAAGGAAGGAAGAAAAGAATGAAAGGAAAAGAAAGAGAAAAGAATGAAAGAAAGAAAAAAGAAAGAAGAAAGAGAAAAAGAAAGTAGAAAGAGCAAAGAACACATCTAATGCCCAGAAGTCAGATTTAAGAATGAAAGAACAGTTTGAGAAGTTTTTCTAATTACATTGGTTCTGTGTTTCTTTTGCTAGATGGAAAAGAGTATGATATTTATGTTTCCTATGCAAGAAACGCTGAAGAGGAGGAATTTGTGTTACTGACACTACGTGGAGTTCTGGAGAACGAGTTTGGATACAAGCTGTGCATCTTCGACAGAGACAGCCTGCCTGGGGGAAGTAGGTATTTCTGATGAGCAGGAAGGGTACCACCCTGAACGGAAAGTGGATTCTGAGCTTTGGTGCACACATGGGTTGTAGGTCCGTATTGGTATTCAGATACTGAACATATAATTCCTTCAAGTAATAGAGACTTCTACAGAGAGACAGCCTCAGTGTAAAGTGTACACTGCTCAGTTTATGGCTTTAAAAAATTCCCTTGCAGAGCTGGAGAGATGGCTCAGTGGTTAAGAGCACTGACTGCTCTTCTAGAGGACCTGAGTTCAATTCCCAGCACCCACATGGCAGTTCACAACCTTCTGTAACACCAGCTCCAGGGGATTCCTCACACAGACATACATGCAGGGAAAACACAAATGCACAAACAAAAAAGCAAAAATAGATAAGTTGTTTGCCGGGTGGTGGTGGCTCACGCCTTTAATCCCAGCACTTGGGAGGCAGAGGCAGGTGGATTTCTGAGTTCGAGGCCAGCCTGGTCTACAGAGTGAGTTACAGGACAGCCAGGGCTATACAGAGAAACCCTGTCTCGAAAAAACCAAAAAAAAAAAAAAAAAAAAACCAAAAAACAAACAAACAAATGAACAAAAAAATTCCCTTGCAATCTTTAAGGACTCCTTGTCAGAAAAGAGACTTCCTCCCTTAGGAAGTCTCACTGAAAGGTAGATGTTTAAGAAATGTCAGGCTGATGTGCATTAGGGTTCTTTTTTTTTTTTTTCTTTTACAAGAAGAAAGTATAGAAAATGCTATTTTACAAAGACTGAGGTTTCCTCAGTTTACATGGAACTGAATTGCAGGACAGAAAGCATGGAGCATTTCACCATTAATAGAACATGCCCTGTGCTCTTTCTCAGTGTTTTCTCCCATCTGTGCCAGCAAGCTAGTGCCACTCAAATCTGCCTTTCGTTGTTTGCATCTCCCTTTCTATCCGTGTGTATGTTTGAGTTTTAGCTTAGACCGTGAAAGGCCAGTGCATTCTAACAAGTTTTCCAAGGAAAAGCTTTAACTGCTGAATAGTTTTAAAAACCAGTGCCTCCTCTTTTTAAGTCCAACCTGTAGCAAAGTCATGGTTCGTTCGGAAGATTTGTAGCAAGCACATCGGCAACCGTGTTCGATCTCTCATAAGCCCCTCCTGTTCAGAATGAGTGCACTGCCTCCTATCTGGAGCATGGCATACTGCTCTTTGTTTTTGCTTTTTACCCCTCTCCCATTGGTAATATGTTTACATTAACTGTTTTATATGTTTTGTTGTTGATTTTTAATGTGTGGGTAGTTGATACCTGAGATAGACATAGTTTTCTTCTCATTTTGAGTTAGTGTATCAGTCATCTTATTCACCCAACCATCACTCAAAATGGTGCTTGTGTTCCACAGATGATTCTCCTTTAGTGCTACTGTTTTATGAAATGATCGCTTCCATGGTTAAAGGCAAAATTCTACTCATATTAAAACTTAATTTGCCCAACTCATCCATGTTCCTATTTATTCCCTCACAAAGCTGATCATAATATCTTATCTACTATGTGAAAAGTGATGAAAAGCTCTTCAGTATACACCTGGGTAAGGCCCTCCACAGGGTGCTGACAGTCCTTTGAAGGATGCATAATTATTCTTGCATCTTGCATGGCCTGTTCCCTTTAGATCCTTCCTAGAGCTCTTCCTGAGCCACTTTGCCTTTGGATCTCTTTCTATGCTTATATATGGTCAGCCACCAATATGGAAATGCTTAGAGTAAACACATACCCATCCCTGGATTCTCCCTAGAGCTGCACATGTTAGATTTTAATTGGCAAGTCTTTCCCCATTACTTCTGCACCTGTGAAGATTAAGACTGGAAATGACTGCTGTGCGTGGGTGGAGTGTGATGCAGGTTTCCACTACACCCTTACACTGCATGGAGCTAGGGAGTGTCTGTCCTCCGGGTGAAGGATTATATGGGTCTCCCTTTGCATCTGTGAGGTGATGGATTTGTCCCAAGAATTTAGTGACAGGAATTAATCAGAGCCCTTGAATAAAATTAGGCTGTATTTCCATTTTCCATACTATTTTTTTTTCCAACTTGCAGAAAGCAATTGAAAGTTAGTAAATGCACATCAGCCAGCAGTTGCTGATGAAGGGCTACCCGGAGATAACTGGAGGTTAAAAAGAAATATGTATGTTTTACTTTCATCTCCACAACAGAGACAACTAAGGAGCTGATGAGGGAATACACTGCTGGCCAAGATGCCATTTGCTTGAGTTAGCAACAGTGACATCAGTTGGCATCAGAAAAGTACACATCAGCTGGCATCAGGAAAGTACACATCAGGAGAGAGAGGAGAGAGAGAGAGAGAGAGAGAGAGAGAGAGAGAGAGAGAGAGAGAGAGAGAGAGAGAGAGAGAGAGAGGCAGAGATAGAGACAGAAGAGAAGAGAAAGAGATTGATTCCTTGGACACTCCCTAATGTTGTCCTTGGTTAGCTGCTGCTGCAACTCAGGGGCTTTGACTCTGCAGTCTGTATTTGTTTGAATACTTTTCAAAGAAGATAGTTTACTCTTTCAGGAGTCTATTTGTCTGGGCTACAACACTATTTGAAGAAACTGATGTGACTACAATATATCTACTTCATCTGATTCAAATGGTGCGTTTGAGGACTGGGTAACAGCAGCCCAGTCTAGTCCACCATATTTTGGTTTTAGTTTATTTGGAAAGGTTGGGGGAGTGTGCATTTATATAGGACTCCATTTTCCCTCAGCAGAGTGACATTCCAGGGACAGTGTGGATAGATTAAAGAGGAAGTCACTAGGAGTGTCGCTGATAAATCTGTTTCAGCCTTGACTCCTAGGCTGTAGTTCCTAGTTGCCTGGCTTCTGTCCTTCATCTCGGTGTGTCAGGTAGTTCTTGGCCAACACTAATCCCCATGGTGTTTTCTTTCCCAGTTGTCACAGATGAGACCCTGAGCTTCATTCAGAAAAGCAGACGACTCCTGGTTGTCCTAAGCCCCAACTACGTGCTCCAGGGAACACAAGCCCTCCTGGAGCTCAAGGCTGGCCTAGAAAATATGGCCTCCCGGGGCAACATCAACGTCATTTTAGTGCAGTACAAAGCTGTGAAGGACATGAAGGTGAAAGAGCTGAAGCGGGCTAAGACGGTGCTCACGGTCATTAAATGGAAAGGGGAGAAATCCAAGTATCCTCAGGGCAGGTTCTGGAAGCAGCTGCAGGTGGCCATGCCAGTGAAGAAGAATCCCAGGTGGTCTAGCAGTGACAAGCAGGGTCTTTCCTATTCATCGCTGAAAAACGTATGAAAGGGAAAGTGAGGGGGTGGAAAGAACAAAGAGGCTCATGGGAGGAAGGGCCCTCTCTTCCCTCCTAGGCTGTGGCTTCATAGACAGAAAAAGAGTCCTGTCTAAGCCCCCTCGGAGGAAAACATCCCGGGGACTGTGCGGCTGGCAGCTCTGTTTCTCAGCAATACTAAGAGTTACAGTGATGGACTCCACAGTCTGTCACCAGTTCTAAAAGCCATTATGATCTTTGCAAGTAAAGATGTGTCTGATGCTTCCTCCACCTCTGTTCTTCCCTCTTTTCTAATCTCTTTGTAAAAATTTCACCGTTCTGGAGCCACTTCTCCCAGTGACTCGAAACTCCGTTGAAAGATACATTACCTGCTGACAGGAGTAGTGCCTGTTTCTCAGTAGGGTTGTCCGTTAATTTTCTTTTATTTTCCATCATCCATTAAGCATGTAATCAGGGACTAAATCTGTGTGAGCTGAGGCTAATTCACTCCTTTGCTTCTGTGTCTGTTGAATCCACCACCTCAGCAAGACTAACAGTCAGACTACAGCTGTTCCTCATGACTGATTACGTGGCATACTGCCTTCCTGCTACTAAACCCATTTGCTCTCATCTCAGGTAATGGATATCATGTTTATAAACTTGAAAAAGCGGTGGCTTTTGTCTTATCATAGTAATTTCTCAACTGTCTACAGATAGACAGGTCTATACTTGTCCCTTCATCTCCCTACCTATTGGATCTATCATTCATATCTCATAGGCAGCGCCACACTTGGCAAAGTCTGAGGGGAAGCTTTTAATGGTGCTAATGGACAGTGAGAAAATGCAAAAATGCTCTCGGGGTATTTTTCACATGGGAAAAGAGAACAGAAGAGGATGTTTGCAGTTTGTTCGTTAATTCCGACCTAACTAATGGGAAAACCAGGAAAGTGGTTAATTCTCACTCATTCACACACCTCTTCATATGAAGTGGAGGTGAGAGGTACTGAGTTTCGTTTTGGCATTACTATTCCAAAATAATGACTATTCACAGCAATTAATTGTCCAGTACCTGTAGTACCTTGCTCTAAATGAATTACCTGCAAGTCATTAATAATGAAGTGGTTTTATTAGTTGCAAGCAGAATTTCACTATTCCTCAGACTTGTAAAAGTAAAAGCCAAGTATAGCATTTACATTTAAAGAGGCCAATTTCTATTTCATATCTAACTTGTGTATATATGTATATACATATATACATATATATGATCTCTGTACACATGAATTTTAAATGTCTCTGTATATAGAAGTATCCACAAATTACATGTATGTGTGTATATCCACCTGCCTATAAATTATCTATGTGTATTATTTTGGGCTATACATAATCACACACATACATCTTTCAATAGCCATTAGCAGAATATTAAAAACCAGTAGAACTATTGTTCAGTTTTTAAATTATGTCAATAGTGTTATGGTTTTGTATTGATGTTTTCATTTCATTCCTGTTCCATTTGTGAATTCCTGGCTCTCTGTGTATAGTCGTCACAGTCCTTACCTTCCCTAAATTAATATGAATGACTTAATGCTTCAAGAGTTGAACTGGGTTACAGGGGAATCTCTCTTGTCTGTGAACCTCCCTTTGCCACTGCTCAGCAGTGGCCTTCTGATATTGCTTCAGTTTCTACTTTATTTTCTGAAGACACATTTAGAATTGAAGTTATATTAAGCTATGTGGACTGATGAAGAAAAACAGATATAGTTATAAAGGAGTCTGAGTACCCAAGGAAATATGACTCATAATTTAAGGAAGACTCTATCCAAGTTGTGTTAATAATGGTAATAAGCAATTCTAAAATTATCTCTTACTTTTATGTGTTCAATTAGTACTGAAGTCCACAGTAAACCATTGCTTTTTTTTTTTTTTTAGAAATATTGATTACATTAAATTGAAAAGAGTTCCCCTCTGAATCCTTGACTTAGTATAGTTCTTACATCTAACCTTTTAGAAGTGCTAATGCTTTTTTTGGTATTTCAAATAATTACCCTTTCAACTAATAACCCTTTAATTGCAGTACCAGACGAGTTGCACATAAGCTTTGAATGTTACTTCTGCATAAGCTATGGGAAAGCAAGGGCCAGACTCGTCACCCTAGGCTGTTCCTTCTGGACTGTGTAGTTCTGCACGGTTGGAGTCTGTATTCATCCCAACCGATATTATGTCACCTTCGTGTTTTTCTATTTATAGTCACCTCTTATTCGGAGCCCACTCCAAAGCTATAGTGTAAAGCATCAAATCTAAATAACATATCTCATCCTAAGTGAACTTAATTTCAAGACTCATGTTCATGTTTCAGAAGATGCTCCAAACAGAACAGCAGAGGGGGAGCAGCACACATTTGTATTTTATAGTACAAGAAAATACATCATGTCTCTTATTTAAAAAAAAAACAAAACTCATGGTTTTAAATTTATGATAATGAGAAAGGACTTCTGCACCCAGGTTAACAAAGAACCATGTTATATAGAGTGTTTACTTATATAGCCACATATGATATAATTCTCTTTTGTACCTTAGATGAGTCCCAGAGATTCTAATAAAAAAAGTACTCTCTTGTATTGAGAATCAAAAGGATCACTCCACTTGTTAACTGCCCATTTGTTTCCATAGGTTTTAGTACTTTAAGACCATTTTTTTAATTTTGTTCATAAACATTTGTATTTTCCATTTTCGTTTGATGTGTATATTTACATATTTTTACAATAAACCATTTATTTTCACCTTTGAATTTTATTTTGTGCATGTGTTTTGTGTCCTTATCTTCATATTTGGGCTTGAGAAAGTAAGAGTAAAAAGAGTGATTATATTTATAAAAAGAAATGAAAGACATTATAATAGTTAAATATTTATTGAAGAAAGGTTAAGAAAAATGTGAACTTTATATCCAGAGCATTTCCTTTGCATATAAGTAAACGAACTGCTTAAATAAAATGGATAGCTCAGTGCTTAGGATAGGGCTATACATGTATAGATTGGCAGATACAGGAGACAGTTCATGCTGCTTTAAAACAAAAGCACACTTATGTCTCTGGTTGTACTTTCAAACTCGGCTAATGTTCAGACAACTCTTTCCAATCACAAAAGGATGGAGCCAGGAGGCATGGACCAAACTCGTGAGCAAACAGGTTTCTGCTCAGTTAATAAACAACTGTCAGGCAGGGTTAAATGATAACAGAATATAGATCCCCCATTACAGGAAGTATACATGGTATTCCATTTTGTGTCTGGATGTTTTACATTGGATGAATGGTAACCAGTGTTAAGTTGTTTCACCCTTCAATGGTGACCATATAGAAAACTCAGTAATGACATTGCATGAGTGTCATCAACCTGTCTATCACTTGTTTAATTAAATTTCTTAAGACACTTTCTCCATCCAGTTGTGTGCAACACTAACTAGATACTTTATGCAAGCAAAATTTGAAGCATGATATGAAAGATGTGGTCAACACCTAATCTTCTTTATTCAAGTGTTTCTTTTTAAGGATTTTAAAATGAAATGGTTACATGTTTATTGTCTATCCCCATGTGTGGGTGTGTGGAGCAAGTGTAGTGGAGGTGTGGACAGCTCGCAGGAGTTCGATCTCATACCCTGCACAGGGATCAAACACAGATTAACAGGCACCTTTACCTGCTGACACAGCCTTACTATCACATTGTCCTCTTTCAAATGAATATCGTCTACTTTCTTGAAAGGTACTTTTTTTTTTTTAAATCCAGAAGCCCGAAGACAATGTCTCTAACATTTCTAACAGACATTTTTCTAACAATCATTTTGAAGCTGTTACATATACGCTTATGAGATTTGATTGCATATGTTTCCTGTGTTGAATACCTAGCCATGAGATCCTAAGATTTCTCTTAATGCAGGTAAAGCAGCAGACTCCTCACACATGCATTCTCTAATGTAGTAATGGCAATCTCATAAAACCTAAGTATAGGGAGCTAGGACAAGGCAGTTAGCAGAGTACTTATGTGCACATGCGCACATCTGCATACACGCATTACCTGAAAATGTACGTTTATCTTCAACATCACAACAACCTTCTAATTTTCAGTTAAACAAGTTAAATTCACTCATTACAGGGTGAATCAGGGATAAGGATCCTGGTTCCCTCATTCCTTTATACTTCATGAATACCAAACTCACTGCAAACTCTCAGGGTCTCCATAGGCTGAAGAAAGGTAAATATGGCCTCAGTACTGGCTGGCATATGCTTTAACATTTTAGGCACTAAGAGTAACAGGGGTGGACTTTCTTTCCCCTAACTGTATTGTCTAAGCCCCTGCATCTCATAGTGAGTTAATACTGCATTAATTTGAAGATTTTTTTTTCCCCTTTGGGTCCTGTCCACATCCCACCAGCAAACATTAGAATGGAATGCTCTGCCAAAAGTCTAAATTAATTGATTGTTTCTTAACCACAATGGTGGTATTCAGCTCTTTAATTGACCTTTAGGCTACTTCTTTACACATACACACACACACACACACACACACACACACACACACACACACATACACTCACACAAGAAAAAAGAAAATTGAAGCAACAAAGAAGTGAGGGTGTGAAGCAAAGAGCAAGGAAAGAAGGAAATTTTTGTTCATAAAAAAACTAGTACTGTGTCCAAAATGTTAATTAACTACCTGGGGCTGACTGTAACTCAGGACGTGGGGAGGCAGTGATCCCCTTAATACTCTGCCAATCAAAGGTTCTGAAGAAGTAACTATGCTCATTGTTATTCAAAATATTATCCTAGAAGACAAATATACAAATTGAATTACTCTTCACAGTTATATGATAAGGGGTTGGAGTTTTTGAAATTAAATCTTGTACAGAATAAGAGGAAATAGCTGAAGTCACTTAACCCAGAGGTAAGAAGAAAATTCAGTAATATCACAATAGTGCTTAGATCCTGGGGACATTGGAAGATACCAGATCTAAGACCACCAGGCAAAACTTACAGAAATAAAAAATTTCAAAACAAATTATTCACAAGCAGAGAAAGAGAAAGTTTTTTGAATAGTTCATTTAATTCGAATTTATGATAGAGGAAGATGTTTTCATGAAGACCACATCTGCAATGGAAAGGGGTATTCTGTAGAAAGAGACATTAAATTCAAGATACCCGGCTGGGCAGGGGTGGCGCACGCCTTTAATCCCAGCACTTGGGAGGCAGAGGCAGGTGGATTTCTGAGTTCGAGGCCAGCCTGGTCTACAGAGTGAGTTCCAGGACAGCCAGGGCTATACAGAGAAACCCTGTCTCGAGAAAAATCAACAAACAAACAAACAAACAAAAACCAAGATACCCTTCTTTCCTATTTTCTTTTCATATGCTAATTGTCCATTTGTTTTTCTTTTCTCCCTCCCCCGTTATTTATTTATTCACTTTACATCCCAATTGCAGCCCTCTTTTCCTCTCAGTCCCCACTCACACACACCCTCCCTCAGCACACTCTTGTCACCTCTGAGAAGGGGAGTGTCTTATGGGCTCCAACCCAGCCTGGCATTTCAAGTCACTGCAGGACTAGGCCCATTGTCTCCCACTGAAGTCAAACAAGGAATCCCAGTTAGAGGAACAGAATCCACAGGCAGGCAATAGATTCAGGAAGAGCCCCTTCTCCAGTTGTTGGGGGACTAGCATGAAAACCAAGATGCATATCTGCTACATATGTGCAGGGGGCCTAGGTCCAGCCCTTGTATGCCCTTTGGTTGGTTGGTCAGTCTCTGTGAGCCCTCAAGTGCCCAGGTTAGTAGATTCTGTTGGTCTTCTTGTGGAATCCCTATTGCCTCTGGGTTCCCCAGTTCCTCCCCCAACTTTTCCACAGAGTTCCCAGCTCTGTCTAATGTTTGCCTGTGGTTCTCTGCATCTGTTTCAGTTAGCTGCTGGGTGAAGGATCTCATAGGACAGTTATGCTAGACTCCTGTCTGCAAGCATAACAGGGTATCATTAATAATGTCAGGGGTTGATTCTTGCCCATGCGATTGGTCTCAAGTTGGGCCATCATTCCTTGGCCATTCCTTGAGTCTTTGCTCCGTCTTTGTCCCTGCACTTCATGTAGGCAGGATATATACTGGGTTTCTGTGGGTGGATTGGTGTCCTTGTCCTGACACTACAAGTCCTGACTGGCTAGAGGAAGTGTCCACTTCAGGCCCCATATCCCCACTTCTAGGAGTCTCAGCTAGAGTCACCCTCATAGACTCCCTGGAGCCTCCCCCATCCCAGGTCCCTGGCACATCTTAGAGATGCTCTTCCATGCCAAGTTCCATGGGCTCGCTGCATTCCAGCCCTAACTCCCCAGGTCTCTTTCTACCTGATCTCCCCTTCGCTTGCCGATCCTCTTCCTGACATCTCCCAGTTCCCTCCCTCCAGCCCCCATCAATAACTTTTATTTCCCCTTCTGAATGAGAGTAAAGCATCCTTCCTTAGAGGCCCCTTTTTCCTTTCTTCCAAGAAACAAAATCTTCCCAATTGCTGATAAGGGTGATGTGGATGAGATGACTTGATTTCTCAACTGGATAGATTATTTAGTAATGATACCCTCTTTTTTTTTTCAAAATTGCTCATGCCCGTCTTTTGTGGACAGGACGACAACCAACTGGGTATGGAGACATCATTACCAGATGCTATGCTATCTTTCCATTTCCCTGTAGATACGGTGGAAGCAGTGTTTGATTTCATTCAGCGGAGTCGAAGGATGATCGTTGTCCTGAGCCCGGACTATGTGACAGAAAAGAGCATCAGCATGCTGGAGTTTAAGTTGGGTGTCATGTGCCAGAACTCTATTGCCACTAAGCTCATTGTGGTGGAGTACCGTCCCCTTGAGCAACCCCATCCAGGCATCCTGCAGCTGAAGGAGTCTGTGTCTTTTGTAAGCTGGAAGGGAGAAAAGTCCAAACATTCTGGCTCCAAGTTCTGGAAGGCCTTGCGCTTGGCTCTTCCCCTGAGAAGTCTGAGCGCCAGCTCCGGTTGGAATGAGAGCAGTTCTTCTCAGTCTGACATCAGTCTGGATCATGTTCAGAGGAGAAGTCGTTTGAAAGAGCCCCCAGAACTCCGAAGCTCAGAGAGGGTGTCTGGAGCAGCTCCAGCCCCAGGCACCATGTCCAAGCACCGAGGGAAGCCCTCGGCAGCCTGTCGCTGCTGTGTCACCTACTGTGAAGGAGAAAGTCACCTCAGGAGCAAAAGCCGGGCAGAGATGCACACCCATCCCCAGTGGGAAACACACCTCTGTAAGCCTGCTCTCCAAGAGTCTGAAAGTCAGTGGATACAAAATGGCACCAGACCCGAACCCGCTCCCCAGATCTCAGCACTTACACTCCACCATTTTACAGATTTATCCAATAACAATGACTTTTATATCTTATAATCACTTTATGTGGAGGGTGGTGGCTGCTATTTCTACCAACTCTCTTTGAGTCACAAACTTTTGGGAATAATTGACATTTTTAATCATTTAATAGACGATCAGAGTTGTGTCCCCTTTCATTGATTTTTTTAAAAACTATTTATTTCTAGGAGACAAAAGACCTGAAGCACCTGTATCCAGTTATTGCCTCTAATGGCCTTGGAAGAGCACACTCTTCTCGGGCCCTAGAAGGTCAGTATGTAAAAGTTGCTTAGAGTCTGATCTTGCCCAGTGGTTCAAAGTTAGCTAAGAACTGGTGTCTCCTTGTGATATGGGTCGGTGAAGTGGGCTTTGACACTCACAAGGTGTGTGTACTCCAAGGAGTGACTTGAAAAGGAGCAGGTTCTGGTGGACAGAGCTTAGCAGCGAACCTACAGCACATTTTTGCCCCTAGAGACCAAATCTCCTAGGACTCCCTGCTTCCCATTGCCCCCTGTAAACAGTATGCTTTTGGTTGTCAGTCTCAATAAAGGTATATTTTTATGCCATGCCTTTTGTACTAACATATTTTCAATGTCCTCTCCTTAATTTTCATTTTCTCAGGTTTATATTCAAATCTAAAGAACATTGCAGTTCAGAAAATTGAGATTTAGATTAGATAGGAAAGGTGAGGGATATTTGGTTTTGTCGTTGTTGTTTCTTGTTGTCGTTGTCTTCTTTTATGTTGATGTGAACTGGAAATCTATGGAAGTACCAAAACCAGTGAGTTGGAATTCTGTGAGAAGTTGAGCTTAAGTAAGAATCTTTTTCTGTTCAAAAGATAGCAGAAAAATTCACTCCTGGCAAGGGACTTCAGGTAGAGTTTGGAGCCCACAGCCTTTCTTCACAATTCTGAAAATGGATGTTGAGTTCAAGTTCCCCCCAAGAGCCAGAAGGTAAGAGAAAAGGAACCTAAGGGAGCAGATGTAAGTTTAACACCCGTGGACGGAGTGCAGCTTCAGACAAGTAGGGCCGTTCTGCAGACAGTCACAAGCCAATAAGAATAAAGGGCACTTTGTCTTCAAGTTCAGGACCTATCAGAAGCCCTAGTGCTTGCTGATAACTAAAGAGCACAGGAGTGTTTCCTCACCTCTGGTTGGTTGTTGTCCCTGAATTAACCTCTGCATGACAAATTACCAAGATTCTTTTATGAGTTTCAAAACATGAACATTTGAATGTATGCTTTCAATTAAATCCTGGCTGAGATTTGTAAAATGAAGTCAGAATAGAATCAAAATCAAAACAAACAAACAAACAAACAAACAAACCCTTCATGTGTGAGATCCACTCATCCTGAGGGTCGTAAGCCAAAGTACTCAGCCAAAGAGTATATGCTGAAATAGGGATCCAAGTGCCTCAGGCAACTCCAGCTCAGGACAAAGCAAGTGAGAACATACGGGGAATGTATATTCCTTCTCCAAGCTGAAAACATGTGGCCTTCATAATATAGTGTTGATCTGACGAATCCTCCAGCCAAGCAGACCGCTGAGAATCCCGTATCCTCTTTCAGCTCTCCTGCTTACTCTAAGAAAGTTACAAGCACAAAACCCAATGTTTCTGAAGAGAACCAGATCTAAAAGAGTAGCAGATGACATTGGATGGGCGGGGTCCCTTCAGTACAGCAGACCCTAGTGCTAGTGAACTTGGCCCAGAGCCAGCCTCTCGGTCAAAACCAAAGGGAGTGGTACAGAGATAAAACACGTGTGAAAAGCCTTCATTTTATCTGTTTAACTAGAAATCCCACTGTCTAAAACATTCCTTATGATGGAATGTACCGAGCTGTGATACTCAGCAGAAATGACTCAGCTCAGTGCAGAGTTCTCATTTCACGTTGCATTACTTTTTGAAGAGATAGTCAAAGGCTTCATGTTAGCCACCAGAAAGCGGATAATATACATGGCTTCAAATACTATGAGGAGAGAGAAAGCTGTCTGTAACTCGCATTCTAGAGAATCCAATTACTTTTTACTACTGGAGACTCCAACACACAAGTGGTGCACATACATATACTTAGTATCCACATACACACAAAATAAAAGTAAATAAATATTTACAGTATTAGTAGATGAAGAGAAGAAAAGAAAAACTCATGTATGTATACAATAAAAGGTAATCATATATCCCACTAGCCATTTTCTTTAACCAGCTCTCCCTTGATCCTGATAAGTCACGATGTCAACTTCCAATCTTAAAGGAAAAAAAAAAAATCAGCTGGGCAGTGGTGGCGCACACCTTTAATCCCAGCACTTGGGAGGCAGAGGCAGGTGGATTTCTGAGTTTGAGGCCAGCCTGGTCTACAGAGTGAGTTCCAGGACAGCCAGGGCTACACAGGGAAACCCTGTCTCGAAAAACCAAAACTAAAAAGAAAAAGAAAAAAAATCACACACGAAGTACAGCTACCAACACGTGCATGGATGTAGGGCCATCCACTGGAGCAGAAGCCACCAGTGCCACTGCCTTAAAGAAGGATGATTATGTCTAAATCCTGGGAGCTCAAAAGATTGTCTGCCATCGTGCTAGAATTTAGTTGGGTTTTGCCATAACCACAACTGCTATGAGTTTTAAGTGTAATAGACATGCCATGTCTAAAACAAAGCATGTCACACTAATCTCTCTCATTTTCCAGCATATATATATATATATGCTGTACTATACATATATATATATATATATATATATATATATATATATATATATATATATATATATGTATGTATATATATATTCTGCTTCCTCTTCCATAATGTTGCCTAAGTTTTGTCAGGGCTATTGATAAAGGTGCCCTATTAAGGGTTGAGCATTCACAATCCTTTATTTTTATCAATTTGACTAGTTATGACTATCTGCACAGACTCCATTCCACTGGAAAAAGGAGCTTTTCTGATCAAAGCTGAAAGCATCACAGGTCCATTGTTTTAAATATATAGTTTATTTCATAATCTGATCATTGAACAATATAACAATGGTAAGTTCCACCAATGCATCTCCCCAACCATGAGATTTGACCATATGTATTAAATACCAGTCATGTGGCAGGCCTCAAATCCAATCAGAAAAATAGCTAATTGTCCCGTCAGCATCATGCCTCTATTCAACAGTGGGTATATCTTGCCTGGGAGGCTGGTATTGTATCATCAGGGTTCAGTGCTGAGCCAGACAATTGTGATGTCTTTTCTCTCTAGCAGCCTGCAATAGCACCTTCTAACTCTATGAAAGCTAGGCAGCGGGGAGAGAGGTTCCTGGTAGTTGTGAGACTGATTTCTCTGGGTCCTACAGATAAAGTATTTGAACTCAACTTCTTAGGAGATAAAAATAAAATAACTAAAGCAAGAGGTATGAATATGAAATACAAGTTCTTTTCAATAATGATGTAATTTTGGTATTCTCAAAGCTAAATTTTGATATTGATTTTCTTTGAAGATGTTAAGTACAGGTTTTCTTTGAAGATATTAAGTACAGGCTTAGAAACATAAAGTCATATTTGGGAGCATTTGGCTATATAAGAGTTTGAAAGATAATGACCTATATATTCAGCATATGAAGAAAGACTCAGAAATAGTATGATTATTCCTTACCCATCATCCCATAATAAAGTTATATTCATTGACATATATTTTAGCAATGCAAATAATAAGAATTTTTTCTCATAGGCTATGACTACTTGTCACTAAAATGGCATAATTATTGGTTAAATATACATACCGATATATAAGAAATGTTGTCTATTTAGGAGCATGAATTTAAAGTCAAATACATCTTTCCTTCCCTCTTTTCTCTTGGAGTATGATCTTTCTGAGCCTTGATGTTCTGCTATCTAAAATGGAACTAACATTATTAATCTCACTGGTCGTTTTTCAGAATTAAATGACAGGCTATAAGCTTAATACATACACAACACTTTTATTTTCATAAAATATCCTAATTCAACACAGAACAAGAAATTATTATCCAGGGTAAGTGGTTTTCCCAATGGTGCTCAGCCAGTTATTGATACACTTGAGCCTCTAATTAAGGTTTTTAACAAAGTTTCCAGGACTAACTCTGAAACTAACCCTGGGGGATTCATGTGAAAGAAATATTATTCCAAGTTGTGAGTGGAACTATCTTATCATAACCGTGTATATCACAATAAAAAAGCAGGCAGTTTATAGATCTCCATGGAAACAGAACAAATGGAATGAAATTCGTAGAGGGGGAGGATTCTATTATAGTGGCTTATAGGTTGTAGTCCAGCAATGACTGTCTCCAATGGAAAGGCTAAAAATGTGGGAAAGGCTAAAAATGCGGAAGTTGTTCAGTCCACAATACCGGAAGCCTCAGCAGTCTCAATATATTTCTGGAAACCTAGAAAATTCTTAAAGAAATGCTGGTCTTTAGTCTACATTGATATCTTAAATAAATAGGTTCTACTAATAAATAAATAGGTTCTACTAAGGGGGAAATGCCTCAGCAATATGTAATATAGAAGAATTTGTCTGTGAGATTGTGACAAGCAGGCAAAAAATCAAATACTTTCTTTTTCAATGTATTTTTTGTAGATTGCAACCAGAAGGTGTGGCCCAGACCTAGTGTAGGTATTTCTACTTCAAATGATCTAATTATGAAAATCCCTCACTGGCATGCCAAGCTGCTTGGGTTTTAGTTAATTCTACATGCATTCAAGTTAACAACTAAGATTAGCCATCATAAGAAAGCATTATACACAAAGGCATGTTTTATCAAGTATCTAGTGGATCATCTAACCTTGTATTATGATTTTATACAATTTTCTTCACATATTACATATAACTTTAAAAACTATAATTGTTATCATAGTTTATTTAGACTCTCACATCATGCTTGAAATTTCCCAAAGTAAATAAATATAAAAATGTATTAACTATGCACCTTAAAAACCAAAATTTAATTTTTGGAAGCTGCAATACACTCTGAGTTCCAGAGTGACCTCCTTTACAAACTACTAAAACCTCTAGCAATGATATATTTACTTCCAGATAGGTGATTTAAAGTGGATGAATACACTCAGATTCCAATTTAGAAATAACTTCGGTTAATTGTTAAAACGTGCACAGGATAAATAACCCCTGTGATAATGGTTGCAAACTTTGATGTACCGGAGAGATCCCTTCAGGGCACCTCTACACTGAAGACGAGAATGTAGCTCCTTCACTACAATGATTCTTACAGAAGTTAGGGATCACAATTCAGCGATTTGCCTTTGTCATTTGAATGAGGTAGGTATCCCATGAGTCCCATTTGGAAAAGTATTGCCCACAATGTTTTTTTAACACTTTTCATATTTCCTAGAGTGTTGTTCAGATTGCAAGGGGGAAAGACTGAACTTACCCTAACCTTGACAAACTGTACTCCTTGAATCATCCATACCACAGCCACTTGTACTCATCTGGAAATGCACATTTCTTGCTGCTACTACAACAAACTAAATGCGCTTTACAAAGGCTGGGCAGAGCTCCATATAGACTTCTTGGGTGTTTCTGATGCACAAATTGTTTAAGAACCATTAATTTTTACCTCTCTTTTACCCTTGTAGGCTCTGATTTTCTCCAGCCAAGGAGGACCACAAATCATCCTTTTTACAGTGTTTGCAGGCAATAGCTGAAAATGAAGGGCCCGTTTAGCCCTTGGAATTGTCTCAGCATAAGCAAACAATTGACTAGAGTGGTTGGTAGAATGTATTTATAATCTCTGAACTATATAACACTGCTCTTTGGAACTTGGTGAGAGTGTTCCAGCCATCGTCTGTATTAGAATAAGATAAGTTATGCTGGGCTAATATGTCATTAACTTCCCATTACACATCTATCGTTGCTGATGCTAAGGGTCCAGCTTAGGGGCTTGCAGTTTTGTGTCCTTGCCATGTGAAATGTGTAGCTTGCAGTTGTCTTATACTTGAGCTTAAATTGACACCTCACATTTTCTTTCTCTTATATTTTATTAATTAAAACTATCTCCAGGGTTCTGGAGTCATAGAGAAGGCTACAAAATATATTCTAGTGTCACTGGAAAGGGAAGATTACATTGAATTTTATAAATACGGGGCATAGTCTTCTTCTAAAAACGAGATGAGGAGATATTTATATAAGCTGATGAAGCTAGTAAGGACCATCAATCTTCTATTACTCCCTATAATAAAATAAGCAAAAGACTTTGATGTTCACATCCAAACTCAGTGTGCCAAGATATCAAGATGAAACTCCACACAGAAAAGAATAAAGCTTGCATATAAATGTTCCCTAAATGAAGGTTGTTGATTGACTGCATCATAATTATTACAGTTTCTGTAAACTTGGTTGAAAAAAATTGGAAGTTGCCATATTTGGTTACTTCCCATTTAGTGGCTTACGTAAGTACTCTAAGAACGTAATGCTTAAACTATCTGCAAATGAGCCATTTCATTTTGGAAATTCAGGGAGTCTCAGAAGAATTGGAGGTATTTAGAACACAGCAGAGCATGTAACATGGTCATTAGAAAGCACCATTGATCCATTTATCTGAAGACTTAAACAGGGAATAGCTCAGATGAAGAAGGAGACTAGTACCCTTGTGGGTGTCATGAAGTCTGTGACTACTCTCTTTGTGTTTTCTCTCTTTCTGATTGGGTTCTATTGCCATTAAGTATTTGAAATTTTATACAGATTTTTTCTGATGTATACAGTATTATTTGGTAATAATTTAAAGCTCTCCTTGGTTGGCAAAGATTAATATTTCAGAGCCTGGAGACATGAGAACAGGCTGCAGTGTTGAACAAAGGAGGACTTTGTTTCTTGGTGTTTTGAGGAAATTTCTCACCATCCAAAATCCTTCTAAGAATAGTTCACATTGTTTTGCCTTGAATATTTCAAACATTTCAAAATTTGAAAATGTGAAGAATGGCTTCCTGAAAAGTTTGCATGGATTGAAAAGTGGAAGTTTGCAAATGATATCTGCCAGCAGATCATGAGCTGTACTACTCTCTCTCTGGATGATGGTTATTTGAATACGTCATGAATATATGGTAAAAAAAAAAAAAAAAAAAAAACAGTTTTAAACTGTGTGTAGTGAAGCATCCCTGCAGTTCTAACACTAGACCATTCTGTGTGTCAGAGTAAGTTAAGTTCTAGTCCAGCCTGGGATAAATAGTGAGATCACGCACTCCAAAAGAAGATTAAAATAACCCCTGATTTTCATTTATTTAACTGGCTGATTTATTTTAAATTGTGATAGCTGTGTCTCAGGCTTCTCTTGTTTTAGATCCAGGGGCAAGTGGCTCTGATCCAGAAGTCAACTTAGTCTTTGAGGTCAATTGTACCTACCTGTGGAGCTCCACAGATAAGCAAACCTCTCCCTAATTTAGATCTTTGATCTTGTTGAGGACGACTGCTTTAAGGACATTTATAATTTATGAATAGGAGTCAATGAAAATTCAGCAATGATATCCTGTATATGGAATGAAAGGGAAAAATAAATACTAATATAATGGACAGTATTCTCCCTCCTTAAAATGTAAAACTTGAAATTCATTTCCAAATGCTGGAACTGAATTATTTGTTTAAAGGAAAGGATAAAGAAATCTTCTAGCATTTCTAGTTCTTCACTTTCATATTGTTTCATAATGATTGTGAGACAGTGAAAAAATAACAATAAAGACCATAAAATCGCGAAAGTAAATAGAGTTGCTAACTTGAATAGCCAAAGAAGACAATAGTCTTAGTGTTTATTATTTTCCTATGATCAGTCCCCTAAAGCAGTCACTTGGTTATTGGCAAATTGTATTAAATGATGTCTAAGTAGATCCCGAGGACAATCAAGCCCTATTTCCCTACTTCTAAGCACCAAGATAAAAGGAAAATGTGTAAAATTTCCTCAGTACTCACTAGAGTAAGATGTGTGGATTTCAGGGCTTAGGAAACAAAGGTAGACAGCCATTCCCATCGTAAGCTTTATATTGTATACAATATTACTTTGGAGTCAGGACATATGCTTTGGGATAACAGTTACTATAGTGAATGTGCATTTCAATGGCACATGTTTGCTCTCAAATTCTCAGTTTCTTCATGTTAAGTGGAAATAATATCTACCTCATTGAATTGTTGTAAGGGTAAAATTATACAATAAATGTGAACTTCTAAAATCTGTAATTACACAAGTGGTGGTATTGTTTTGTCGTCGTCACCATCATCCCGTCATCACCATCATCGTCACTATCATTGTCATCGTCATCATCCTCACCGCCATCATCATCAGCACTGTTTCATTATAATCGGAACCTGAAGGAAAATGAAAACCAGTATGGGTACATTCCAGAACACATCATTCAGCTGTAGTCTTTCATATAACAGAATAGAAAATCTAGTTCCTTATACTATAGGCACTAAAGGCTACAAAAGTAGTATCTACAAAATAAGAAGTAGGATAGGGATTGTATTTTGTGTTTCTTGATAACAGGAATTGCACTATAGAAACTTAAAAGTATGAATACTTATTACATTACAGTTCTCTGGGCCAGAAATATGGCAGAACCTTGACTGTCTGATTCTTGTTCCACATCACAGATGAAGAAACAAACTGTCTGCCAAATCTGTGGTTATCTGATGCTCAAGTGGGACTCAAGGACCCACTTTCAAATACAGTCATATAGAACAAAAGGAATCCCCTGTGCCAGCTGCATGACCCCATAGGAACTTCCACATAAGGATGCTTATGTGTCTTTATGACACCTCAACAGGCTGCTTGTAGAATATGTGGCCCGGAATAGCAAGCAAGGAAGAATCCAGCATGCCCTCCATGTCTTGGTCTGCTAAGGGACTATATTTCAGCTAGCGACTATTCTCTGTGTTAGAAAAGAACCTAAATGATGTGGGAAAGCCTAGAACAGTCACAAGAGATTTTTTTTTGTCCTACATTTTTCTTCTCTGTCTTCCTGTGTCTGCTTCTCTCTCCACCCCCCCCAGTGTGTATGTTTTTCTGTTTGTATTTCTGTCTCTTTGTCTCTCTATGTATCTCTGTCTGTATATCTATCTTCGTGTGTGTGTGTGTGTGTGTGTGTGTGTGTGTGTGTGTGTGTGTGTGTATGTCTCAACTCCTACTTCCTTTTCTCCTAATTAAGAAACAGGAAACATGGGCTGTGGAAACTAGACCTGAATGATATTAATGGGCCTGTTAAGCCAAATTCTTGGTCTGGAATCCAAAGACTAAAATATAGCGTTTATTAAAGTTATTATATAGATATTGACACTGAGCATTTATTCCAAAAATTTCAATCACTAAGAAAAAGAAGAGCATGCAATTGCTTTCTTTCATGTCACTTTATTTCATCATGCTTTGAAATAGAATGGTTATATATCAATAACCAAGACACTTCTCCTTTCTGTAGCTCAGACTTCTGAGTCCTCAAAATGTGGGATGTTGGAGAAGTAATTAATCAGATACCATCATTCTGGTTCACTGAATAATAGTAAACAAATCCCCGCCCCTTTTTACATATACCCTGTCAGTAGCACTTCACACTTGGCGATAGGGGAAAACATTTAGGAGAAGTGAGGATTCTTCTCTAAAGGGAGTGATATTCAACCTTCCTGTTCTCTATAGCATGCACTACTCAGTGCAAAGCTGAGCAGCTAACTGTTGTCCGTTATCTCCTGAAACCACTAACTCCAAGCAAAAGTACTCCATTATGTGAGGCTTACTCCTAGGTCAAAACCAGAACTGTAAAACTTTTTTTGTCATTTTACACCTCAGGATCTAAGGTTTCTTGTTTATAAATTTGTTTAAACATGCTGTATCTTTGTTTCCTTAACAGTGTCACCTCACTTTGTCTTATCCATATAAATTCCTAGCGACCCTTCTGCTGGGCTTTAAACTCCGTGTATGTCATGGCACGAAGCTTTCAGAGCCTGCTTTTAAATCACATAGTATATCAGTAACAGCATCCCCAGAATTAGGAACTCTAGGTTCAGATCCTATCTATAAGCCCTCTATTGTGATGATTTGAAGAGGTACTAACTGTGCAATCAAAGTAATTTGATCACGATGCTCTGTGAAGAGAAACAAAGTTGGCAAAAGGGACTTTTGTGTAGGTGTCAAGACTCATCCTAATGATCCTAATCCAGATAGCCTAAGACTGTACATAGGAGCTCTCACAGGGAAATCACTGCAAAGTCATTACATCCCCCAAAAGTCACTTAAAATCTTCTTTCCTATTCTCTTCAAAATGTCAACAATTTAAGGAATGTAACATAATTGATTATATTTCTGTGACATGCCATATGCTTTCATGGTTATATCTATCTGCATTTCTAACAAAAAACTTGGAATGTCTACTCCATTTCTTCCTTATACAAGGGCTCTTTGAATGTTCCAGGTTCAGTTCAAAGGATACCAAATCTATGAATTTTTCCCCCAGGCAGGCAGGATGTTACTCCTTACACATGTATAATTCATAATACTCCTGATACTGAAATATAAACTTCCCAGTGCCTACCTTGCCTGCTGTCTTCTAGTTTCACTAAGAAGAAATTCTATTAGGTCTCTAATTTGAGCACTTAACATGGTGACTAACATATATAATTTTTCCACTAATGGTCCTGTGAATTAAATACCATGATAATTATCAGTGAGAGCAAAATGAAAGAGCCTTGCCCATTTCTTTCTCCCACTTCCCTTTCATTACAGATGCAGTGTTCTATCAAAGGCACTGCTTCAGGTTTTTGTTCACCACGGTGTGAAATGAATTCCAATATTGGAATCCTGGGGCTTCCTATACCATATCCAGCACCAGTAAATTCAGTCCTCGGTGTAACTTGAGGACAGATGATCCAGGGCCAAGCAAGAGTGGAAAGATGGCCAGCTGTGTTTTGCCTTGCCTGGGTGCCTCCTCACATTAGGGTGGCCAAGCTGCTCCTTTTCATCTACAGTAACAACCAATGCAGGGCCCAGCATCAGGCTCATCGGCAGATGTTCTGCTTGTGATCTCACTATTAAATAGCTCAGAATGACAGTATATTGAGTTGTGATAAGTACTTTTCTCCTAGAGGGTACATAGAGCTTTTCAGGCTAATGACTTGAAGCCATAATCATTAAACCTGTCTGTTATTTCAAAGTCCAGATTGTGATGGCAAAGTGAAATAGAGTACTGTGTGGATGCAGGTCAGGAAAAAAGGAAGAGCTATGTTCTACACGCCTTGGTTTGTATTGTCCTCAAAGGACATAAAACTTTCAAGATCTTATCTTATAGTTATTATAGATCTTATAGCCACTCTCCATATTTCAAGCCAGTGCTGAGGGCAGGACCTTTTCAATTCCCTCAGTGACCTTGTAGCTCTTCCTCCACTCTGCCATAAATCCACCACAAGAGTCCCGGCATGGCATTTTCATACTAAAAGTTGATCCATTTTGGTTTGTTTTATTTTGTATTGGGAGCTTTGCATTTCCTAGCCTCAACCCAATGTCAAAAGAGGATTTTCTTCTGCATTCATATATACACCCAACACTCAATATTAAACTGTTTTGCATCAGGGTGAACATGTTTTGCATCAGAGTAAACATGTTCAAGCTGTTATTATGGTCTGGGAAAACCTATTCATCTCAGATATCCATTTTAAGACTGACTTTCCAATGCCATTTTGACATTATCAATAGAAACTTTTTTCTTCTCTTTAATCACACATGGTATTCTTCTGAATGTACACTACCTCATTCATTCAGCAACATGAATTGGGCATCTACTCTGTGCTCACGGCTCTTATAAAAATCAGGAACATGTAAGAACAAAGCAGAACAAGCTCCTTCTTCAACTTAAACTTACACTCTAGTGGCAGGAGTTAAAAAAAATCAAACCAAAAGGGGATGATAGGGAGGGTTGGGGAAATTATTTGGTAGGCAAAGTGCTTTTCACACAGGCAAAATTCCAGAAGCCATGTGAGGCTGGATGTGACAGTGTATGTCTGTGTTCCTAGTATTCTTAAAGTAAGATGAGAGGTAGAAATATGAACATCTTCAGAAGTTCAGAGGATAGCTAGTGTAGGCTGGGGCAAATGAGCCTGTCTCAAATAAGGTAAGGATGGGGATGGACACCTGACCTACACGTGCACCCACACTCTCACACATGAATACACAAATATACACATCTTACACATACAGGCATACACAATGACTGTAAAAGTCCTCATCATATAGGACATGTCACATAATAATGATAATGAATCAATCATGTAATAGGATAGAACTTGTAATTTTGAAGTGTCCATGGATGATTGCACTAAAAAGACAGCTTTTGAATAAAGATATGGATGAGATGGGACAGATTTAATAGTCAGTGTAAAATCCCTAAGATATCAAGAGAAAGAACAAAGGTCCTTGTGTTTGGAATACAATAGACAAGTGAAAAACTATGCCAGGAAGCTTAGAGACTGAGAAGAGATAACCTTAATGAATTCTTTATAGGACATTGAAACAGTGCTTTCTTTGTTCCTCATTAAATAAAAATGGTATCATCCATAGTCCCAGCAGAAGGAAATGCAAAATATACTGAAACTGGAAATTCAAGGCTAGTTCAAAGCAAACTTGGTGGTGTACACCTTTAGTCACAGCACTTGAGAAGGACTCTATGAATATGAGGTTAGCCTGTTTTGAGAAATACATAGAAAGACCTTATGTTTTAGTTAGGGTTTTATTGCTGGGAAGAGACACTATGACCACAGCAACTTTTATAACTGATAACATTTAACTGAGTCTGACTTACAGTTTAGAAGTTTAGTCATTATAGGCATGGTGGGAAGCATGGCAGCACACAGGCAGACATGGTATTGAAGAGGTAGCTGAGAGTTCTTCATCTGATGGGCAGGCAACAGGAAGAGTGAGTTACACTGGACCTGGCTTGAGCTTCTCAAATCTTAAAGCCCACCTCCAGTAATACACTTCCTCTGCCAAGGCCACACACCTACTCCAAGAAGGCCATACATCCTAAAAGTACCACTCACAAGGAGTCCATGGAGGCCATTTTTATTCAAATCACCATGCATTGTCATTAAAAAGGAAAGGAAAGGAAGAAAGAAACAAGGAAAGATTCATAAGAGGACCAACAGAATCAACTAACCTGAACCCTTGCTTTGGCTCCCAGAGACTGAACCATAAACCAGAGAGCATACAAGTGTTGAACCTAGGTCCCACACACATATGTGGTAGATATGAAGCTTGGTCTTCATGCAGTTCCCCCCAACAACTGGAAGAGGGGCTGTCTCTGACTCTATTGTTTGCCTGTGGAATCTAGTCTCCTAACCAGGTTGCCTTGTCTAGCCTCAGTGGGAGAAGATGTGTCTAGTTCTGCCGTGACTTGATGTGCTCTGATAGGTTGGTATCCAGTGGGGTTCTCCCCTTTTTCAGAGGAGGAGGAGGAGGAGGAGGAGGAGGAGGAGGAGGAGGAAGAGGGAGGAGCTATGTGAAGGAGGACTGAGAGTGGCTGTGATGTATATTGAATAAATAAGTAAATTAACGGAGAAATAGAAGGAAGAAAGAAAGAGAGGGAGAGGAGGAACAAGGGAAGGAAAGGACATTCTATTAAAATTTTGGTTTACTTATATGTGGGAAAACATAGGAAAACTGATATGTGATACTATAGTAACCAGTACTTGTAATAGCACAAGGGCCACAAACCCTAGAATGTCAAGGGGCAGAAGTAGTTCCAGGAACTGAACAAAAACTAGACAGAGCTGTGAGGCAGAAGTTTCAGCCTTCAGTATGGGGCATTGCCAACACCCACTAAGAGGGTAGAAACAAGGAGACTGTCTGGACCTCACTCTCCCTTTGACCATGAATTCCTGGATAAAGTCTTTCATTAATGAACCTAAACCAATCTAGAGACCAAGGAATCCAGCCTCCCATGGACTAAATACAGAGAAACAGAAAGGATCTAAAGAGATGTTAGGTTTGAGGTCTCTTGGATAGATCAAAGCAGAAGCATATATTGTTCTTTGTATTTTAGTAAGAAAGCTCTGCCTGTTTTGTGGACAGTAAGTTAAGGACAGAATAATGGAGTGGAGACAAGGCATGAGATACTGGAGATCTGGATCACATGCTACCAGGGAAGCAGTGAGATGCCCCTATGGTGAGATACGCCCGAAGACTATAGTTGTGAATGTTAAACTGATATGATCGTCTCAGAGATGCGATCAGTAACAGGAAAGCAGAAGAGGCTCCAGAGTGATGTCATACTTTTGTCTGAGCACGCAGAAAGAAATATCTTTTCGGTGGGGTAGAGAGACTGGGAGTTCAGAGTTCTTTTGCTGTTCTTGGTTTTCTTTGCTTTTAGTTTAAGATGCATTGGATCTTAAAATGATAATGTCCAAGAGTGAGATTACTGACGAGTGCAAACATACCGTTTAATAGAAAGGTTGGAGAAGGATACATTCATTTTTAATTCATCAGAAATTCTCAGAAAACCGTTAATCATAGTGCCCAAGAGGTAGTACTAAAGCATAAAAGTTATGGGAGGGAAGGATAATGACAAGAATCTAACAAGAGTCTAGAAGGAGAAGATCCCATTGAATGTAGAGCCTGGAGGTGAACAAGGTGACAGGGATGACCTATATGCTGGATGCAAGGTCTGGATCAAGGTCAGTTCTCTATTGAGATTTGACTACTGGTTTGATCATTAGAGACTCTATTGACAAATTTGACAAGAAGAGTTTTGTGGAATGATGAGAACAAATTTCCAAGGGGTGTATTTCAAGAAAGTAGAGAAGCAGAAGGAAGTTCCAAGAAATTTGAAGTACTCTGGGAAAAGGGAACCAGAAAATTAAGTGTTTAGAGGTGCAAAAGGGCATCAAGAAAGATTTTGTTTCTACTTTCCATCCTTCTGGGAACAAGGAGACTCCACTTCTGAATCACAATCTGGGTTTGGTGCAAAAATATTTACCACGCTCATGTGCTTCCTCGCCCTTAGAGTTGCATGCAGATAGAAAGGCAGATAGACAGGGGCAAAATTAAAGCTGCAGGATTGGGAGGAGAAAACTGATAATAAAATCATCCAGAGTGAGTGGAATCCCATGGACAATTTCAGAAAGTGTCAGTAAATACCACACGGTTGAAAGAAGTGGGAGCCATGGTGGAAGGTGCGTAGACATTGTCCTGAGAATTTGAGGGCAGTCTTCTGTTTTTGTTTTGTTTTGTTCTCTGTTGATCTCTAAATTTCAAAACAGAAGACTCAGTCTAGAGTGGGAGGCAGAAACGAGATAATGTTTGATGGTTGTGAGAATCTAGACAAAGCAACCACATCTGAAAGGTAGGAGAGTCTATAACTGAGAGCAATATGGCCAAATTTGGAAAGAGCAGCAACAATCTACATGAGAATTTTAGTTATGGAATTTATAAGAGCAATCAACATAGTTATTAGTCTGCCTTGTCACATGGGTTGTGCATGTGCAGAAGATAAGAGGATGGAGAATGGATTATTAAGTACAGATTAAGAATGCATGCCAAATTATGATTGCATTCGCTGGCTATTGAATTGAAACTACATAAATACTGAAACTAGCGCATGGATTTAGGAATAGAGAAATGTTGCAAGAACAATAAGTCAGTGGTCGTGTTAAGGGAAATTGAATGTTGGAGTTGCATAGATTTGGAGTGAGGTTGGAAAAAATGAAATCCAGAACATGTGTGAATTATAGTACTAATTATTTTAGGCTTGGTTTCATGTGTGACTACTAATAAAATTAGTTTCATGGATGCGAACAGAAATATGGCTGGAGACTGGATCACGTGGAGAGAAGTAAAGAGTCACGTAAGGAACAGATTTGAATATTTTAGGGCTGACTGCAGAGCATCTATTTTTGTCATAATTAATGAAATAAGGATATAACATGATGGGATTATGGGATTAATTACAATATTCTCTAAAGTAAAAAGCATGATGAGGCTGTGTGTCTGCAGTAGAGAGCACTGAAGCTTCGGAGTACCATGTGAAGTGCTGGGGCTACCCATGAGCCAACATGATGCTAGTGAGTGAGACCAGAATGGGGCTCTTTGCTTCCTCATCTGCACTGAGTGATTGATTTTCATGTCCCACAGTCCCTCGCAATAGTGCTGAAATCATATCGTTGTATAAATAAACCTTGAATCGTAATTGATACAGCTTTGTTAAGACCTCCATACCACCCAATAGAAAACACTTCAAAAACCATTTTGGTATAAAAATCAAGCTCTTATTATCATTATTGAATAGCAAAATTTCTATTCCTCTCAAACTCTGTGCATGCATATAAATATGTTTAAATGCTTATCTTGAGATTCCTAGATGTTTGAGCATCCTACTCATGCAGGGGTGATCCTGCATAGTGAGTCATAAAACCTAACCATAAAACATGTTTTTTCTTCTCCAAGTAATTATAGCTCTAGGCATGTCTAAGTATTGAGGTGCCCTTTGCCTCTAATGCTCACTGCTTGATTACAGTATAAACTTCTGCTCAGCAATTGATAGTAAACAAAATCATCACATTCTTAACAAAACATGACAACAGTATTTTATAACTCATTGCTCATTCCTCTGTTTCAAAATAACAGTCTCTTTTTATGGAATCCCAGGTTTTACTGTTCTTAATCCTTATTTAATGGGTAGGTGAGATCCAGAAAACAACAGACTTAAGATCTTTCTGTAAGGAGGATGTTCCTTGCCATGGTAGTAAGTTCACAGCAGGCAAGTCATCCAACTAATTCAAAGGAATTCTGCTAGGTTTACTCTTTCAAGTATGGAAAGAAAATTATATTCTCATGGGGTTTCGGGAGAATAATCTCTGCTAAGTCATTCTTCACTATGTAGCAGGGTACCATATAAATTAAGCCAATACAGGAGAAAAATCAAAAGATGAAGAGAAGGGCCTAAAAAGATGTCGTTGAGCCTCTTAGTTAAGTATTATCTAAAGCAAGTTCTGTCTTTGGAGATGTTAAACATATCTATCAGAAAATTTTCCATTTTTTCTGGGTATATTGTGTTCATAAATAGTCAGCCATGATTCACATAATTTTGATCTATTATGAGTCAGAAGTCCTGAGTCAATTAATCAAACTCCCAGATCTGGAGAGTTTTTGACCTTGTAGGACACATTTATAGGAACATTAAGTGTCTTTGACAGTGGGAAGAAAAGACCTTGTCTAGGGGTGTGCTCCTCGGCTCTAGCCCTCTCTTTATGTGATGGATAACAGCAGTCAGGCCATTAATGTAGAGATAATTAACCAAAGATAATTAAAGGGAAATGATTCTTTCTTTTCAAAGCCATGCAAAGTCTACAATTAAAGATTCATTCAATTATGACGGGGTCTATATTCAACACAAGTCACACAGTCTTAAAACAAAACCTGCCCTTGAAAGAAACAGAGCAAAGTTTAAAATCAAAACATGTCAAAGGACATCTGCTTCCTATTGCATTTCATCAAGCCACATGCCAAGAGGTAGAATTTCCAGCATATTTCATTCAGGAATTTCAAGCTTTTATTCAAAACTATGAGTCAATTAATTAATTAAAAATCATTAATTCAGAAACAACCCCAGAGTAGATCAATGAAAGAGGCACAGAGAACAGTTCTCTGGGTACATTTTGAATATACTTTGAAACTTTGAAAGACAGATCAAAGACATATCCTACTAGATGGTTTGGGGAGACTTATTATCTTTGAAGAATTGCCAGAGAAGAAAGAAGAAAGATGCAGGTAGCTTTCACTTGTGGAGAGTGACAGAGTCATACCTACAGCAGGTCTATAACAGATGATATCATTTTGTCACACATCCCTTGATCCAACAAAACTAGGGTAGATATTTTGTTCAGAGAACGGCATAGCTGTAGGAAGCAGGTCATAGTGATTAGGCAACAAGCCCAGTTCCGGGTTGGTAGTAGCCTGCCTCTAAGAGCATGCATGATTGCTTACATAGATAAGAACATCATGATAATGGTCTCAGCACTGCACTAAGTAGGTATGCTTTTAAAATTTACTTAATATTGTATGTTTTTATATATTTTAAATTCAAATATCGTTACAATATTTCCTCATCCCTTTTCTCCCTCCAGTCCTTCCCATATCCCTTCCCTCCAACTTCTTTCATGCACCCACAAGTCTCAAATAGATAGTTTCTTTTTCTTCTGGTTTTAACTATTCCCCCCCCCTCTCTGTGTGTGTATGTGTGTGTGTGTGTGTGTGTGTGTGTGTGTGTGTGCCTATATGAGAATGTAAAAATACAAATAGAACCTGCTGAGTCCATTTTTGTTGCTTATTTGTGTGTATAAAGCATCAGCATTGAAGGTCCAATTCCTTGGATAAGCTAATCTTCCCTCTCTAGAAAATTATTAGTTTCTTGCAGCTTTTTGTTTAGGAGTGTGTGAGATTTCCCCTTTCCACGGTAGCACACCTATTGACATTGACATTGACTCAGTCTTGTTATTGCAGCTATTTCTAGGATAGACCGCTTTAGAATAAAGTCCTGTTTTTCTGGATCTTTCTATCTTTCCATCCCTTCTTTTGCAATGGTCCTTGAGCCATAGATAAAATTGTATTCATTTGGGCTGGGCTCTCTCCAACCCACTGATCTCTGCATGGTATCCAGTTATGGTTTTCTGTGATGGTCTCCATTTTCTGTAAAGAGAAGTTTCTTCAGTGAGAGATGATAGTTACACTCATCTATCAAACATGTCTCCCAAACCCATATGAGTATATTGAATGCATGCATATATGTTTATTTTCTGTATAATTGGTGCCTACAGATGTCAGAAGAGGGTGCCAAATATCCTGGAGCTAGTGTTACAGACACTTGTGAGACACCACATGGGTGCTAGCAACTGAATCTGGGTCCTTTGCGAGAGCAACAGGTGTTCTTAACCACTGAGTCATCATTCAAGTTCCTTAATTAGTTATATTTACAGTTATATTTGCATCCTTCCTTTAAAAATGAATGTCTCTTCCTACTACATAGTTCTTTTCTATCTCTCTAACCTTGAAACTTTCTGTAAAGAACTGTGTGTAGGGTGGCTGTAGGAACTGGCTGAAGAGAGGGAGATGAAAAGTGGCTAGGTCTACTATACTCCTCTATAGTATACTATAAGCCATTAGTCATCTTGTGATAGCCAGAGACCAGAGAGCTGTCCTCCCTTCATAGGTGTGGGAAAGGAGAGTCAGAAAAACAACTAACTTATTCAAAGAGCAAAAAACCATTAGAAGCTAGATAAATCTCCATCCAGTGTCAAATCCTCCCCACAAATCAATCTGTCTCATAACATTGCAAACCAATGTTCTTATGTAGTTGTCTACATTTTGGCAATGATGACATATTGTGATGTTATCAGGAATGGCTTCACAATTCCTAAGCCTTACTATTTTGCCATTACAGACTATCATAATAAGACTACCTAAATAGTCTTGTGAGATAAAATATAGATTTTGCTTGCTGTTATGGCAATAGCAGTAAATCACATTCACATACCATTTTACAGTTTCACAGTATTTCCACATGTTATGTCTCCTTTTGCTTCCATTTTTATAACAGCCTGTGTAGGAAGCAGAGCCAATATTATTCTCTCTGTTTTATAGTTGGAATCTGAGGTAGAGATGGAAATTTTGTTCCAATAAAGTGAAGAGGCTATATAAGACATGTTATTTATTCATTTATGTATTGAGACTTTCAGCAAATACCTTTACACATCCATTGTGTAAAGCAAATTCTTCTTTTTTTGGCGACGTCCAGTCCAATAGCATTCTAGTTTGCTTTCTATTGCTGTGATAAACACCATGACCAAAAGCAACCTGGGGAGGAAAGGGGTTATTTGGCTACACTGTCCCAATCTTAGTCAATCCTTGAGGTGAAGTTGTGCAGGGACTCAAATGTGAGCAGAGGCAGAGATCACAGAGGAGTGCTACTTACTGACTTGCTCCTCAGTCTGCTTTCTTACACAGTCCAAGACCATCACTCCAAGATGACATCTCCTGCATTGGGTATTGTCCTCTGACATCACTAATCAACAAAATGTCCCAGGCACTTGACTGCAGGCCAATATAATGGAGGTGATTTCCTTGGTTGAGATGACCTTTTCCCTGGTGACTCTGACAAAAAATGGCCCAGTACAAACTTTTACTTCATTAATTCAAACATTGCGTTAGAAATTGTATTGAGCCGGGCAGTGGTGGCGCACACCTTTAATCCCAGCACTCAGGAGGCAGAGGCAGGCAGATTTCTGAGTTCGAGGCCAGCCTGGTCTACAGAGTGAATTCCAGGACAGCCAGGGCTATACAGAGAAACTCTGTCTCGAAAAACCAAAAAAAAAAAAAAAAAAGAAAAAGAAAAAGAAAGAAATCGTATTGAATATGTTGATAATGATGACTGCAATAATAACACATTTCCTAATTCCAACCTAATCTATTAAGGGAAGATTACTTTGAGTATAATTTTCACTACCAAGAAGAGCAGATTAACAAACCAGCTGTTTGTGTGTGATAGGGTCTAACATGAAGTGTCTTGCTCACAGGAAAATGGTGTTGGATAGGGCAGTCACATACTTTTCCTCTGGAATTCAAATAGGGAAATACTGAAGAAAACACAGTGCTTTATAGGATGAAAGCAGAGAAGGAATTAAAGAAGAGGGAAGGACTGGGAAAACAAAAGGTAGACTTTTGGGCAAAATGGAAGAACTAATAAAGAAGCTTTGCCTGTTATAAGGAACAAAAGTCACTTCTTCATCATGTATTTGAAATGAATGAAAAGAGTCTGTGAAGACATGAAGCAAAAAAAGAGAAATATTCCCGTGAAAGAAAGGAAAATTAGTCTCACGGCAATGAATTGAAACCATGTTGCCTCTGGGAGAATATAGCATTGTCCATTACTAGAGTTTGCTTTAAAAATATGACTTTTGCAGAAATTATGCAGGGGTTCATTTCACCATGTGATAGAGACACGTTCAGTATAAGTCAAAAGCCAAAATTAGTGCTGCTTTAGATATGTAAGAGTAATCATTTTCTAGCACCTCTGCACTCAAGATTATTGGCATGCAAAAAAGTTACAAGCAAGAAGATGGTATCCCTACCAGACTGAAAATGCCTGTATCCATGAATTCCATATTTGCATTAATATAAATCATTAACAGAGAAATAATTAGAAAATTTGTGAGGAAAAATTGGATTAGCCTAACACATATATACCAAGAAAGGCATCTACATAATTACTTTCAGAGATAAAATCTCATTATTTAAAATTTGAAACACTTTCTAAAATTTGGCCATGGATTTTGTGCTTAGAGATGTAACAAGTAACTAGACAACAAATTTATCAAGTAGAAAAATTCATCTGATTATGACTACAGGAAAGGAAGAGATAAGAAAGAGAATTTAAAATAAGTACGCTGCTACATTTCAAATGCTCACAGGGATGAAAAGAGGAAATCTATATATAAAAAAAGAAAGAATAAAAGATCATGGTACAAAAATAAATACATTTGGCTGTCAGTGAACTTTGTAACAGCAAAATTTGATGCTAGTCAACTTTTGGAATAATATTATGAAAATACTAAGGAAAAATAAGTAAGACTGTCAGCCTAAAATTTATATCCAGCTAGGCCATAATTCATAACCATGGGTAAGTAATGACAGTTCACAATAATAAATTTAAAGAAATGGTAAGTAAAAAAACTCCTACCCATGGAATTAATAAACAGACAATATATCAAAGGGAAAAGGCAGAGTCAGCAGGAAGAAGTGTGGGAGAAATACATGCTAGCCAAAAATTATCTAAACATAAGCAAAGAAGGCAAATTTAAAATAAACATTTTTTTTCTTTACGGAAAAATGAAGTGTAATTGAAATGTAAAATTACAGAAGATCCAAATAATAAGGCCATTAAAGTAGACTTGTCTTTTTTGATGTTGCTAAACATAAAAACATATCTGGGCTTTCAGAAATTATCAGTCAGTATATTATAGAGACTATTAATAGAACATAAGTATTTAGCTTCAAAAACAATAATCAAAGAGGAAAATGCAAATAATACACAGAGAAGGACAGCTTCACCAGTTTACCTAAGAGAAGAAAGGAATGGAGCAAATTATCATAACAGGAGGTAAGGTCCAGTTAAATTATGGACTGTTTGTGTTGTATGTATAAGTCTACAGTACCACACACATGTACACACATATACATGCATGCACACATATAAATGCATACACACAGACACACACAGACACAGACACAGACACAGACACACACAGACACACACACACACACACACACACACACACACACACCAGATCCAAGTAGTGTATATGGAAAAATAAAATGGGGAGGGTTTCTTTACCTGGGGAGCAGGGAGAAAGATAAATACCAAAAAGCAAAGGGAGGAAGGACATATAATACCAATAGATTCTCAAGTAATCACATTATTTTATATTTCCAAAGTTATACATACTACATATGTGTGTGTAGGTATATAAATGTATTCTTATAATAAACAAGAGTCACAGACTAACACAAATCCCAGTATGCAACATAAGAAATCTCCTTTTGAGTTGTTGGTTGGAATAGTCCAAGAAACTACTGGGGCTACTGGTATTCCCTTAAGTTATCTCTCATTGGTCGAAAGTAAGTCCCTGTTGTTAAGGACAACACACTTAGCACAAAGGGCACAAGTGCTTATCTTGATCTAACCTAAAGATATTCTTTATGTGGTTGGGTTTACATAGTACCAGAGAAAAGTATACAAGCTGCTAAGGGAGGAAAGCAATAGCTAGTGTTATCCATATGCAATATGTATGAATCACAACAAGAACCAACATGAGAAGATATCCCTAAAGGTACAGTAGTGGCACTCATCTCTTCACAATGACCAAACACTCTCTAATTGGAATTAATCCACACCCACCAAGAAGGAAATCATACCTGGTACTAGAAACCTACCCATCTACCTGAGGTTGGTGAGGCCATGGATCTTAGCAGAGAATCTAATATTACCACCTTACAAGACCGACACAATTGCTAACTGCTTTCTAAATCTTAACTTATGCTCAAGATGAGTGTAGCCCTTTCTATCTAAAAAGATTCTCTTTAAAGCAAATGAAGACCATCATTGAAAACCACAGCTCCACAAAATGCAGAGGTCAACTGACCTTTCAAAGTTCAGCACCAAAGGATACACAACCCCTGTATCAACAGGTCAGGGAACATGGTAGAAGAGTAAGCAAAAAGACTGTAAAAACCAAAGGGCAAGGGACTCTGCTGTAAGAGTGTGTCTGGAAGAAAAAGCCGCCTAAATAAGACAAGAACATTGACATTATCAATAAATATGCTAATACAAAATGGTTAAATCTCATGGGGGTCCAAACGACTGATGAGAGAGGAAAAATTAGCCTATCCCAGGGATGAGCCTCCTAATTGGTTATCCAATACAAAGTAGTTCTATATTCATATACATACGAGCAACAAAAATGAACTCAGCGGTGTGTGTGTGTGTGTGTGTGTGTGTGTGTGTGTGTGTGTGTGTATCAGTGAAAAGGGGGCCATCAATGAGAGAGTGTGGAAGGATGGATATGGGAAGGGTTGGAGGGAAGAAAGAAAAGGGAAGAAGGGATCAGACGTGAGGACACACCATCTGTCCCAACACCAGGAGTAACTAGGACCAGCGAGATCCAGGGACCCAGGAACCTCACCCGGTCAGTGGCACAGGTTCCTTCCAGTCTGGACCAGTGCCGTGAGCAGACTTTGGACACAAACTCCACAGTCAGTTCCATAACACCCAGAAGAAGCTCTGCTCCCAGGAGCTCTAACACATCTAGGATCACAGGATCATAGGATCACAAGATCACAGGAACTTGATCACACCAGGATCTCAGGGTCCCAGAGACAGCTTGATTCCCAGGAGCTCTGACACACCCAGGATCTCAGGATCATGGGATCACAGAATCACAGGATCACAGAGACAGCTGGTATCTGAAAGTTCTGACACAACCAGGATCATAGACACAAAAAGCTCCAGTCAGATATAGCGAGGGCAGGTAGCACTAGAGATAAACAGATGGCGGGAGCAAGTGTAAGAAAATAAGCAACAGAAATCAAGGTTACTTGGAACCATCAGAACCCAATTCTCCCACCATAGCAAATCCTGGATACACCATTACACCAGAAAAGCAAGATTCAGATCTAAAATCACTTCTCAGGATGATGATAGAGGACTTTAAGAAGGACATAAATAACTCCCTTAAATAAATACAGGAGAACACAGGTAAACAGGTAGAAGCCCTTAAAGAGGAAATGCAAAAATCCCTTAAAGAATTACAAGAAAACACAATCAAACAGGCAAAGGAAATGAACAAAACCATCCAGGATCTAAAAGTAGAAATAGAAACAATAAAGAAATCACAAAGGGAAACAACCCCAGAAATACAAAACCTAGGAAAGAGATCAAGAGTCATAGATGCAAGCATCACCAACAGAATATAAGAGATAGAAGAGAGAATCTCAGGTGTAGAAGATACCATAGAAAACATTGACACAACGGTCAAAGAAAATGCAAAAGCAAAAAGCTCCTAACCCAAACATCCAGGAAATACAGGACACAATGAGAAGACCAAATCTAAGGATAATAGGTACAGAGGAGAGCGAAGATTCCCAACTTAAAGTGCCAGTAAATATTTTAAACAAAATTATAGAAGAAAACTTCCCTAACCTAAAGAAAGAGACATCCATGAACATATAAAAAGCCTACAGAACTCCAAATAGACTGGACCAGAAAAGAAATTCCTCCCATCATATAATAATTAAAACACCAAATACATTAAACAAAGAAAGAATATTAAAAGCAGTAAGGGAAAAAGGTCAAGTAACATATAAAGGCAGACCTATCAGAATTACACCAGATTTCTCATCAGACACTATGAAAGCTAGAAGATCCTGGATAGATGTCATATAGACTCTAAAAGAACACAAATGCCAGCCAAGGCTTCTATACTCAGCAAAACTCTCAATTACCATAGATGGAGAAAACAAAATATTCCATGAGAAAACAAAATTTACACAATATCTTTCCACAAATCCAGCCCTATAAAGAATAATAGATGGAAAACACTAACACAAGGAGGGAAACTACACCCTGGAAAAAGCAAGAAAGTAATTTGTCAACAAACCCAAAAGAAGATAGCCACACAAACATAATTCCACCTCTAACAACAAAAATAACAGGAAGTAACAATCACTTTTCCTTAATATCTCTTAACATCAATGGACTCAATTCTGCAATAAAAAGACATAGACTAACAGGCTGGATAAGTAAACAGGACCCAGTATTTTGCTACATTCAAGAAACACTCCTCAGTAACAAAGACAGACACTACCTCAGAGTAAAAGGTTGTAAAACAATTTTCCAAGCAAATGGTCCTGAGAAACAGGCTGGAATAGCCATTCTAATATTGAACAAAATCGACTTTCATCCAAAAGTTATTCAAAAAGGTAAGGAAGGACACTTCATACTGGTCAAAGGAAAAAATCTACCCAGATGAACACTCAATTCTGCATATTTAGGCTCTAAAAATTGCAGGCAGTATAATAATAATATATGTTTAAAATACACAAATATGGCACAGTTCAGGTAAGTGACATATTCAGAAAGATATATAGGACTCAAGGGACTTTTTTTTTTAAAGTATTCTTTAACAGTGATTATAATTGAAATGATTATAATTCTATAGAATTTTACCAAAGTCCTCTGGTACAATTTTATTTGTTGCTAATACTGTTAATTCTTTTATTTTTTACATCTGTGGTTTTAACTATTTAAAATCTTAAATGTCCTTAAAAAAAAAACCCCACACTTCATTCTTTACAGAAATAGTCACTACAGAACTAGAAATATTTAAGGGGTAACTTCAACCAGTGTTATAGGGATCTATCTGATGAGTCTCAATGTAATGGCCTTTGGGAAATGCAAAGGAATGTTGCTCTTTGCTCAGAGTGAAGCTAACATATCGTCAAGGGAGAAAATTGGAGGTATTTGAATTTTATGTTCACATTAGGGAGGTGAGTCCTGTACATTTTAGAAGACTAGTATTTATTTTCTCTGAATTTAGTTAGTTGTCAATTTATTTCTAGTTAAATATGACAACAGTAAAGTTTTCAAAGTCTACTGGAAACAAGTAACATTAAACTTATGATTTATGAGATTAAGTTATGTGTGCTATTTTGACTGAAGTCAACTTTCCTTTGTCATTTCAAAAGAGTAAAAAAGAATGGCCTATAAAACTGTAAGAGTTGATCTGTCAGAAATAATTTCCAATTGCATAATGTTTTTACAAAGTGATTCAATTTATTTTAATCATATTTATAATGTGAAAGTATAAAATGATGATAATATTGGCTTCTAAAGTTTTAGCCTAGAAAATAGCATTTTAATAATTTTATATTTTATTAATTCAGTGTTTAATTTTGACATGTTTCTCATAATTCACAATTGTATATAATACTCTGATAGATATCCCATAGTATATACATATTTTGTCAACATAAATTCCTAGAGATAAGTTTAGTAAATAAAATTTTGTCCACAATTTATACTTTGGTACTTGTTGGTAAGCTGTTCATTAGAAGTACTGTATTGATTTGTACTGTTATATAGAACATTTCTCTAAAATTTTCTAACAATTAAATTTTATTATAAAATAAAAAAATAAAACCCAAATCAAAACAAACAGAGAAAAAAATATAGTGATTAAAGGATTCTAGTCAACAGCTAAGTTTGTTTTTTGTTGAAGAAATTACAATCCAATTATACTAAGTACAATGAAATGATGTATTTCCTGCTACAATGTTTAAATTCATCTTTAAATAAATTTAAATCTGTAGTGTAGTGCCTCTTTCTTGTTTTTGAACAATGCAGATAGAAACTAAATTCAGTCACCCAAAGAAACATGTTTCAAATTTTAGCCATAGGAAGAACTTCTTGCCCCTATTAACATGTAGCTGACTAAATCCTTCAATAATTATATGTGCCCAATAAATGAGAAACACTGCCAAATTTATGAAGTATGACAGTCTAATATCTCTGATCAATATAGAATTTTAAGAGCAATGAATTCAGAAGCAAATTACATAATTGTTAAATGAACAGGTTGGACAAGAGAAGAAATAGCTTTTGATTTGTAAAACTGGAAAAAGAAAATAAAAGTGGTTAGGATATAAGAGTTAAATAGATCCTTCAAAAAGAAAATGGGTTTGTATACTTGAGTTTGTGACTAATCCTAACTTGAATGATCATTGCTCATCTGTCAAAGAAATACCTCTGATTTTATGTGTAGATACATAATGTTTGTTTGACTGACAGAACAGAAAAATTAAATAAAGTATTATAGACAAAAAACAAAAAGAAAAGGGAAAAGGGGAGGTAATTATATTTTAGTTGAAAAACATTTAAAAATAAATCTGTTGTCCTTTAGTCATGGTTTGGTATCTCTTTTCCAGGATTTATGTATTAATATGCAATTCCCACTTGGAGGTTTTAGGAGAGTAGAAAGTTAATCTGACCATTATGTTTAGGATGGGGTTGGTGGACTTTCATAAGGTTATTAAGATTAAATAAGGTCATGAGAAAGGAGCTTCGTGATTGGATTCTGTTGGCTTTATCGGAAGAGACAGACTCAAGTATTCACACACACACTCTTATCTTCTCTTATGTGCCTTGGGCCACCTTGGAACTTTGCCAGCAACAAGATTGTTATCAAACATTGCCCTGGATACTGGGCCAGGCCTATGAGTGAGCCAAAATGAAATTCCTTTATGAAATTACCCAACTTCAGATATTTTATTATAGTAAGAAAAACTTGAACTGATTTCAGATATGATAGTAATTGATAAAATTTAGTACCCTGAAAAAATATGTAGTATGATTTTCGGATAGAGATGTAAGTGAAAACATAGAAAACAGCCCATTCTGGCTGCACACCACTGCTTACTTCTGCCAAGGAAGGAGGACAAAGAGGACTGGCAGTGGACCAACCAGAAGAGGTTCCACTAGAGTTAGGGCTGGGTGTATATAGCAAGGGGTTCCACTTCAGTTGCAGCTCTCTGTTTCTTTTATAAAGAGCCCTGAATGAAATGTGGCATCACCCATGATCATTTCTGAGTGGTGGACATAGGCTATTTTTTAATTGAAAATAATTTTTTTTCACTCAATGTATTTTTATGACAGTTTCCCCTCCCCCACCTTGTCCCCAATCCTCCCCCACTTCCCCATCCTTTCAACTCCACATCTTCTCCCTCCACCTCACGAAAACAGACAAATAAAAAAATCAAGAATAAAATAAAATGAACAAATGAACAACAACAAAGATGAAGCAACAACAAAAAGAGAATTGGAAATACATACACAGGCAGAGACATACACAAATAAACCCAAAAAACACAAAATCAGGAACAGTAATAAACATGCAAAAGACTAGTATGGTGAAAGAAAAAACCCAAACAAAGCAACATAAGAAAAACAAATCTCCAAAATTATCTTTGAGTTCATTTTGTATTGAGTATTTACTCCTAAGCATGGGCCTGTCCTTAATTGTGGTTTAGTTTATATATTCAATGAAACTTCCTTGGAGAATCTAATTTTTCCTAGGTGAGTCTTATTAGTTGGAGATAGATTCTTGGTTAGGGATAGGCTTGTTTCTATGTCCACATATGTCTGGTTTGGATCTGTGCAGGCCCTGGGCATGCTGACACAGTCTCTATGAGTTCATATATTTCAGCCCTGTTGTGCCTGAGAAACAACATTTCCTTTGTATTAACCATCCCCTCTGGCTCTTATAATCTTTCTGCCTCCTCTTCTGCATAGTTCCTTGGGCCCTGAGGGAGGTATATTAGTTAGAGTTCTCTGGAGCAATGATTCTCAACCACTTCACAGATAATCAGAAAACACAGATATTTTACATTACAATCCATAACAGTAGCAAAATTACAGTTAAGAAGCAGAAACAAAAATAATTTTATGTTTGGGGGTCACTATAACATGAGGAACTGTAATAAAGCATCACAGCATTAGGAAGGTTGAGAACCACTGTTCTAGAGGAATAGAACTTACAGAATAGTATTGCCAGCCAATGTGAGGGCTAGCAGGCAAAGAGTGCAAGCATCCTTCTTCCTGTCCTTTATATAGGATGCCAGCAGAAGGTGTGGCCCAGATTAAATGTGGATCTTCCCACCAGAAAACATCTATATTAAAGGCAGGTTTTTCCCCAAAAGGACTTGCAAGGTGTGAATGTGATCACTTATAAGGGGATATCAGCCAGAAAACACAGGATACACACACTGTACTCCACAGACCAAAAAATGCTAAACAAGGAAAGCCCAAATGAGGGTGCTTGAATCTCACTTAGAATGGAGAATAAAATAGTCATAAGAGGCAGCTGGAGGGAGGGAAAAGGATCAGAGAGAAAATGGGGAGGAAAGTGAAGGGGTGGGATGGTTTAGGATCAGGAGTGGGGAGGAACAGAAGAAATGACCAAATGACCATGAAAATGAATGGAAATCTGCAACTGGTGGTGGTGGGGAGGAGGAGGCACTTCAAAGACATACCAGAGACCTGGGATAGGGGAGGCACCCAAGAATCAATGGGGTGACCTTAGCTGTGACTCACAGCATTGAGGATTTGGAACCTGAAGAGGATACCCCACCTGTAGCCAGGCAGGAACCCCAGTGGAGTGATAGGGACACCAAACCATTCACAAAACTTTCTACCCCAGATCTATCCTGTCTACAAGAAATACAGGGACAGGGGATGGAGCAGAGCCCAAGGGAATGGCCAAGTAATAGCCTTCCCAACTATTTACCGCTCCCATGGGCAAACACCAATCCCTGACACTGTTAATGATACTCTGTTATACTTGCAGACAGGAGCCTAGCAAGGTTGTCCTCTGAGAAGCTCCACCCAGCAGCTGACTCAGATGGATTCAGAGACTCACAGCCAAACAGTGGATGGAGCTTGGAGACTCTTATGGAAGAGTTGGGGAAAGGATTGAGTACCTCTGAAGAAGTAGGAATTCCACAGAAAGACCAACAGAATCAGCTAATCTGGGCCCTTGGGGCTTTCAGAGACTACATCCTCAACCAAAGAGCTTACATGGACTTGACCTAGGCCCCTCACACATGCACATATGTAGCAGATGTACAGCTCGGTCTTCATGTGGGTCCAACAACTTCGTGTGTCAGAAACAACTAGAGTGGGTCTATCCCAAAAGCTGTTTCTGTGGAATAGAGTCTTCTAGTAGGCTACCTTGTCTGGCCTCAGTGGAAAAGGATATACCTAGCCTTGCAGAAACTTGATATGTCAGGGTCAGGGGATATCCAGGAGGTGCTTCCATATGGGAGGCAGTGACAGGGAGTGGGGAAAGAGATTGGGATGTAACACGAATTTAAGAAACAGGGGATCTTTCTCATTTCTGGTGATTTAATTAGGGTAAAATCCCTCACAGGTGTACCCAATATTTAGGTTTTAGTTAATTCTAGTTGTAGTCAAGTTGACAATCAAGAATAGCCATCATATTAGGGTAAATTCCATGTTCTTGCTTTAATTTTTCAAAAGTATATATTTAAAACTGGAATTAGTAATTCCATGTTACTATGTCACTGTATTAGGTTGACAACTCTTGATTCTACCTGATGTCAGCAGGTAAGTCCAGCATAGATCATCCACAAAAAAGAGCAGTGGGCATTCTTGGGTTCATCTGAGATGGAAAGACAAATGTTTCTGAAATCTATTTTACTTAAATCAGATTTAAAATGGCCCATTTTTCATTTTAATAATGTAATAGTATTCATATATGTGTAAGCCCAAGAAAATCTAATAAGAGATATTTTTATACTGCTGGTGAGTGCTAATTAAATACACAGTGGAGGTGTTTCCAATTACAAACAAGAAACAAAAATAATAAAATAGAACTGGAGTCATGATGTTAAGTGAAATAAGCCAGACTCTCAAGGACAAATATGGTTTTTCTCATATTCAGAAACCAGGAGACACAGGAGATGCAAGAGGAATTACTTCAGAAGAGAAAGGGATGAAGGGAAAGAAGAGATAATAGAAAGTGAAAGTGATCAAAGCACATTTACACAAGTGTGAAAATGTCAAAATGAAATCTATTGTTTTGAGAAAGGGTCTCACGTAGTTATACCAACTTCAACTTTTCTATGTTCTTAAGAACTGTATGCAAGGGGTTGCAGTAAAGAAACTACGGACAAAAGCATTCTATTATTAGTGGGAAAGTTTTATTATAGATGAGAGAGAGAGAGAGAGAGAGAGAGAGAGAGAGAGAGAGAGAGAGAGAGAGAGAAGAGAGAAGAGGGAAGAGGGAAGAGAGAGGGAGAGGGAGAGGGAGAGAGAATTCCCAGAGATATTTATGGGAGTCTGACAGGGCTACCCCTCAGAGACAGAGAGGAGAAGAGAGAAAAGGTCAGGGGAGAAAGAGACTAGCAATTTCCAGGGCTACAGAAGCAAATGGTATAGCAAAAACATTGGGAGAGTCCTGCCTGCTGTATGGGGTAATGCTGCCATGGAAGGAGGGCTGGTTAGCTTGAACAGCTGGAATCTATCATGGGGCTCTGATATGTTGGAGGTTGGAGTTAACAGAAAACTAGATGCTGGCTTTGGATATTGGGGGCTGTAGGAGCCAATAAGAAAGTAATGTCTTTTCCAGGCAAACAAAATCCCAATTTACAAGGTCTCTGAGACATATGAAGTGTTTAGCCTGTCAGTGTTTAGCCTAAACTGAGTCAAAATTACCATTTGGGGATTTAGGGAAGTTGGGATCTGAAAAGAATGATTGAATTCTTCCTGATTCCATCTCCGAAGTGCTGGGTTGACAGTACCATCATATCTGCTTGAAGTTATAGGTAAATTTGGCACTAGGATCTGTTTTACATATGAAGATGGTGACTGAGAAAACCCATGATCTACCACCTGCAAGCTAGACACTCATCAAAATGGGTGATACAATTAAACGTGTTCAAAGACTTTAAAACAGAGACCCCAGACAGGTAAATTTCATTCTGAGGATTGAAGGAGATGGGGAGGTATATTCTAGCTCAAGTGGCAAGGGAGATGATAGGGTGAATTCCTTCTTTCTCTGCTTTCTGTTCTATTCCAACCCTTGACACAGTGAAGGACCTCTGATCAACAAGAAGAGAATCCAAAATGCTAACTATATCTGGAAACATCATTTCATACCCCTAAATAGTACCTAATTTGAGTATTCTGCCTTTCAACTTGATATATAACTTAACTACTACACTTACCATGCAGCTAGAGAATTCGGCATCACCACCACCAGAATTAGCATTCAGAGGAAACTGGTGTCTGCCTTAGCTGCATACATGTGTGGGGAATATTATTGTCTTCTTTATTTTTATATATACTTTTATTTTATTATTACATTTTATTTTTAATATTAATATTTTTAGTTTTCAAGACAATCTTAGTCAGTGTTCTATTGCTGAGCAGACTCAACCACAACATGACCATGACAATTCTTTCTTTCTTTTTAAAATCTTCTCATGTCCTGGCTGCAGTTAATTCTCCCTCTCCCCCAGGCCTCCCACCTCCCCTCAGAAAAGAGCATACTTCCCAAGGACTTCAACCAAATATGCTGTAACAATCTACAATAACCCAAGGCACATACTATTGGTTTTTGGTCTGTTGCTATGTATTCAGATGCTAAATTCTGTAACCCAAGATCTGGTTGCCCCAAGAGGAACAGATTCTTGTGTACACCAGTTTTTGTTGTACAAAACTTGGCCCCCCAATTATCCCTGATTAGTTAACAAAAGTTGCTGACAGTCTGTAACTGGACCGAAGGGCTGGGCAGAAGAGAGGCAAGCAGGACAAAGGTTCCCAGGCTTGGGGTCTAAGGTAGGAACCATCGCGAGAGAAAGAGGAGGAGAAAGAAGAAGGAAGTCACCATGGAGTAATATGGACCATGAGCATGCAGCTATGAGGGCTGGGCTGATGAAGTAGGAGCAGGGCAAGCAAAATATATGGCAAGTAATATATTGGTGTTCAAGGCATGAAAGCAGACAATATATCTTAGAGGGTTGATACTATCCAGGTCCAGTGCGTTAAAGCTTATTATAATTCTAAAGGTCTTTGTGTCTTTTATTTGGGTAATAGCTGGTTAAAAAGTAACCACCACTGTATTGATTTCCAGAATTAGTTATTAACCCCATCTTATATAAACCAGTACAACATACCATTACATCAAAGCTGGACATAGCAACCCAGTAGGAGAAAAGGAGTCCCATAACTAGGCAAAAAAGCCAAGGACAGTCCCTGCTTCCACTGTTCTGTCATCAAAGAGAACAGCGAGACTTCATTCAGTAACAAATAGGAGCAGATGCAGAGCAGTATAATGACTCTTGCAAAGGAAAGCATTTAACTGGGGGCTTGCTTACAGTTTCTGAGACTTAATTCATTGTCATTATGCCGGGAAGCATGGTGGCATGCAGGAAGATATGGTACTGGAGAAGGAGCTGAGAGTTCTGCATCCAGATCTACAAACAGCAAGAAGAGAGAGCCATTGGGCTAGGATTAGACTTTTGAAAACATCAAAGTCCACCTTCACTAATATACTCCTAATAAGGTCATATTGTCTAATCCTTTCAAATAACACTACTGTCTGTTGGCTGAGCATTCAAATACATGAGCCTATGGGGGCCATTTTTATTCAAACTGCCACAGAGATTATAATATCATCACATTATTAGTTCCCTTACCTTACCTCCATTCAACCCCTCCCATGTACCCACTCATGCTCTCTTTCAAACCTGAGACCTCTTTTTCTTTAATTGTATGTGTGATGTGTGTGTGTTACTATACATGTGTGTTTGTGTTGTGTGTGTGTGTATGTGTATATGTGTGTATAAATACATTAAATATATAATATGCTTAACCCATATAATGTTGCTTGTATTATGTTTTCTGGACTGACCATTTGTTATAGGGTAACAAATCGGTTTGCTCTTACTTGAGAAGATTATGTTAGAGAAGCTACACCAATGATTCCTCACCCATACGGCTGCCTAAATCCATATCTCACAAGGAAAACACCAACAGACATACTGACACCAATGGACAACACTCAGATACCTCAAACCTGGACAAAGAACTATGGGCAACTAAAGAGTGCTGGAAGTGTGAGGGATAGTCTTTCTCCTGTCTTCTTAATGTTCTGGTATTTGTTTTGTTTTGTTTTTTGTTTCTCTCGTTTCAATGTGACCTTCCTCTGTAGCATACATTGTATCTTAAGTCATGCTTTGATGTTTGAGGATAAACATATTAGCCTTCTCTTGTTTAATGTATTCTTTTCATTTTACTCTAACATTTAAGACCATCTGTGTTCTATGTTTAAGGTATGCCTTTGGTAAAGAGCATATGGTTGGATCTTTTCGAATCTACTTTCACAATGTTCTGTTGTTTAATTGAAGTGTAATCATTATGTGGACTAAATTCTCCTCTTTCTCAATTATTCTGCTTGTTTAGTTGCTTACAGAACTTCTTTAGGCATAAAGGACCAGTATTACTAGCATCCCTTTTCATCCTCTGAATTGGCTTTCAGCTAAATTATGATTATATTTTTATATTTGAGTTATTTTGCTAGAAAGTAAAATAAATATTCTGTAAACTATGACAGGATATATTAAAGGAGTATGCTGAATTACCTGAGGATATTCTAAAGTATATAATTGGTTTTATATACTTTATCTCCATCTATTACAATGTAGCTGTCTTATGTTTTACTTCTGTATCCTCAAACTATATACCATAATACATTGTTATTCTGTTATTTAGAATAGTTAGTAGCATTTTGATAGTGCAGTTCTCCTGCAAACAAATTGTTTCAGATTTTTCTTTTCAAAGGAACTTTTGTTTTTTTACTGATCTAGAACTAAACCAGTAAGTAGTTGCTAATCATTTGTTTCACTATTGTACTCAGTAAAAATCTCTCTTTATTGGATGCAATAAGAATCATTTTAGATTTTTATCATTTATAAGAATTTACACACACACACACACACATCTTAATTACATTGATCTATCGGTATATCTATATATTTACAACTGTCTATCTTCCAGCCTCATCAAGGTATAGAATATTTCCACCATCTTCAAGTCTTCCCTCTGACTTTTGCCTAGTCAGTATACCTGCCTCTTTTCCTAGTGTGCTTCTCTGTTGCTGTGACTGATTTGTGAACCAAAGAAACTTGAGAAAGACAGGATTCATTTCACATTACAAGCTATATCCCCTTATAGAAAGATAACAGGTCAAGATTTTTTCGCAGGAACCTAGATGCAGAAACTTACATAGAGACCTTGTATGGTGGTTTGAATGACCATGACTCTAGTAGGCTCATATGCTTGAATAGTTGGTTCCCTAGTTGGCGAAATTATTTGAGAAGGATTATGAGAAGTGATCTTGTCAATGGAAGTGTGTCACATGTGGACTTTGAGGTTTCAAGAGAAGCATGCCATTCTCAATATTCTCTGTCTGCTTCCTACTTGTGAAACAAGATGTGAATTGTCAGTTGTTCCTGCCTCTATTCCTTTGTTAAACCATCATAGACTTTAAACTTCTAAAACCATCAGCTTTAGTCATAGTATTTTGTCACAGTAATAGAAAAGTAACTAATACATAGTGGGAAGAAATGGACCCCTCGACTTCTTGATTCATAAATACATCACTATTAAACATAAAGATTCTTGTCTTATTTTCAAGATCTAATGTTAAGATCACAAAATAAAACAGTCCAGCCTAAAAGCTCTTTTTTAAAAATCTCATATCTCAAGTATGGCCTCTTGTAAATTAAAAACCTTAGTTACACATTTTCTTATTTCAAGAGGGAACAACCAGGTAGTTAAATAAGCAAAACCAATATTTAGTGGTGGAAAACAAATTCTATAGGTTAATGGCTGGCATCTGGGGCTCACTCACAATTTTCTAGTCATAGGCAGCTTCACAACTCTATCTCTGACATCTGCTGTAGTTTCTTTCAGGTTCAGGCTCGTTCCACTCCACACCTGACACTGCCCTTGATGTATGTCTCACAATTGTGACATCTCTAATATCTTGGGGTCTCCATTGAAACTGAGTGTGCCCTCTCACCAAAGGTCTTACATAGCCATTTTAGGGACTCGGACCTTGATAGATGGCACCAAGCCTCAGTCTCTCTCATGATTCTCTCAATCCTGGAACCCCCACTGTAACTGGGGCTTCTCAGTTTACCAACGGTTTTCTGAACTCTCTGCAGCCACATCAATGGGACACATTGTGCCAAGCATTAGCTACTCTTCTTTACCTTTTCATGCCTACAAAACCAACACCATGTGGGAAACTTATAGACCATATAGTTCTGTTTCTAGCTTGAGATGTAACCTTAGACTACTCTGGACCACAGTTTCTATGTGTTGACTGTAAGGAACTACAGTATTTCACCTCCATGTTGCTGGTCTTTTATTAGTCATTGCTGACTTTTCATTTCAACCTAATACAGCATTGATGTCTCAGCCAAATATAGGTTCACTTCCCTGTATTTCTAATTCCAATATGTTACATACATAGCCTTTGATAACCTTTAAGAGACTCTCAAACCTTCTTTGGAAACTTTGTAAGCCAGTCTATCATCTATTGTAGGATGTTTGATCACACTGTGATCCTCACGATTGTGTTGTTTACTGGAAATACCTGTTTCTAGTTGTGGTGTGGCTCAGCCTTAGCACACACCTTTAATCCCTCTAGCTGAAATACAGACACACTCTTAGTACACACCTTTAATCCCAAACAATGAAGGTCAATTTAGTTTGTAGATGGAAGCACCCTTGTTCGAAAGTGATATCTAATTGAGTGGTATACAAAGTGATGAATCAGAGAAAAAATTGACAGAATAGATATGCCTAACTCTCACAAGAAAAGAGAGAAAAAGGAAGCTACTTGTGTGGCAATGCAGAGAAAGAGAGAGGAGGCAGTTTTACCAATACAGTTATAGAGAGACAGGACGTAAGACACAGATGAAGACAGAACCAGCTAGAGAATGAGAAGGAGCCAGAAGATTAGAACATATTGTCAAAGTTAGTATGAGGTCAAGGAGAGCAATTCAGTCAGAAACTGAAAGAAAAGACAGGTCCAATCTGTCAGGTTGGAGAGGAGTTTGAGCCTGAAGAGGTGAGTTGAATCAGCCAGCTAGAATTCAGAATAAACAAGGGTAAACTGAGGAAAGCAGCAGAGGGGTATGGAGTCAGCTGCAATCAGGGCCAAAGCAGCTTTACCTTCTATAGGCAATTCTTTTATCTTCTTTAATACTTCACTATTCTGGGACTAAAATCTGCTGGTTTCTGGCAATTAATTTATGCTGATAGCAGCAGAGGATTAAGAAAAAAGGCTTAGTTACCAGGACTCTTTTCTCTAGGGCTCAAGGGCCCCTTGTTGGCCAGGCTCAAAGTTGTTAACTTTCCTTGAGCCAGAGAGAAAAGAAAAATGAAAAGAATGGAAAAGAAAAGAGAAAATTCAGGTATACACAGATACATACATACTGGATGAAGCTGAAGAAGGCTACATTGTTGCTTATTGTACTTCTTGGTTTTGTTTTGTTTTTTTTACTTTCTCAGGATAATTGATCGCATGGTTTGTTTTTTTAACATTTTTACATTATGTAAATTCATAGTAAGTTGAAGGCAATAGTTTATGTGAATTTGATAAGACTTAGAGAGTTACACCATAATTGTTTAAGTGTCTTTCCATTAAGACTAGTACCTGACTGAGCATCCATTATCTGTTACTAGCTTCATAAGTTCATTATAAGTTTAAAGCAACAATTTTTATGTATGTCCAGGAATCATTAGGCTATCTAATAATGATATACCAGCACAAGAAACAATACTAGGATGAAGTCTCTTAGGACTTTGCATCTCAGAGCTCACCCATCACAGCCATACCAAATAGTGAGCCATCTCCAGAAAACTCACTTGCTTGCCATAGCCTTTCCTAGATGGCTTCTGATGTGTGTACATATGTGTGTACATAAATGTGTGCACACTTTTAAGTGCATACTAATTTGTGACAGACTTTTGCTGAGGGGAACACAACACATATATGTCAACTCATCCCAGGCAGGCAGCCCACAGCATACCAAGGTAATGATTGCACCAGTGTCCAATTTGGTGAATAATTGAGTTTTTAAAAAATATTTCAACAAATTTAAAATTAAAATGTAATTTTAATATTTTCCCCTCTCCCTGTCTTCAACCCCTTCTATGTGCCTTCCCTCCTTACTCCGGTACAAAACCATGTCCTCTTTTTTCTTCTTCTTCTTTTTTTCTTTTTTCAGTTGTTAGATATAAGCTGTTCAGTCTATTTAGTGTTACTTATCTGTATATGACTTGAGTGTTGCACCATTTGGTATTGAGTAACCAATCCGGGACTCATCCCTGGGAAAGACTATATCTCCAGTGTTCAACATTCCTAATTTGACTGTAGCTCTTTGTCTTTAGATAGGGTCTGCTGGGATTTCTCCCTTCCATGTTAGGAATCGGTTTTTTGTTTGTTTGCTTTTTGTTTTTAATTGGGGCTAACCAACAGAAGGATGGGTGAGGAGTTACTTAAACGTGTCAGGGATAACTCAGAAACTTCTGTATAACCACAAATTCTACCCAACATGAGTGATGACTTCCCCAAAGTCCCAAAGCTTTCTACGCAGTTTGCAGGCAGACTTACACAGTCCAAACATCTCTCATTTTCTCCTTTGACTGATCAGAGTGGTTAGCCACACTCAGCATCTGTTTACACCCAAACCTGGGTGGTGACTCCAAAAAATTGAAGCTCTCTTTGCAGCTTGCAGACAGTTTGGCAGGCTAAACATTTTTCTTTTTTCCTTTGGCTGGTTAGAGCTCCCACGCCCTCTTCTCCAGGACATACAGCCAGCCATTGGCTCACTTCCTGTTTACCACCCTATGCTAGTGAGATTCCTGTTTTCCTCCCCGAGGAAAACTTGGAATTTGGAAAGAATGTTGCAATCCAGGAGAACATGCCATTTAACACACATACACACACACGCACACGCACATGCACACGCACACACGCACACATGCACACACACACACACACACACACACCAATTCTTGTCTTCATCTGTTATATTGTCTATTACAACTCAGAAAATAATCTATACTGTATTTTCTTAGAGAATTTTTGTTTTGTTTGAGTTTTATTTTTCTTTACTAGTTATTTTTAAAATTTTTACTTCAGTATCCATTATTTCAGAGCAATGATTGAGTGTGGTGCTAAGTAAAGTCACGGCTCATTTTTCTTTTTTCACATATTTAACAATTACAATGCCACTTATAGAAATTATTTTTGAATTTTATTTACATATTTATTTATTTACTTATTGTTTTACTTATTTACTTTTTATCCTTTTTTATGTAGAATCTTATATTTTAGTCCAGGTTGTACTAGAACACATTGTGTATTATAGAATTATTTCAAACTCATAGTAATTCTCCTGCCTCAGCCAACTACATACTTAATTATATGAATGTGCCTCTCATTCAAGCTTATTTATTGGATTCTTTATTGTGATTGCAGATGGATTTATGATATTAATTGTGGGTTAATTTCTGTGATCACTTTTCTGTTTGATTGATCTATCTGTTTATGTACATTCTAATAATCTATTGATTATGGAATTTTTTGCAGTGAATCTTATTATCATGTGTAATTTCTTTTTGGTTACCTATTCCAGTTACTTTTGTTATTATAAGTGTATTATGTTTCCATATATGTATATAACCATATATTATATTTATTGATTTTACATATTTATTTTTTTGAGACAGTTTCCTATACAAACTAGTTTGGCTTTGAAATCCTAAGAGATCTGCTTGTCTCTTCCTCTCCAGTGCTGAAATCCCTCCATTGTTGGTGGGATTGCAAGCTGGTACAACCAGTCTGGCAGTTGCTCAGAAAATTGGACATAGTACTACCTGAGGACCCAGCTATACCACTCCTGGGCATATGCCAAAAGATGACCCAACATATAACAAGGACACATGCTCCACTATGTTCATAGCAGTCTTATTTATAATAGCCAGAAGCTGGAAAGAACCCCGATGTCCTTCAACAGGGGAATGGATACAGAAAATTCTTAGGAAAATGGATGAAACTAGAAAATATCATCCTGAGTGAGGTAACTCAGTCACAAAAGAACACATATGGTATGCACTCACTGATAAGTGGATATTAGCCCAAAAGCTTCGAATATCCAAGATACAATTCACAAACCACTTGAGGCTCAAGAAGGAAGACCAAAGTGTGGGTGCTTCAGTCCTTCTTAGAAGGGGAACAAAATACCCATGGGAGGAAATGCTTTGCTTTCTTTACTAAAAAAAAATTCCTATGAATTTATGCTTCATTTAGTTAATATGGTGCATTATGCCAATTAAATATCAACTAAAAATAAATGTTCTGTTATGAGCTATATTCTAGTTGGTAATAATTCATGAGTTTCTGTTGCCTGCTTTGGTGTAATTTTCTAATATTTTGTCAAAGACTTTTTTTGCTTATGTGTTAATGTAAATATTAGCATATATCTTCTTAGAATAGGTGTATCAATTTTTACTTCAGAATATTGGCTGTTTCATAAAAATAGCTATAAATAGGTTTTTTTTATTACCTCAGAAAGTTTATGCAGCATTTCCTTCGTAACGCTTTTTAGAATAAACACTTGAAAACACATGGGCCTATGTTTTCTTTATGTATTTTTTTTTATAAATATTATATCAGTGGTTCTCAACTGCCCTAATGCTGTGACCCTTTAAGACAGTTCCTTGAAGAGGAAATTTCTGGTTGTGTCATGTGATGCAGACTCATGTGATGGTTTGCGGAAGCAAGGTCCATGAGAGGACACGAGATGTTTGGAAAGAGTATAATAATTAGGACTCAACAGACAGAGACAACTCTCTTGAATTGCTTGCTGTGCAATGCTTCTTTGGTCATACTTCTTCACTGACCTTCACTTCATTGAGAGAGGCATAGCAGAGAACTTCTGGTAATCCTGCTGGTTCTGGTTGCTCCACCTGACTTATGTTAATTCGTCGGAGGCCTAGCTGTTGCTGCTGGATCATACTGCCAGTGCTGATTACTGCTTGGTAGCACTTTTTTGAACTGGTCTATTGGTATCCTGACACTGCTGAGCTAGACTGATGGTATCCTGACAACACAGATTGAAATCACCCCAAACAACTACTTCTAAATAGGCCCACATCCCATTGCCCTATTTACCATCTTCTCTCCCCTATCTATAGTTGGTGGGATAGAAGGATCAAAGCTATTGTGAACCCTTATTAAAGTAGGTTTTGAAAACTCTAAGCCTGTAGTTCCTCATGTTGTAGTCACCTCCAACCATAAATTATCGATAATGGCTATTCCTGTTTGTCAACTTGACTATATCTGGAATGAACTACAATCCAGAATTGGAGGGCACACCTATGATCCAGATCTTGAGGCTGGAAGACTCATGTTTCTGACCTGGATGTTGGCATGGAGATCTTCAGGTATAGTGGTTGTGAAAAGCTTAGGCCCAGGCAAGGTAGGTAGTGGAGACCTTTAATCCCAGGAGATTGAGGCAAGGAGATCCCTGAGTTCAAGGTCAGCCTGGGACAAAGCAAGTCCCAGATCCAGGCATAATGGTACATATCTTTAATCTGGAGCACATCTTCTGCTGTGGGCCTACTTAAGGAGATTGGAAGGAGGATTCACTCTTTTTTACCTACTTGCACTTACTTGCCAGCACATCTGTTGTAAACTACTTCTACAGAAGACCAGTTGAAACAACTACCCTCATGGGACTGAGCAACTACTAGATTTTTGGGCTTCCCATTCCTAGCTGTCCATTATTGGGTTAGTTGCACTATAGACTGTAAGCCATCACAATAAATTCCCATAATATATACAGATATTCCATAAGTTCTGTGAACCTAGAGAACCCTGACTAATACATTATCTCTTGCTACTTCATAACTGTAACTTTGCTACTACTAAGAGTCATAATGTAATTATCTGATATACAGGATGCCTAACATGAAATCCCCAAAGGAGTCATTATTAAGGATCTATTATGCTATTTTTCATGTCTTCCTATATTGCTGTTCGTGTTCTTGCACTGTATACTTTAAGTTGACTACTGTTGCTGTCTATATAAAGAGGACTCTTAGACCATTGATTTATGAGGATACAATACCATTTTACATTTCTCCACAGAGTTTTATACTCTTCCTAAACTTGTCAACAGTTGCCATTTTCTGCTCTTTTAATATTGGCCATTCTGAAGAGAATGAAATGATATCACATCACAGTTCTTTGCATTCATTTCTCTAATATTTAGGGACAGTGAGCAATTATTTAGATGTTCAGTGACCATTGTCATATGTTCTTTGAAGAAATGCTTATGTGAGGTCTGTATATCTTGATAATCAAATGTTGAAATTGACCATTGAAAGTGATAGTATTATAAGAAAAGATTATTAGTTCATGAATAAAGAGTCTCATGATGAGATTGGAGTTCTTGTAAAAGAGACATTAGTGAGCTATTAATTCCTTCTACTATTTGAGGGCACAGAGATAGCTCCACCTATAATCTAGAAAGGTGGTTCTATTCCTGGAAAACCTATTGATTCCTTGGTCTTGAACTTCACACTCCCTGGAACATGACAAATCAATGTTTGTTTGCTTTTTTTTTTTTAAGGTTTTTTAGTTTATGCTGTTCTGTTACTATTGGCTTACAGACAATTAATTCCTCTAGGTTCTGCCCAACAGCTACCTACAGAGCTTACATCATCACCTACCATCATTACTACCTGGACCACGGTGTTAGCTAGGTACAATAGCATATAAGACGACTGCTTGCTACCCATTGCACCCCAGTCTCCTCCCTCTTCATTTCTCTCCCTCCTTCCCGCTTCTGTTTCTCTGTGTTCCTGGACTCTCTTCCTCTCTGTCTTTCTGTACTTCTCTGCTCCTGCCTTTCTCTGGCTCTATTCATTCATCAGGTCCCCGCTCCCCTCCCTTTCCCCAGTAAATCTTTATGTCAGGTTTGTAGCATGTCATGATTTCTCAGGAGGATACCTTGGCATGGGTCTGCCAGGTACCCTTTACTCCTGCTGCCAACACATAATATCTCATTATATTTCATAACAGTTACAGGAGACAGAATGTATTAAAACAAGTACTTTGCACAATTTAAAATAAGATGTATGTTGTTATTAGAGAGTTGTAGAAGTCTTTCACATTTTATGTGTATAGGTGATTTGCAACTATTCTACCCATTCTGCAAACTGGCTTTCATCCTGATGACTGTTTCCATTAACATACAGGTGTTTTAGTTTTGTGTAGCCTACTTTGCTCTTTTTTCCCCTTTAATTCATTTATTTTTATTTTATGTGTGTTGGTTTTTTTTTCTACTTGTACATCTGTGTGAGGGTGTCAGATCCCCTGGAACTGGAATCACAGACAATAGTGAGCCACCATGTGGGTGCTAGAAATTGAACCCAGATCCTCTGGAAGAGCTGCAAGTGCTCTTATCCACTAAGCCATCCCTCAAGTCCCTTACTTTGCTCTTTTTGTTTTATTTTTTGCTTGTTCTTTTCATTTCCTGGGATAGTGTTCCAAAAATCAATGTCCTGAAATTTTCTCCTGATTTATATTCCTAGTAGTTTACTAGTTTTGTGTTTACATTTATGTCCTTAATATATTTTAAGCGAATTTGTGTATAGAGAGAACAGTCAGGATCCAGCTCATTCAGATAATGGGCCCTCCTCCATTACTCTTTGTAGAAGGTCATCCACACTTGTCTATTGTATAAAGCTGGCATCCTTGAGAATCACGTGGCCATGTAAACAAGGGCTTGTTTTTGAGCTGTCTATTCTGTGTCATTTATTTATCTGTGTTCTCTATCTTTTTGCTAGTGTTAACACGCCTCAATTACAGGTGTTTGATAGATGTTTGGTAAACATTTGAAATCAAGACCTGTGTGGACTCCAACTTTACTCTCTTTTCTCAAGATTGCTTTTGATCTTTTAATCCCTTGAGATCCTATGAAGATTTTAGGATTTCTCTTTCTTCTCTTCTTCCTCCTTTCTTTCTTTCTTTTTGTCTTTCTTTCTCTCTTTTTTCTATTTCTGAAAACATTCCTTTACAATTGTAATAGTACATTGAATCTGTAAATCATTTAACAGAAATATTTCCACAATTAACCCCAGAAACTTTCATCTTTTTCTTTTTATTTCTTCTATCAATGTTTGATAGTGTAAGGATCCATGATTAGTTGAAGAATGGCATCCCAGACTCAAATAGTATGTAAATGCAGAGTCTTTTATTCTGCAGAAATCACACATGCTGTGGTCTCCCCATTACCAAAATAGGGAGACAACCAAGTGAGTTTGCAGGCCTGATTTAAAGCACATTAGGGAATTCCCTGGTGGGTGACCTCTATGTTAATCTGTTGAATCCATCTCTATGGACATTCCATTATAGGATGTGGGGGCTGGAAACTTGCTTGGGAAGTCTAGAAACTGTTGCTGAGGAAGTAGCTGAGGAATTCTGGAAACTACTGCTGATCCTTTGTCCTTACCTCAGGCCAGGTGGCAGGGGAGCCTCTGAGGCCTGAACTTGCCTGGAATTGCCCAGTTCTTGGAAAAAGAGATTTAGGCCTAGTCTCCTTAACTGCCAATTTGAAGCCTGTCATGAAATCAGCCTAGCTTTCTCATTCCCCCCTTTCAGTAATGGGCCATCTTGAATCCTAGGAGGTGTTTCTGAGGCCTCCACACTAGCAGCTTCAGCCACCCTTTTATGCTGATTGTTTGGAGGTGATAGCTGGTTGAAGACATCCTCCCCAGAGTAATAAGTCACTCTGGGTACAAGCTGTACAGAACATAAAAATCCTCAGTCGTATTTACAACCATGGCAGAAATGCATGTGGTAAGCCCTGTGGTACAAGCCCACCAAGCATACTCTGGGGGCATCATGTATCCTACAACAGTAAAGGTTACAGTGCAGTTGTAGAGGTGGAAATAGGCTACAGGTACCTTATTTCTAATGCAGAATCCCTGTCCAGTGATCAACAGTTTTGTGTTAAATCCAGGAAGAGAGGAGTTAAGAACCAGCATTCCAATTGGCCTTTTTACCAGCCACTGTGACCTTGATGACAAGGTTGTTGCATCACACCCTGGGGTACCCAGATAGTAAGGGAGCTAGTGGTTGGAGCATAAGCAGCAGGCAAGCAAGATCAGGAGCACTGGAGTGTCAGTTTCAGTGGATAGACGGGGTGTGGGGTGACCTTCCATCATTTCTGTGGTGGTTCGCCTGGAAGTCTCCTCTGCTGGCACCTCAGCTGCTGGATTTTTCTCTCCTGACAGGCTTAACGTGGGAGTGGTGCATCCATGTTCTGATCTCATCCATCCTAGCAACCATAAATATTCATATTTTCCATGCAGAAAACAATTTTAGGACTATGTAGTTTATGAATTAGGACTAAGAGAAAGACAGGCACCCAGAAAACAGTAATACAACAAGATGTGCCAGTGTGGGCTTCTCCAAGCAGAATCTCAGACAGGACAGCCTACTCTAGTATGGATCTGGGCTCAACAAAGGAAAGCTGTAATTAAGTGTCTTAGCATTACTGATATTCCTTTTGGTAGCCCTCCATTTACCTGTCACAAGGCTGTTAAGAAAGTGTTTTGTTTATTCTCTTTTAATAAATGAGACTATAAATCAAATGCCTCCAACAGAAAAATGCTATGATCAAGAAAAACCAGAAGCAACTGGGTAACACAAGAGCTAATCTGTATTCCTCTCTTTGGGACCTTGGTGAGATTCCTAATTTTCCACTCTTCTTTCCTGCCTTGGTTTATTTCTGTTACTAGCTGATTAAGGGTCTTTATCAAGAGAAAGTACTTGCTATTGTCAAATGTTCTTTCTGCATAAATGGAGATGAGTTTATGTTTTCCCCCATTTGTCTTATTAGTGTGTTTTATTATGTTGATTGAATATCCTAAGTTAAGACATCATTACATTCTAAGTATAAATACCACTTAATCATATAATATAATCCTTCTGCTGTGCGGTTAAATTTGGTGAGCTGGTATTTTCTTAGGGTTTGTACAATAATACTTATCAGGAATTTGAGTTTATGGTTTTGTTTCATGATGTCCTTGGTTTTAACCTCAGGGAATGCTGGCTTTCTAGGTAGATTCTTTTGAGTATAAGATGATTACTGGGAAGAGTTTAGGGAACAGTTGGTCTTAGTTCTATAAATGTTTAGATTTATCAGCAAAGCCTTTTCCTTTGGAGGAAAGCCCATCATTGCTTCAACATCCTCACTGAGTTGTAAGCTTAGTTGATTTCTTATGATTCACTCTTGATTACATTATTTCAAAAAGTTTTCCATCTCTTCTTTGTTATCCAACTAACAGATAACTGGTTTTCTATTGGTCTCTACCCATTCTTCTTACTTTGTAACATTTGTTGAAGTGATTCAACTTTGTTTCTAATTTTAGTTGTCTTTGTCATGTTTTTAGTCTTAGTCTTTTTTTTTTTTTTTTCCAAGACAGGGTTTCTCTGTATAGCCCTGGCTGTCCTGGAACTCACTCTGTAGACCAGGCTGGCCTCGAACTCAGAAATCCATCTGCCTCTGCCTCCCAGGTGCTGGGATTAAAGGCGTGCGCCACCACTGCCCGGCTAGTCTTAGTCTTATAGTTTATGAATTCTGAAGTGCACACTCTTAGTTCCATTGATCATTTATTGGCTCACTATTTATCATTATCTTATTTGTATTGTTTACCTCTGCTAGCTTAGAGTTTAGTTTGCTCTTCCTATTCCAGTTCCTTGAAGCAAGAAGCTGGTTGTTGACTTAAGATTTTTTTTTTAAGTATTTACCACTATGAGCTTCCTTTGCTACAGTTTTACTCTGTATCCTACAGCTTCACAAACTTTCCTCCATTTACATTTGACTCATGGTGTTCTGGGTTCCTTTGTGATTCTGCTTTGAAGTAGATTAGGTAAGAGGATGTTTGATTTCCATCTCTTTAAGGATTTCCCTGTTTTCCTTCTGTGACAGGTTTCTAACTTCTAGAAAACAAAACAAAAACCAACCAAACAAAAAACTTGCTAAGATTTCAATCTCTTAAACTGAAAGCACGTCTTTTCTGACTTCACCAGTGTACTATTTTAGCAAGAGTGTCATGTGTGAACCAGTGGACTTGTGTTTTCTGCTGTATCAAGTGCTCTGTTTTGTTATGTTTGTTTATTTTGGTTTTTATTCCCAGGTCTTTTCATATATGATGTGATTCATCTCCCCTCCAGCACAGCTTCAGTTTGGTTAGTCTACGGGATTTACAACAGGATATTGAAATAGGCTAAGTTTTTTGTATTGTTACCCATTTCCCCATTATTTCTATTAATCTTTGATATAGTGGGAGCTGTAACGTTAAGTGCATGTCTTCACTCTTATCTCCTTTCTCTTGCCTCTCTCTTACATCTCTTATCCCTTACCTCTCCCCATTCCCTTCCCCCCTCTCCACGTGGTCATGGCTGGCCTCCACCCTTCTACTTCTCTACTCTCTTCCTTTCTCTATCTCTACTACCCTGTTACCTCCCCTCTCCATGCCCTAAATAAACTCTATTTCTATACTAAAAAAAAAAAAAAAAAAAAAAAAAGTGCATATCTTCTTATAGTTGTGTCTTCCTGCTATAATTGTGTAGGATTCTTGTTTCTTGTCACCATTTTTTACATTAACTGATATGTTTTATGTGTATATACTTAAGTAGTTATTGGCATAGGATTACTTATAATTGCATTTTTCTTGGTCTTTTGCCTCTTTTATACTTTCCTTTCTTACAATTTTTTATGTCTCATTAATTTTTAAATTCATTTTATATTCATTTTTATGTGCAAGCTGTTTTGCTTGTATGTGTATTTGTAAACCACAGTGCACATGATGCCTATGGAAAACAGAACAGGGTATCAGATCCCCAAGTGCTGGAGATAATTGAGAGCTACCATGTAGGTGCTGGGAATTGAACCCAGGTCCTCTGGAAGAGCAGCCAGAGCTCTTAGCCACTGAGCTGTAGTCACTCCAGCTCCATCTCATTAATTTTTGTAGATGCTTATTTTGATTGGTATTTTCATTTTTCAGTGTATATATCCTGTAGATATAATTTTTCTAGATATATTGAAATTTTATTAAATATTTCATAGTAGCACGATCAGACTCTTCCTTGACAGTTAATATCAATTGCTCATGAAATTCTTCTTTTAAATTCTACCACCACCCACATTATTATTAATGATAAAACTTACTTGATATTTTATACATTTGTATTGAAAAATATTTGTCCACATATTTTTATGAACATCTGTTTATTTCTGTACTTATATTTATATTTTAAATAAAATTTATTATATTATATTATATTATATTATATTATATTTATAATATTATATTATATTTATAAAATTTATGTATTATGTTTCTATTTATCATAAAATTTTATATTCTGCATGATTTTTTTCTTGTTTTCACTCAGTTAAAGCAGTTATGGTATTCCAACTTCTACATGTCTTATTTTCTTCATTCTGAAGAATATTTTTGCTAGGTAGAATATTACTAAGTGGATGTTTACTCTTCTTTTTGTTCGTTTAATATATTATCTCTACCAGCCTCTGATAGTCCTATTAAGAGCTCTATGGGTAAGTTGATGTTAAGTCATTTTCTCTCACTGATTTTTTTTCTCTATCCTTGTTGCGTTGACAGACCATAATGTGACTTAAAGGTTGTCTTCTTATATTTATCATAGTGAACATTTTCTGAGCTTCTTGAACTTATAAGTCCATTTCTTCTAAGGTGTAGGAAAGATTTGACCATTATTTACTCATGCAAATGATGTCTACCACTCTGCTTTGTTTCGTTCTGGCGTTTTGATGGTATCTGGGACCTTTCTGATTTGTACTCAACTCAAAACTGAATTGTTAGAACGGTGTTTCGGGCTGATTCTTCTTCACATTTCTACTGCTGTCTTAGGATTCTTGATTTGTTTATGCCTCTTTTCCTGGTTTTATCTGTTTACTCATTAAGTTTACTGGGCATCTTTGTAACTGTTATCTTGCTTCTTTGCTGGGTTACTTTTTCTCTCTTAGGTTTCTGGGCTTTGAATTCATTTTTTAAATATGCCATGACTGGTTTTGTGTGTGATTATTTGAAATTTGGGCTCCTCAATTTTACAGTCAGGTTTCATACATGGAAGTCTTTCTCTGCTTAGCTTGGTAGAATATTCTAGCAAGCCACTTCTGGAAGCATTTCCTGTGGCTTTGTTTACTTAAGCTCACTAGAAAAAGTTTGATCATTTATTCCTAGGAAGTACACCCTGGCACCTTTCTGTACTGTCGTGACAATGTGGATAATGGATTGAACAGTGTTCCTGGAACTCCATCTTGCTGCATGACAGTAGCACTGCCTACTCCTGTGGACATTTAATTAACCATCCCCAGACATGTCCAACTTACAGCCCCAATTCTAGTCCATACAGTTAAGGCAGAACTAGTTTAAGCATCTCCCTTTCCTCAGAAAGGAGGAGTATGTAGCTCTAACCACAGAGAAAGGAATTGGATGACACAGTTGGCAGTATCATACATTTCCATAACATACTGATTTCATTGGCTTATCCTTGTCTGGGATGCAGGGACTTTCTATTTTAACTGGTCTCTGGGTTCCTTGGAGAAGAATTTGCTGTATTTACTACATTTTCCACTTATTTTGTGAGGGAAGACCTAGATCATTTTACTGTATCATTTTTATTCTATTATAATTTTCAAGTATTTCATAACAGCAAAACATTATTTTATCACACGGAATATGACAATTTTTCCTTATATAGGTTTAGTTTAGAAGTTTACACTTGACAGGGTTACAGAAGTTGTAGTTAATGGTGGCAAACACCTTTACTTTGAGCACTTGGGAAACTAGAAAAGATGGATCTATGTGGGTTTGAGGCAAGGCTAGTGTACATAGCAAGTTCAAGACTCTTGTGTCAAAAACAAAAACGAACAAACACAAACCAATGGTATAAAATTGGGTCTATTCTATCATTCTGCCTTTTCACTTTCAGTAAAGTGAACAGTAAGTTTCAAAAAAATTCAATATTTTAGTATAAAATGAGCTTGTAGTGGGAGATTTTGTACAACTATGGGCTAATGTATGTGTTCTGATTATTTTTAAGATAGTAGAAGTTAACTTATAAACAGTCTTAAATTAATATAAAGATTCATGGTTTTAACTGGATTTTTAATTTGCATTATTTTCGATTGGTTCATTGGGATTAACCCCTTGCATGCAGAGATTCACCCCTATCACTAGCATTGGACCTCAAGAACCACCATGAAGGAGACAATTCAGTTGTGAAATGTAGTGGTTTGATTTGTTACAGAGGCGTGGAGATGGAGCTGAGCAACCTCCTCAGTAGGAGTGTCAGCACCTACTAAGTACTATGGTCAGGGAACTGTGTTCTCCAGAAAATTTGATCAGGTTGGTGTGGCTAAGGCACAAAGTATGAAGAAAAAAGCAAAAATTAGTTCTAAAATAAATCTCTATTTAAAAATTAGGTTGTATAGCCGTCAAGAATTTTATGAACTATAAGTATTTGGAGCATTAATTTAACTGCAGTGGAGAAATTTTTGGACAAAAAAGATGCATGATGTGACTACATTTTTGTAAAGATCGTTTTGGCTGCAGGAAGAATGATTACAGATAGAGATATGAATAAGAAAGACGACCAGCTGGGAGGCTATTTTGGTAATGGCGCAAGTGAAAGCTGTCAGCAATTTGGACTAGTTGGGGTTTGTGCTGTAACAAAATGCAAAGATTTAAGCGCCATTAGGTGGTAAAGATGTTGGGGGTTGATGGATATGGGGTATAGAGATACGAATATGTACAATGAGAATTATTTCCCTTCTTGTGGATAGAAATTTTCATGTTTTATTTGATGTTATTCTAAACATAAAAGGCAGCGTCTGGCACCAGAGCTCGTTAGAGTATGAAAGGATTTTTGTGACATGATTGAATGAATGAACCTAAATTCTACTACAACAGCAATCACTGACAAACCCTGACAAAATGGATCTTTTCAAATTGTGGCGCTTGAGAACCACAAGAACATCCAAGTGTCTGTTGCTTTGGCAGCTGGCTTTATCATTCTACAATTCATGGGACAGGGGAGATGGCTCCACAGTTAAGAGCACTACTAGATGCTCTTTCAGAGATCCCCGAGTTTAATTCCTAGCACAGATATGGTGACTCACAACCAATTATAACTTTAGTTCCAGGGGATAAGATGACCTTTTCTGGCCTCTGAAGGTGATGTATAGACATACGTGGAGACAAAACAGCCTTACACATTAAATCAATCAATAAATGAAAGTTTTAAAAATAATCCTGCAATTCTGAGGAAAATTTGGGGTCAATGTGCTATGTATAGTCTTCATTCAATGGCAACTAAGCCTGTGGTTTAAAAACTAGATCAGTTGAAATGCATGGTTATGGAAAATGAAGAATTGTGCGTCAAACTAAGACATCTTAAATTTATAAACTGATAAAGGGAGGAAAAATATGACAACCAAACAGAAGGATTGATTGTTCCAGGCTATGAGTAAAATGAGCAGAGTATGCTTGTCCAAAAGTTAGAGAGAGACGCTACTTTGAGAAGAAGCTAAAGATGCGCATGCACGTGTTGTGTTATATGTCAATTATTGCAGTGCAACTGAGTGATATTTTATCCTTTGCCAAAATCCACCTATATCTCATGGTACTTTAATTTCTAAAATAGTGTTGAACTTTGAGACACACCATCCGGTCAGGAGCCATCTAAGCTAAGCTAAGGTTATCAGGTTGCCTTCCTAAGCATGGGTCACCATTTTTGCATTGTCTAAGATAGGTGAGTTCAATGGCAAGGTTCTAAAGAGACTTCATCCCAGGATTGCTTCTTGCAGCTGATATGCCTTTCCTGTAATTATTAAATAGGTATATGTATATATGTAAGCATGCATGAATAATTCTGGAGTTGATAATAACAGTTGGTTGGGCTCAGCCAATGTGTGGGTGTATGAATGTATATGTGTCTGTGCATATTTGTCTATATAAAGCATTTTGATTCTTTTTCTTTCCTTCCTCTCTGGTTCACAAACAGGTAAACAGCCTATCCAGAGAGACTTCTGGCTGCCTGGACAGAAACAGGAGCACTAGCAATAAATCCCCTTACTTGATTCCTTGCTGCTAAAGGACATACATACATACATACATACATACATACATACATACATACATACATACATACGATATTAGAACTTATTAAAGCATTAGTAATAAAGAGTCACATTTCCCCAGTGCTTAAGGAAGCGCAGAACAGTAAGAGTTAAGTTTTCAGTACTTAATGAAGCACAGACAGTAAGAAAGCATTAAAATTTAAGCACAGAACAGTAAGTGTTAAGTTTTCCTAGCACTTATTTAAACACAAAGAGTTCAATAAAGCACAGAGAGTTATAAAGTTTAATAAAGCACAGAGTTATAACATTTAATAGATCACAGAGTTAAAAAGAAAAGAAGCCAGTGGTTTTTAACCATAGAGTAAGCAAGGAAGTTTTTAGGATATTTTAGAAATTATCAGTAAACATTCAGTATAGTTAGAGAGCTAGAAGACCAGAGATCATAAGTCTTTAAAGCTACACCCTACACTGTGTTCCACTTCAAACCACTCCAGGCCAGGTTGGCTCCTGGCACCATCCCAAAATATGACTACAAAAAGATGCTTCTTTGTAGGCTACATGTTTATTTTAGGAAACTATAAAAGCAAGTGTAGTTTGAGCAGGTGCCTTTCTATAAAAAGAAAAATCTATATTACTCTTTGTATTTGTGTCCGGATGAGGCTGAGCAGAGACAACAGTTTTGTTTGTACAACAAGGATATACTTATTCTCAATGCATTTTCCCATCTACCTCTAGTGCCTGGTCTCCAAGCCCTTCCAGGAAGTCCCTCCTGTCTGGAAGTCCACAGTGCTTTATAAGCGTTAGTCATCTGACTGGCCTTTGAGTCCCACATTTTTGTGAGACTCCTGTGTGAATGTGTATGACTAAGCACGATTTTTATCTTTTCAACTAGACTACCCCAATTTAATTTTTTGCCCAGTAAAAGAACTTAGGAGGAAGAGGAGAGTTGTTTTCCTCTTTCCTATAGTGGAAATGTGTTTAATATGAATAACCCCCCCCACATGTGTATGTGTGTATATACACATATATACACATATACATATATACATATGTATATATACACATAAACACATGTTGACATACACATAACATAAATATCTATTTGAAAATCAATCAAATACATATACTTTTTTCTTTTATTAAAATAGATTCTTTTCTCAAAAAATAAATCCTGATCAAAGTTTCTCCTCTCTCTATTCCTCCCAGTTCTCTCCACTTTCCTTCCCCTCCAAAGTCACTCCCTTTTTGTCTGTCATTAGAAAAGGACAGGCTTTAGATACACTAATACTTTGTTTAAAATTGTCCATACAGATACTTTGGAAATACAAAAGTATTTATAGCATTGGTGTTTATAGAAAACAATGAATTTTCTATTCATTTTTTCACAGTTTCTCCTCTCTCCTTTCAGTCTCAACCAGTGTGCATTTTCCATGCTATTTGAGAATAAAAGACATGAAGGATAAAAATACTTGCATAACAACTATTTTTACAATATTCTCAGTTCAAATCAGCGTAGTTCATCCTGGTTAAAAAGAGTCTGTTTTGTTAATAAAGAAGATAATAAATGAAGAAAAAATTCCATAATTAAGTAGGTCTGTTCTCCTGGGCTAGAGCTATCCCCCAAGGTCTTGGTGATCTTTGGATCCCACAGTGGTAATGGAAAAAAGATTTTCAATCTAAAGAGCTTTTGAAAATGAACCTTTTACTTCAACCTAGTTGTTGATAGCTCAAGGAGAAAATTATGTATTTGTAATCTGCTTGGCTAAATATGATGAAGAATAAACACCTCTTCAAACAAGAAAGTGTTGACTAGGAATGAAAGAGATCAGATTAATAGCACAGGGATATTGATCTTTCTCACCGTGTTTAATAAAAGTACTTCTACAAGTATTCCCTTGCTGCTCTTTACCTCATCTGTGTGAGGAGTGTGAAGAGGGTCAGTGCTGATAATTGATACTTTCATTTTACACATCAAGAATAGACTCGTAGCAGTTAACGGAACTGCAGTGTGATGAGAAATGAGAGAGAGAGAGAGAGAGAGAGAGAGAGAGAGAGAGAGAGAGAGAGAGAGAGGCAGAGACAGAGAGACACAGAGAGAGACAGAAAACGATGGGGAGATAGGGAGACAGAGACAGAGAGGGACAGAGACAGACAGACAGAGACAGACAGACACACAGAGAGGGAGAACAAGACAGAGAGAGGACAAATCCTTAAATTCTCAAATTCCATGTCCCCTTTCCCATCTTATAGTCTCTCCTTTGAGAGCTCAAAAACAGAGGCTAAGGATTCTGGATCACTAACCATGCCTATATAGACATTTACCAGTCATGAGCCCTTTGCTATCAGTAGAGGTGTAGGACCTTTTATGATGACCTGCTCTGGTTTTATTGTTGTGATGATGATGATGATGATGATGATGATGATGATGATGATGCTCCTGCTCTAACTTGAGAATCATGCGAGATAGTTCAGGTCCTCACATCACCAGAAAACACCTAGCTGGTGAGTCGGGCTTGGAGGAATGACACTGTTTACACACTACCCCACTCTGCAGTTAGATTCTCTGTCTGTCCTATACTGTAGAGAGTGGTCTCCCTCCAGTCTTTCTTCATTGCTTGAGTCTCCCTCCTTTTCCCTGTTTAATTTTCTCATCAATGGAAGACATATGAAATAGCTGCAGAAATGGAACAAGCAGAACAGCCAGTTTAGGAAGCATCTTGTGATTCTAGATCAGGTGTCAATCAAATGCATTTTATAAAACGATTGGAAGAAGAAGCTTTTACTGGTCGATATGATCATGGTTTTCATGATCAATTGAGTCATGATAGATTGAGTTGAGTCAATGTCAAAAAGATGTTTAGAAATAAGTGTTGCCATTTGAAGGCTCCGAAGCTCTCTGTGTGTGAACAGTATGGATTAATTTTTTGACTATTTTTTATGGAAATTGACTCTCCACAAATCTTGGCTTGAATTCCTTGGAAACATGAGGCAAATGTAACATAAGTCCATACATTATTATACCTCTACTAAAGAAGTAGAGACCAAGAAGCAGCAAGTGATAGATCATGTAAGTCATGGAAGAAAAGGGAGGCAGGGTGTGCTAATCTGGGGAGTAGTCATAATACAAGGGGGTGGGCTACTGAATTACTTATGAAATAGGACTGATAGCCAAAGAATAACATCAAGAAACTCCATAAATTACACATCTGGCCATCTTCAAGAGAAAAAGGTCATTTTATGTTGGAAGCATGAAGGTCTTTTTGCCTATAGATCATTGCTAAAACCAGGAATGTTAAGTATGCAGAGAATTCTTATCAATGGAGAAGATAAAATTACCTATTTTTCCCGCCCAGAAATCTGGGAGTGGGTAGTGATAGCAACCTGGTGGCCTTTCACTATCTCTGGTGGCAGACCTAAATCAAGTCCTTCAGAATGTTTGTCTCAGACTCTCCCTCCCTGGACCTTTAGCTTTAGCTTTCACTTAATAAAATCCATTCTTAGAGGATATGTCATATGTACTTTATAGTCTGCTGACCTCTATGCTATCTTAGTTGGAGACCACATGTAGTAGTTTAAGTAGGCGTGCCACCACCCATAGACTACTGTGTTTGAATGCTTGGCCCATAGGGTGTGGCATTATTAGAAGGCATTGCCTCTTTGGGGTAGGTGTGGCCTTTTTGCAGGAAATGTGTCACTGTGGAGGCAGGTTTTCAGGTCTCATATATATGTTCAATTTTGCCCAGTGTGAAACACATCTACTCTCCTCCAGGTAGCTTCTCAGCTCTTCCAGCATTGTGTCTGCCTGCATGTTGCAATGCTTCCCACCATGATGATAATGGACCAAACTTCTGAAATTGTAAGCCATCCCTAAATTAAATGTTTGCCTTTATAAGAGTTACCTTAGTCATGGTGTCTCTTCATAAAGAAAACAATAAAAACCCTACTAAAACACCACACCAGATCATAGGCCCTTGAGATGTAGAACCCATCTTTAAGGTCACATGTATCTTGCAAAGAAGTTTCTATGTAATCACAGTTTAAACTTTAAAGTGTACCCGGAATTGTACTTTTTCTCAAATTCTGCTGTGTTTACATATTTTAATAATAAAGCCCCAGCAATTGACTGGCCAATGTTTGTTCCAGGTTAATAAAGTCAATCTGAACCAAGTTTTCCTTCTCACCTCTTCATGGATCTCTGCCTGCCTTAACACTACAGAGACTCCATCAGTTATGCATATTCTCTCTTGGCCAGAAGTTTATCATGTAAGTTTTTAAATTGCTCACATTTCTCTGTGTACTTGTTTGGACTCAAGAATTGTCTCCCAGCTTCTTATTTCCATCACTGAGAAGATGCCTCTAAATGAACCTGAAGAGATACCCCAGTAGTTAAGATCATGTACTGCAATTTGAGTAGAACCAGTTTGCTTCTAAGAAATCACATCTAGCAGCTCACAACTGTAGCTCACAGCAGCCTATAACTCAAGCTCCAAGGGACTGTGCCATCCTTTTCTAGACTCTGTGGACACGTGCATTCATGCATGCATGTATTCTTCTCTGCCCCACACATGTACTTGTAACTAAATATCAAACAGGAGTGTCCTTAGTTGGGAAGAAGATATATCACAGAAGTATGAGATTGTAAGCCATTTTAGTGGCATGGCAGACACTGTGTCCAAATAGCTGGTCATGGAACAAGAACAGGTGAGACTTGAATGACTCAAAATGGCTCATGATGGGTACATGAGAGTCATTTCTCTGGTTCTCAACTTCCTTGCCATATCTAGCTGCTTGCTCCAAGTGTCTTATTTTTGTTAGAGCAGATGTACTGTCCTTATCAGCCTGTCACTACACATGTCTCTACAGGTTGGCTGATGATGGGCATTAGATGAAAATATTGTCGCAAAGAGAGTTCCTAGATTTTACTGCATGGTCCTCTACTTCATCCATTAATGAGACAATTATCAACAAATGAATCCTTCTCTTC
>CM052713.1:19065724-19076151 GCA_028551405.1 Uromys caudimaculatus
TCATTTATTTATACATCTGTCCATCATGCATTCAAATGCAATGCAAAAGGGAATCTGACAGAGTCTCACGTGCTGGATGTTCAGTCCTTCTTACTCGCATTCTATCTTAAAATGCCCTGCTCTTCTGGTTTTGTTTTTCCCTAGCCACACTCCCGTAGCACTCTACTGCAACATCATGATCTAAAATTACATTTCATCCTTGTTATTTAAGGAATTCCCCCCCACACATCTGTGCATCTTCCTTAAGACAAAGTGCAGGATTTTTGTTGGTGCGTGCTGTGTGGGTTTTCCAAGTAGAGTCCTGATTTGCAACACCTACAGCTAGCTCAGCTCATTCTGATGCTAGGATGGCTTCCTTCTGTGAATAAATGTCAGTGAAGTCCTCCAGGCAAAGCGGTTGCCCTCACAAGCTGATGAATTTAGTTTGTTCCAGGAATAGACTCTCGACTCCTATATGTAAGCGAGCATTTGGAGCAGGTAAATTAGCTGAACTATCTTTAGAAGATTAAAAGAAATGAGTCTCACTGCTAAAGGCTAACCATGTTTTCCGATACATTAAAATGCTTCTTTTGAACCAATTATATACCTACACTTCTTTAGTAGTTGCTATATAGAAGACATGGGATATTTTGTATTCCGTGTATGTTTATGGCATAAATCATGAGGCACACATTTTGCTGATAGTGGGCAGAAAATAAAGACATGTAAAAGATATGTATAAATTATTAAGTGAGACAGGACAAGCCTCAAGAAACCCTGATAAGCTAAAGAAGGGTCAGGTAATTAGTATAAATTAGCAATAAAGAAATATGGGTTTGAATAAAATAGTGGATTTAAAACTTTGAGTTCTCTGTTGCATTTGAAATACCAGCAGATTATCCTTGGGTAATATTTGGGTTAACCATTGGCTTTAGGTTGTTATTTCTTTCTTTTTCTGCTCTTCTCTCCATTGTAAGCAGTTTTGGGCTCATGGAAAGCCAGTATCTTTCTGAAGAAAGGAATTTTGCCAGTTAGAAGACTGAACTTGTAAGCATGCTACCTTTTTGTAGTTGTGCATGCTAATGTTATGTTTCTTCCTTAAAAATAAATATGTTCTCATAACAGAGTCATTTCATTAAACTGTGAAATCCACTTATGTGCCTCTCTCTCTGCTCATCCTTGTGTGAATAGCCAGAAGCTCAGGCTCACAACCTAGTTTGACCCTGTATACTCACTAAGATCATTTCAATTTTAGTTATCCATAAGCCATAGAATAGTAATGTCCATGGGACCAAATGCATTAGGTTTACAGTTTATAGGGTAAGCAATCTACACTGCAGGTAGCTGGCCTGGATCTGACCAAAATCCATAGGAGAAAATTGTTAGATTACAATATCCAACAAAACTTTTTTAAGGAATATTTTTTAAAAATCATGTCAAAGAAGAAAGACTTATCTTCATTTGGGGCCATAGAGTCTCAAATTGTCATCGTCTAAGGTTGTAGGAAGCAATGGAGAGACTGAGAAAAACCTGAAAAGAAACTAATAATGTCTTAGGCTGTTTCCGCAGCACATAAGGAACCACAGATAAAAATCGGATCTAGCTCCATCTAGTGGTCGATATACAAAGCTCTTACGCAGCTTTCAAAACGAGCTTTATTTTTGTTTCATAAATTAAATGTTCAAAATAATAAAGTTCTGATCCATAGTCAGACGCATTATTCATTGAGCCACTGGTGCCAGGGTGGGGGGATATCCAGGAAGGGGCACCTCGCAGAGGAGAAAGGGGGACCCTGTGAGTGGGAGGCAGTGATAAAAAAAATAATCGATTAAAAAATAAAGTAAGTTTTCCTCTTAGCATTACTTTCATTGTGTCCCATAAGTTTGGGTACCTTCATTTTCATTAAATTCTAGGAAGTCTTTAATTTCTTTATTTATTTCTTCCTTGACCAAGTTATCACTGAGTAGAGCGTTGTTCAGCTTCCATGTTTATGTGGGCTTTCTGTTGTTTTTGTTGCTATTGAAGACCAACCTTAATCTGTAGTGATCTGATAGGAGGCATGGGGTTATTTCAATCTTCTTATATCTGTTGATGTTTGTTTTGTGAACGATTGTTTGGTCAATTTTGGAGAAGTTACCATGAGGTGTTGAGAAGAAGGTATATCTTTTTGATTTAGGATGAAATGTTCTATAGATATCTGTTAAATCCATTTGGTCCATAACTTCTGTTAGTTTCAGTGTGTCTCTGTTTAGTTTGTGTTTCCAAGATCTGTCCATTGATGAAAGTGAGGTGTTGAAGTCTCCTACTATTATTGTGTGAGGTGCAATGTGTGCTTTGAGCCTTAGTAAAGTTTCTTTTATGAATGTGGGTGCCCTTGCATTTGGAACATAGACTGCCTTACCTGGGGATACATCCCATACACAGCCATCAAACCCAGATGTTATTGTGGATGCTGGGAAGTGTTTGCTGATGAAAGCATGATAAGCTGTCTCCTGAGAGGCTCTGCCAGAGCCTGACAAATACAGAGGTGGATTCTCTTAGCCAACCATTGGACTGAGCGTGGCAGCCTGGATGGAGGAGTTGGAGAAGGGACTGAAGGAGCTAAGGGGGTTTGCAGTCCTATGGAGGGAGCAACTGTGTCAACTGGCAAGATCTCCCTGAGCTTCTGGAGACTGAACCACTAACCAAAGAATACACATGGAGGAACCCATGGTGCTGGCCGCATATGTGGCAGAGGAGGGCCTTGTTGGCCATCAGGGGGAGGAGAGGCCCTTGGACCTGAGGGTGTTTGGTGCCCCAGTGTAGGGGAATGCTAGGGAGGGAAGATGGGAGTGGGTGGGTGGGTGGGGGAACACTCTCATAGAGACAGGGAAGGGGGGATTGGATGGGGGGTTTCCAAAGGGGGAAACATTTGAAATGTAAATAAAGTAAATATCCAAAAATAAAATAAAATAAATTCACTTTTGACAAAAAATGCACCTCATCATGACATTTTCATACATGTACTTAATCTGATTTCACCACATCTTGTTACCCTTTCTGGCTCCTCTAGCAGCTAGTCCTTGCTGCTGATTCTCTTATGCAGGGTTCCCTACTCCTCTTTATTGTCTTTCCTTTTCCTTTTAAAAATGTTACCTCAAATTTTCTTGCATGAGCTAAGGAAAAAATGGAATTGCAATTTTCCATAACTAGATATTTTTAATATAAGAAAGGTATTCAAGTGTTCTGTGTAGTAGCGATGGGTATTATAGAAATTATAATTTCAAAAATAACTCCTAAGACACACATACAATAAATATAAGTGATTTTTTTATTTAAAGGGTTCTGTTGTCACATTAGAAATGATTTAAAATACATAAGTTATTAATCAGTAGTAATATATATTTATAAAGACGCTATATGTGATTTTATTCAATAAACAAGAGTATTGTGATATATATATTTAATATTTAATGACTTGATGTTATTTGTTTTAAATTGATCATTGTCTGTAGTTTCAGAAGTAAAATTGAGGAAGGAGTGAGGAGAAACATGGAATAGATGATGGAAAGAATTTTACAGGTTGCCTGTGAAAGATTATAGGCAAATAAAGGGATCTCCGAATGGGTTGTAGTGGTACACAGGTTTCGTTCCAGGACTTGGGAGACAGAAACAGCCTGGAATTCTGTGAGTATCAGCACTTCCAGAGCAAGAATGAGACCCTGACTTAAAAAAAGAAGAAGGAGGAAGAAGGAGGAAGGAGGAAGAAGAGGAGGAGGAGGAAGAGGAGGAGGAGGAAAAGAGGAAAAGGAGATGGGGGTGGAGATGGAAGAGGAGGAGGAGGAAGAGAAGGAAGTGATCTTAGACTACAGAAAAACAGACAGAGAGAAGACATGTATACTGAGACATTTCATATGCAGGTGGTCAGACTTCGGTTAATGTGCAAGTGTGAACTGAGGAGAGAAGAGAAGGACAATCTGAGGACTTAAAGGTTCAGCCTGTGGACTATCCATTCAATTAAAAGCATTCATTTCTGCATTTCTGCGCCTTTCTCTTTGGAAGCCATTGTGACATTTCTATTGTGCATGGGCACAGTCATTTAACTTGAGAAATTAGTGCTTTAAGATTTTTAAAATATTTATCTTTGTGTGTACAAAAAGTATGTTTTTTGTTCGCATGAGTAACTTTCATCTTCTTGAGGTATAGACGACCCCAAAGCTCCCATTTTTATAATTTCTCTTACAGAGGATTTTTTTTTTTATGTATAAAAAGGGCTATGCTATGCTTTGAGATCCACGTTCAGCCAAACTAGTTTTCCACCCATGATAGTCCCCCAAGGGTGGTGCAGGGAAGGTCAGGTGGTGAGAACATACATGTATTTGTAGAAGGAGAGGAACATGGGATAAGCTTGGCCATAATCTAAAACCAAAGCATGCTAACAAGTCCAGAGCTGTTTTATATGGAACTGCAGGAATGTTCCAGGGTTTTAGATAGATAAATTGGATAATAGCACGCATATTTATGAATTTCAGTCACGTTTTCAAATGTAGCATAATGAAGGGAGGAGTGTTTCCAATGGCTGAAGCAAGAGGTAGAGATCCACCTGAGTTGACTGAGATGAAACTAGATTCATGGTTACAGCACCAGTGGGACTTGGAAACTGTGTCACATATTTGTGGGGATAGACAACAATAAAAAAATAAATGTATTTGGTCAAGAGTTATTGTGAACAGATGCGTTGTGGATCTTTTTTCAGAACATGAAAAAATAACACATGAGATTTACACTTGGGGAACATGGACCTGCTGTAGATTTTGTTCAGAATGACCCTCAACTGTGACCCAAGAGGGAGTGGGTAGATAACTACCCCGGTTTCATTTCCGCATGAATAGAGTCATGTATTCTGTCTTGTTGCAGTGTTTTGGTTCCCCGGCAGGATCTAGTTCCAAGCACAGGGATACTAGGGTTCATACTGTACCCCAAAAGGCATTCCTCTATTACTGATGTCACACCCCCACTCTTCACTTGTATTTCTTGGGTCCTTGAGAACCCATCTGTGTTTGTTTTAGAAAATGAAAGTATGAAAACTTTCAGGGGAAAGTGGTTTCTGCTATGGAAAAAAGAAGTCAAGTTTGGCAAAGAGGAGTTCTAGGTTGATCTAGTTTTTACACCTTTTTTGGTATTTTTCCCTAAGCCTGCTTCCAGAAGGTCAGTTTCCAAAGCTTTGATCTAATGTCTGGTCATTTTTTTTTTTGCTAATAGTTGGTTTTAGGCATCTAATCTTCTTTCCTTTGAGTGCTGGATTAGTTATGGATTATGTCAACTTTGCAGGGTAAGATTTAAGTACATTAACTAATATTTTGATGCCTCTTCTTAAGTTTTTCATTTATGTAAAGTAAAATATGTTCTACAGATGGAATTGCGCCTTCCAAAGATTTATAAGTCAAAGCCCCACATCTCAACATGCTGTGCTATATTTAGAAACAGGTTTTTTTTGGGGGGGGGAGGGTAATGACATCATGCATGAAATCATGAGGTTAGAGCCTGTATCCCATAGAGCTGGTGTCCATATGAGAGAAGAGCCTCTTCAGAGTACACAGTGTTTGGGTGGGGTCCTGGGAGTCTGTGTGAGGACACATCAGGGAGGAGCACAAAAGAGAGAGCTCCAGAAACAGAATTGGCTGTTATCTGGATCTGGTATGTGCGGCTTGTAGAAGAGTAAATAACTTTCTGGGTGAGGTATCCAGCTACACAATCTGCTTTGTTACACTTGTCCAAACTAACACACACACACACACACACACACACACACACACACACACACACACACACACACGTATAAATTTTTAACTATATATGCTAGTTTTTCTATGATCCTTACTACTTGTCCCTAAACTCCTATATAATCTTTTTTTGTCATAATGCTCCTTTTAAAAGAAAGTATTCTGAATGCAGATGTTCATTACCTTACATGTCAAATTGTTTAATTGTCTTTAACTCAGTTTTCTCAGATGCAAAAGGCAAATGACTGTATGCTTGTTGGATTGTTGTGGAGTTTTATCACTATAAAGCCTCGAAAATATACACATATCCCGTGTCACAAATTCTCTTCTCCACATTTTACACGAACATAATCATCTTCCTATATTACTCTCCCATTCTTACTAACATAGCCTTTTCCTATTCCTCGGTTCACTTTTCTCCACTGGCAGACTGAACTCTGCAACCTCGTTTTTTCTCATAATGGGTAGCCAAACAGAACATCCATTGAGGCTCCCAGTAGATCAATTGACAATTGATTCAATTTGGTCACTAGGCAACATATTTTGGGAAAAGCATGCTGTGAATGCTGTTTTTGGACTTATTTTCCAGGAATAAAACATTCGCAAATAATCTTCCGCTTTGTTCTAGGACTCATGCAAGCTCAAAATAGCACACACACTGTGCCTGCATTTTCCCATCTTGACACAGGCTCTGTTTAAGCATATAAATCTACATCAAGATGGCATTGATACTGGATGCAGATTTATATGTTTGGAAGTAATAGAAAGAGAGAGAAGAGCATTTGGAGAGAACATTTAAAAAGATGGGGTATCAAAAGAACCATATTTTTAAAAGTTTATAAGCTTTAGAATTAGTAGCCCTTTCTCATCACTGTCTAGCTTGTGGCCCTTGAGAACTTGGACCTTATTTCAGGCTTTTTTTTCCAAAATGACCACTGGAGGGCATTGCCAGTCAGCAGAGATAGAGGTTTCTATTAAATCGCAAACCTGAGAAGAAGTTAGATGCCCAGCTATGGGATAAGACAACATAAAACAGCAAACAGAAAGCACTAACCAGTAACTTAATATTTCAAGGTCTTTCCTGCAATCAAGCCTGACCTTTAAAAAAGAATTATAAAGTGTAGGGGTTGCCATAGTTTTAATGCTCTGTTCGGCTTGCTTTGTTGAATAGAGTGTGTCCTTCCCAGGAACGTAGGTCTCATATCATTAAAATGGTGGGTATTCCCTAGCAATTTACTAAACATTGAGCTACTAAAACCTCAAGTTGGAATTGACTTATGATGATGAGTGATCTTACTAGTCAAAAACTTCCAAGGCAAGTCATTAGAAATTAGACGTTTTTCGAAAGCAGACTATTTAATATTTCATCACTTCTGTAGATTCCTCATTACGTTGATTTAAAGTGTAAACATATCTGGGAGTTTCCTGAGGCTCCATTTGCCAGACTGACAAATGATCCAATTGTACCAGTGTCCAGAAAGCTCTTAAGCTTATCTACTGGCCACTAGTTTCTGAGCACCTTGAAGCTGGTTCTCTTTGAAAGCCTTCCACGGTACAATCTCAACTCTATGTCTTTTCTTTCTATGCCCCCTGGAACAGAGGAAGCATTTCAGATTTCTTGAATGTGTTTTAGAGTGCATATGTACATTGTCTATATAAACGGCTATAACTTTTAACCTCAGTTCCTGGTAGGCCTGTGGCAATGGTTCTTTTAGATTTTTCTTCTTTTAGGAAGAGGCAGATAGTAAGTTGACTGATTAGACACTTCAGTTTACATTCCCAAACTCGATAGATCCTAAGCAGATGTGCACAGCATGGATTACATAAGCCAAGTTTTCACTTGACTTCCTTTCTCTCTTTTCAGGTCAAGACAAGAGGTGTCCAGGGATAGGATATGGATCATATTTTCTTCTGTGTTGTCTCACTGCCTAGTTAATTTATTTCATATCAACTCTACTTCAATGATGCTAGATTTGTAACTTCAGACTGTATTTCTCCCATGTACTCCAAATCCTCATATCCAAATATTTACTTTATAGCTCTACATGGCTACCTATCATGCACCCTAGACCTGAAGTATCCAAAATTAAATTGCTGCTCTTTGTCCTAAACATTTTCCCACCTCAGCTTACAGCAACTGGTAGCTCCTCAGAAAAATGTCCATGTTTCCCTTGGTTCTTCTCTTTCCATTATAGCCTGTATTAAACTCATAATCTGATCCACAATTCCTTCCAGAACTGATACCTCTCGTTTCTTCTTTGGATGTCAGCTACCATCATCTCTCTTAGATTGTAGACTCCTTTCTATATTATCAAGCCCCTTAACTGGATGGGAACCAGAAATATGGCTTGAATTTGTAACTCCCTCACTATGTGTAGTTAGCAAGACAGACCATGGAGGTCCAAAGAGGTCTTAGGTTAAAAAAAGCAGGGTTGGTGGTAATACAAGAAGCACATGTTGCATATTTAGCTGAAACTGAATAGGTACTTATCTGGGATGGAAGGGTGGCTGTTCTCTAACTGGCCAAGACAGAGTGACTTAAAGACAGCACTGCTTACATTAATAACAATCTTCAGCTGCAGGAAGCTTTTACTGGGAATAGACATCGCCCTAAACCCTGGGGGCATTTCTACTGACAGCCAAGAAAAATTTGAGTGATGAGCTAAACATTCACAAAGTCTAAAGTACTCCATTTGAAGTAATAGCCCCAATGTTGAGATTCAAATCACTGCAACATTTGATGCCAAAATGTCTCCTATAACAATGATATTCATGACTGTCTTAATTGGTCGAGCAGTTTAGGGTCTAAGTTTGGAAAACACTCTAACACATACCATTTAGGAGTTACTGAGATGAACTTCTGTGTTATAGGTAAAAAACGTGGGAACTTGGCTGCGCTCCTGTCAGTGTGTCTTCTAGCTATCATGCTTATTTTTGAAGCTATCTAAGACAATTTGAAGTGGTGTTCAAGTGCAAAGCAGAAGGGCTGGCAGCCCATGCTCTGTGTGCATGCCTGCTGTACAGAAGACCTTTCCCTGGCTTTTTCTTCACCAGCTATTGAGACCACACTACTTGAGAAGTATAAAACACATTCTCATTATGTTGTTAGATGTACTCCCATCTCTAAGCAGTTTCAAGGGGCTGATAGCTTCATTTTAGAAAATTGTCTTATTTCTGGGGAAATGTTCTTGGATAGAAGCATCTTGTTTTTGAAAGTGATAGTGACTCAGAACTATCAACAATAGTAATGGAAGTTAGGTCAGAAGAAGGAAAAATGGAATATATATTTCATCCACATATGAATGTGAGCAGGAGGTGATGATTACCAACTAACAACGCACTGTGGATTCAGAGATAAAAGATGAGGAAATGATGTGTTGCCTGCCAAAAATGAGGGCAGAAAAAGTCATGTGTAGCAGGAAAACATGTGATGGCAGTGGTGGCGCATGCCCTTAATCCCAGCACTTGGGAGGCAGAGGCAGGCGGATTTCTGAGTTCAAGGCCAGCCTGGTCTACAGAGTGAGTTCCAGGACAGCCAGGGCTACAGAGAGAAACCCTGTCTCAAAAGACAAAACAAAACAAACAAACAAAAAAAAAAGAGAAGCCTGAAGTATCTATTTTTTGGAATGCTGTGGTAGAGACTATCTCACAGTTCTCAAATACAGATTATTTTACAAGGCTAATAACATTTGTGGTGCTTCGTCTAGTCTTTTATTTACAGAACATTGCTCTCTTTGGACTAGGGATTGATTTACATATGTAGGACTTACTATAGAACAAAGTTGGATTCAAAGACATGAAAAAATATAAATAACTAAACTATTAAATACTAAATTAATTTCCTTGGTGGATAAGAACTACTTTCAAATCAATTCATGGTGACTGAAAGACTGCTTATAAGAATACTTAGGAAAAGAGTCACAAGTTCGATAAGTTAGGGATCAGGATAAGGGCAACTTCAAATTCCCTCCATACCTTAGTATAATTGGATCTGTGATTCTAGTATGCGATGCTTACTGTAGATCTATTGTGTCAAAGGACTCTCCTATTTGTTACATTTCTAAAATGTTGTTTATGTATAGAAAATAATGAATCTTGTACATCGCTAATGATTTTTATCCCTTCAAGGATCCCATGGCCTTTCTCAAAGGAGAACAGACACAGAATACATGCCTATTTCAGAGATGACTCTGCCAGGTGTTCTAACAATGAATTATATGGCTCATCTTGAAGCTAGATTTTCCCTCAAGGGTTTCTGCAGCCCTGTCTTACACACTCTCTTTGACTTTATAGTCAGTGTGGTAAAGTTAGTATACCTTAATAGATCATTGCATTATGATGACTGATGCCAAGTCTGGTATAAGAGACCACCTTAATGGAGCAGCATAGCACTATAGGTACAAGAATTGCTGATGCAGATTGAATGTTTCCACATTCCAGGAATCGTTCCAAGTGCTATATATCTGCTGGCTCATACAATATTGAGAGTAGCACTATGATCTTCATGTTCATTCATTCTGAATTTAAGAAAGATTCCATTGAGGTACAAAAAAGGGGGTCTCAAAACTAGTGAGGGAGAGAGCTCAGGCTTAAACTCAAAAATTCTGGGATCTCAATCAATTCTTCCTGATCTTTGAGATAGATTGTTGCTCTTCTATTTCTATATAAGATGATGAATTTCACAGT
>CM052713.1:19082192-19114966 GCA_028551405.1 Uromys caudimaculatus
CTATGTTTAGGTATGAGCCTTGAATTCCTGATCTTTCCAAGACTTTTATCATGAAGGGATGTTGAATTTTGTCAAATGCTTTTTCAGCATCTAATGAAATGACCATGTGATTTTTTTTCTTTGAGTTTGTTTATGTAGTGGATTACATTGATGGATTTTCGGGTATTGAATCATCCCTGCATCCCTGGGATGAAGTCTACTTGATCATGATGAATGATTGTTTTTATGTGTTCTTGGATTCGGTTTGCGAGAATTTTATTATTTTTGCATCATTATTCATAAGGGAAATTGGTCTGAATTTTTCTTTCTTTATTGGGTCTTTGTGAGGTTTTGGTATCAGTGTAATTGTGGCCTCATAGAAGGAATTGTGTAGTGTTTCTTCTGTTTCTATTTTGTGGAATAGATTGAAGAGTATTGGTATTAGGTCTTCTTTGAAGGTCTGATAGAATTCTGCAGTGAACCCATCTGGTCCTGGGCTTTTTTTGGTTGGGAGACTATTAATGACTGCTTCTATTCCTTTAGGTATTACGGGACTATTTAGATGGTTTATCTGATCCTGACTTAACTTTGGTATTTGGTGTCTGTCTAGAAAATTGTCCATTTCATCCAGATTTTGCAGTTTTGTTGAGTATAGGCTTTTGTAATAAGATCTGACGATTTTTTGAATTTCCTCAGAATCTGTTGTTATGTCTCCCTTTTCATTTCTAATTTTGTTAATTTGGATTCTGTCTCTGTGCCCTCTGGCTAGTCTGGCTAAGGGTTTATCTACCTTGTTGATTTTCTCAAAGAACCAACTCCTGGTTTTGTTGATTCTTTGTACAGTTCTTTTTGTTTCTACTTGGTTGATTTCAGCCCTGAGTTTGATTATTTCCTGCCTTCTACTCCTCTTGGGTGCATTAGCTTCTTTTTGTTCTAGAGCTTCCAGGTGTGCTGTTAAGCTCCTAGTGTATGCTCTCTCCAGTTTCTTTTTGGAGGCACTCAAAGCTATGAGTTTTCCTCTTAACACTGCTTTCAATGTGTCCCATAAGTTTGGGAATGTTGTGCTTTCATTTTCATTAAATTCAAGGAAGTCTTTAATTTCTTTCTTTATTTCTTCCTTGACCAGGCTGTCATTGAGTAGAGCATTGTTCAGCTTCCATTTGTATGTGGGCTTTCTGTTGTTATTGTTGCCATTGAAGACCAGCCTTAATCAGTAGTGATCTGATAGGAGGCATGGGATTATTTCAATCTTCTTGTATCTGTTGAGGTTTGTTTTGTGACCCATTATATGGTCAGTTTTGGAGAAGGTACCATAACATGCTGAGAAGAAGGTATATTCTTTTGATTTAGGATGAAATCTTCTATAGATATCTATTAAAACCATTTGGTTCATAACATCTGTTAGTTTCACTGTGTCTCTGTTTAGTTTGTGATTCCAAGATCTGTCCATTGATGATAATCGGGTGTTGAAGTCTCCTACTATTATTGTGTGAGGTGCGATGTGTGCTTTGAGCTTTAGTAAGGTTTCTTTTATGAATGTGGGTGCCCTTGCATTTAGAGCACAGATGTTTAGAATTGAGAGTTCTTCTTGGTAGATTTTTCCTTTGATGAGTATGAAGTGTCCTTCCTTATCTTTTTTGATGACTTTTGGGTGAAAGTCGATTTTATGTGATATTAGAATGGCTACTCCAGCTTGTTTCTTGGGACCATTTGCCTGGAAAATTGTTTTCCAGCCCTTTACTCTGAGGTAGTGTTTGTCTTTATCACGGAGGTGTGTTTCCTGAATGCAGCAAAATGCTTGGTCCTCTTTATGGATCCAGTATATCAATCTATTTCTTTTTATTGGGGAATTGAGTGCATTGATGCTAAGAGATATTAAGGAATAGTGATTGTTAGTTCCTGTTATTTTTGGTGTTAATTTTAGGTTTGTGTTGCTATCTTCTTTTTAGTTTTTTGAAAGATTACTTTCTTGTGTTTTCTAGGGTGTGGTTTTCCTCCTTGAGTTGAAGTTTACCATCCATTATTCTTTGTAGGGCTGGGTTTGTGGAAACATATTGTGTAAATTTGGTTTTGTCATAGAATATTTTGGTTTCACCATCTATGGTAATTGAGAGTTTTGCTGGATATAGCAGCCTGGGCTGGCAGTTGTGTTCTCTTAGGGTCTGTATGAGTTCTGCCCAGGATCTTCTAGCTTTCATAGTCTCTGGTGAGAAGTCTGGTGTAATTCTGTTAGGTCTGCCTTTATATGTTACTTGACCTTTTTCCCTTACTGCTTTTAATATTCTTTCATGTTTTGTGTATTTGGTGTTTTCACTATAATGTGATGGGACAAATTTCTTTTCTAGTCCAATCTATTTGGAGTTCTGTAAACTTCTTGTATATTTATGTTCATCTCTTTCTTTAAGTTAGGGAAGTTTTCTTCTATGATTTTGTTGAAGATATTTACTGGTCCTTTAAGTTGGGAATCTTCACTCTCTTTGATACCTATTATCCTTAGGTTCTGTCTTCTCATTGTGTCCTGGATTTCATGGATGTTTTGGGTCAGGAGTTTTTTGCATTTTGTATGTTCTTTTTCTGTTGTGTCAATGTTGTCTATGGTATCTTCTGCTCCTGAGATTCTCTCTTCTAGCTCTTGTATTCTGGTGGTTATGCTTGCATCTATGACTCCTGATTTCTTTCCTAGGTTTTCTAACTCCAGGGTTGTCTCTTTTTGTGATTTCTTTATTGTTTCTATTTCTATTTTAAGCTCCTGGATAGTTTTGTTCATTTCCTTTGTCTGTTTGATTGTGTTTTCCTGTAATTCTTTAATGGATTTCTGTGTTTCCTCTTTAAGGGCTTCTAGTTCTGTACCTCTGTTCTCTTGTGTTTCTTTAAGGGTGATAATTTCTTTCTTAAAGTCTTCTATCATTATCATGAGAAATGATTTTAAATCTGAGTCTTGCTTTTCTGGTGTGTTGGGGTATCCAGGGCTTGCTGTGGTGGGAGAGCTGGGTTCTGATGTTGCCAAGTGGCCTTGATTTCTGTTCCTTATGTTCTTGCCCTTGCCTTTTGCCATCTTGTTAACTCTGATGTTAGCTGATTTTATTATGTCTGGCTGTGGCTTGTCCCTCCTGCAGACCTCTGTATCAATACTCCTTGAAGACCAGCTCTCTCTGAGAGGTGTTTGGGTTTGGAGTGCTGTGGCACAGGGTCAGCTCTGGGGTGCAGACAGAAACCAGAAGGATCTTGTCCCCAGGTGTCCCTTGGTTCCTGTGTCCTGATGGCTCTACAAGGGTCCCTCTTGATTCAGTGAGTTTGAACAGAAGTGATGGTTTTGCCTATGCTCGAAGGTGTGTCAGCACTCCTGGGTTACTAGCTCTCTCCTGGAGCTCTGTGACTCAGACTGAGGTCTCCAGATCCCGGTGAGCAGTGGTGCTAGTTTTAACCCCACTCACAGCTTTTCCACGCTCCTGGGGGGTAGCTTTCTCCCCATGCTAATTGGCTATGGAGCCCTGTGGCCCAAGCTGAGGTCCCCAGCCACAGATGGAAACCAGAAGTTTCCTGTCCCTCAGTCTCTGTGGCCCGTGTGTTCTGGGCAGGTCCCGGTGAGCAGTGGTGCTTGTCTTGTCCCCATTCACAGCTTTTCCATGCTCCTGGGAGGGTAACTTTCTCCTGGCGCCACTTGGCTATGGAACCCTAGTCTCCCAGCAGAGGTCTCCTGCCACAGATGGAAACTGGAAGGTTCCTATGCCCGACTCCCTCAGTCCTTGTGTCCCACAGGTTCCGGGCGGGTCCCGGTAAGCAGTAGTGCTCATTTTAACCCCACTCACAGCTTTTCCATGCTCCTGGAAGTGTAGCTTTCTCCAGGAGCTAATTGGCTATGGAGTTCTATGGCCCAAGCTGAGGTCCCCAGCCAAAGATGGAAACCGGTGTTTTTGCAGTTTTTTAAAGGACAAACTGAAATGTAGCATATGGAAGCTGGTACAATATTGACCTAAGGTTAGTGATGAACTAAAAGCACACGTTAAAAAGTGATAATGCCTTGCATATGTGAACATTTGAGAGATTTCAAATGCTGTCACACCAACTGTTTACTATTCCATGAGATCTCTGAATAATATGCAATAATAGGTTTAACTTGTCTTTGTCTACAGTTATACAATTTACTCTTCCAAGTATAAAACATGCATAAAAGTAATTGATGAATGTATTAGGTCACACAACAAACTGTGATGCATAGACAACTATCACATCACTCTACATATTTAGAAACATTAATAGATGCCAGGAAAATTGCAAGATATATATTCAGTTCAGCAGTGGTTGAGACTTTAGTGTACAACAGATAAAATTCATAGGAGTCAAACAGATGTCTTGCCAATAGCAGTTTATAGAGATACAAGTTTTTGAAGAATAGAAACTCTATTGAGCACTAATATATTTTGAGAGCAAGAACTACTCCACAAAACATATTTCTTGAGTGGATAAAGAGAAGCCTCAATTCAGGATCTCTTTCTTAAATTCTTAGACATTACTGTCTATTATAACTTAGCTTTCTTTTCTTTTGTTTTTTGATATCTGCTCCTATAATGGCAGCCAAATTCCAGAGGTATTAGATTTTTTTTTATTTTATTATACAAACAATTTTACTTAAGGGTATTTAAAATTAATTTTATTATTTATTGAGTTTTAGTAACAAATATAATTTTATATATGTATATATGAATGTATTAAGAAATAATGTAAGGCTTAATATATGCTTACCTAAATCAAGGTAATATATCTATCACTTCACAGACTTTTTTTTTTTGTCATGAGTGCATCTAAGGTCAACTTTTAAAAGCAATTTTTGATATGCAATCCATTTTTATTTTTAAGTTTAGTCACCATGTTGCATAAAAGTGACCTGGAACATATTCCTCCCATTAATCTCTTTATAAAATAATCATCTTTCCTCAGTGAAACTTATTTTCATTTCTGGAACAATACCGTTTCCAAAACTGCCATCTGCTAGCTAAGGTTGTTTTTCTGAAGTTCCTATAACAAGGCCCTGTTTTCACTGGGAGCATCCACTACTCTCTATTACTTGATGAGAACCAATATATGTGGGCAGAACATTTGCTGTGTGTAAGGAAACCAAGTATTCACTTCATGGGCTTGCACCTTTCCCATGGAGTCAGTTGTGTTATTTGATGCATGTTGGCGTACTTGCTACCCATTTGACACTTTTTTTTTCTTGCATTTATTTGACACAATTTGTGTATAACATGGAGTCATTGGAATGTTCTCTCATGACTTATTGCACTTTCCTGTAAACAGAGAGGTCCTTTTCCAGAAGCCAAAGAAGAACTCCATCATATTTTATTTCCATGTATGCTAAGAGCGGAGAACCTGTGTGTTAGATGAATACAGATTTGATAAACATGGAATTCTATTCTACTTTGTTTAATTTCCTTTTATTCTTATAAAAATGACTATAATGCTGGATATAGAATATGCAGTAAAATGGTATTGAAATACTATAATTATTTCTGTTGATGTCGTTTGATACACACAGAAAGACACACACAGACTGACATACACACATTCATACACAGAGAGACATACACAGACATATACACATGCACACACACCAGAGATATACACACAAACACACCTGTGTGTGCAATTCTCTAGCCACATGTTGCACTCAGAATAGTCAATTTCTCTCTTAAAGGCTGGAGTACCATGATGATAATAGCTTTCATAGGCTCTAATGGGGAAGCTACAGCTGTTGTCCTGTTAATGGGCACGGTATGAGCATAAACCTCCCCCTCAATAAACACACCCACACCTACATATGAGCTGCCATTAGCTTTGGCCTGAGAAGCTCCATTTAACACTGGTTACCAGTAACTGTGGAGACTCATAACGGGTCAAAGGGCTAGGAACACGTGACCATTAAATGCTCATAAACAGACTATGAATTTCAAGGATCATGGAAAAAGAGAGCATACAAAGAATGTAAGTCAGGAGATGGGGTAAAATTATGGAAACCCCACCTTCTGGATGTGATGAGTGATGTCATTTTTTTCACTCCCCTTAGCTATGACTACCTGCAATGAACCTGCACAAGATCTGACTTCTCATGCTTTGTCATGGTATGAAGACTTGAGGACCTATAGCACCATGACATCTTAGGTAGCTAATCATGAGTGAAGGCATGTTCTTTGGTGGTGTCGCCATTGATAAGTTGTCTATGCTCCTGAAAAATTACCTCTCATCTATGCTCCTGTAAGCAACACTAATGGAAATAAGAGGAAGAAAGGCAGGCATGCAGGCAGCCAGGCTTGCAGGCATGCAGGCATGCAGGCAGCCAGGCAGCTAGCCAGGCAGGCAAGCAGGAGAATCAGGAAAAAGAAGAGGAAGGAAATGAGTGGAAGTTGGAGAAGCACAAGAGAGTATAACAGGGTGAATTGTGATCAAGATGCACTACATTACATGTGTGAAAGTATCATAACGAAACTCACTCTGTATGATTAATGTATGCTAATAAAATAACAAAAGATAAAGAACATTGCTTAGTCCACATATGTACTGAGCAATCACTGAACATCAGCTTTATCCCAGATCTGTTCCAACATAGAGAAATTTAAACGTGGCCATGCAAATCCTCCTTCCCTCAAAGCCCTGCAGATCAGAAGGCCACATAAGGAAAAGGTCTGGCGAAAGGCAAAAACTGAGCAATTACAGAAATCATTTCTTTGATCTTAGTTTTATTTATCTGGCTGTCATGAGATTCAACTTTACCAGTGTTTGCATATGTCTTTGTGGCTAGAGAAATGTTGTTTGGGAGAGCAAACGCATTCCTTTTAATAAAGTTTGATCATCTGAGCTCCTTTCTTAAATAATGCAGTAAACATTCTTGTGGTATTCATGTCAAGCTTCATCAGGAGCATGAAGATTTATAGTTTCGGAAAGAAAGGGGAAAGAGATATATAAATTCTATATAAATATCATACTGAAATAATCTTTGGAATCATTTTTATTAGCCATATTACCATGAAAAGGCACCATAAAGGGCAAAAATCCCTTATCCTTCAGGATTCGTGAGGGACCTCTGTATCTTTGAAAGGTAAAGACACTTTCCTAAAAACGTTAGTATCTCCATGATGTGACTTCTCAGTCTTTTTAGAGGAATAAGAAAGTTGTACTCTGTTCTGTTCATGTTGTATTAAATTTCTAGATCAAATCCACCAATTCTCCCAGCTAAGGATTTGACATAGAATGTTCTCAACTTTCTAAAGTACAATTTTGCAGACATGTTCTCATTCTATGCCTTTATATAACATCTGATTCTTTCAGAAATTAGTAGACCTAGGCATATTTAATCAGCAAATTATAACTTCAATTAATATTTGTTTTTGTTAAACACATCAAAGTATGCTAAGCCAAGCCCAACATTTTGACCACAGTCATTGTAGTATTAGTACCACACAGACAAACTTTAAACCATTTATGTTGCGTGTTTGAAGTGTGCTTGTTTGAAGATAAGACCTATAAAAGCCTCATTTTGTATTTATACACATATAAGCTTCTTTTTCAGAGGGCTGACTAGAAACATCAGGATACTTTGCTAAATTACAAAAATCCACATTTACTGATTCAAGTTTTACTGGTAAGTAATGGTAGATAATGTATGAAATGTTTCCCATGAATGTCTAATATACATTATTAGTAGAATGTTTCATTAATTTCCTGGGACCAACTACAGCAAGTAATTATTTGTAAATACTTAAAAATGAGAGGTCCTTGGCTTATTTTAACAGAATGAAAAATGTTTAGATAATTATATATATATATATTTAACCATGCAACAGAAGCAAAATCTATCAGAATATTGTGCTTAGAGCTTGATTTATATTTTGTGTTTGACCTTAGCTGTCAAAAAGCCATCATGGCTGTCTGGTTTCAAATGTGTCTAATTCATGAAAGCCCTTTCACAGCATCTGACAGCTTCCTTTCTTCTGTGGTACTCACTGTACACACGAGAGTTATCTCCAGATGACATGGCCATGTATGTGATATATGATGTCTTTTTCTTTCTTTTGCTTAAGTCAAATTTGAGTGTTTTCTCTTCAGGAGAGAACAACGACATGGTCAGTATCAGGAATGGCCTCCAGTTTTCATGTCAAGAAGCAGCTTAGGAAACTCCATGTTTCCAACCTCTTTTGTTTCTATGTTGTCAGGTATACATTTGAAGGCATGTCGGAAAATAGAAGCGAAACCTTGAAAATCTACTTTTAGAACTGTTTTTTGATGGTGAAAAATTAACAAGCAGTCAAGCAAACCCAGTGAAGGCAAAGCCACCATTCTTTTATAGGTCTATTTAAACAATATTATTATAAACCAGGTTGTTAAATTCTCCTTCTTCCTGGGTTGTCTTAATACCAATTTTCTTTGCAAACCATTGGCTTCACTGATCTTCTGATGAATTTGTCACCCATGAGAGTCATTGTTAACAAAACAACAGCAACAACAACAAAAATGGGGTAAAGGTTGGCACATGTGAAGATACTCTTTTTAAAGTAATGATGTTTTTAATGTCTTGCCCAAGTGTACTATTACAGAGCATTTAATCTTCTGGGTAGCACTTTGGCATAATTTTCAGGCTAGTAGAAAGAATGATCAGAGAGAGTGCTGAAGGCTCCAGAGGAGATTTAGAAGAAGGGGCTATGGAGATTCAGAAACCCGTGAGCTCATTGATATGTGCACTGCTGACATACCACATCGCAACAGGCCAACAGTTGTGTTTTGAAATATATTTTAATGAAACCAATATCCCGTCTGACAGCAGTAATGCTGCTAAGTGCATGGGTAACTGTGAGCCTGCATGCAGTGCTGGTCTAAAGCAGATGGCTAATTACATCAAACTGAGGAAGTGAGTGTGCTTAAGCATCCTTCCAATTTTAAAACCACAAACATGGATATGAAATGGATTTTAGTAGAAAAGTAATAATAGCAAGCATCTAGAAACGCTTACTATTTATCAGATTCCATTTCAAGAGCATAATCACAATGACTCATTGCATTTATATTAAAGCTCTCTAGGTAGACATTATTGTCATCTTCTCAATTTTAAGATGAAGGAAAGCAATTAAGGGGTTCCTAGAGCCTCAGCGAATAGGTGGTGGAGTGTCAGGTTCCTCTCACCTCTGCCTCGCCACACCTGCAGTTAACTCAAGCAGTAACTGCTGGCTAATGGCAATGGTGGGCCTGGATTTCTTTCTTATTTTATTGTTTCATAACATTTATTAAACTGTTCTCAAAAGATCTCAGGCGTATAGACCCTTTTCCATCCATGCCTTTTGGTTCATTGTGTGACTCATTGGATTTAACTTTGGCCATCTGTATGATCATAAGCTTGGCATTATCCATCAGGAGCTGGTAAAATCAGAGAGTATATAACTAAAGACAATGTCTGCCCCTCCACAGAATTCATCAGTAGTCAATAGTTCAATGGGAAGAGTAGGGCCCCATCAGACTCTCTTCAATGTATGTGTTTCTGGGCCCCGTCTTGTGCAGGTCTCTGGCAGACAGCTACAGCTACTGCAAGGTATGATTGCATTAGCTCACAGTCTTCTCCCTATCTCCCAGTCTGACATTCTTTCTGTTTCCTTTTTCTTCATGTTCCCTGAGTCTGACAGAGGTGGTATACATACTTGGTTTAGGCCTGCGCATTCTAGCATCAGTTATCCTCAGTACCTTGAGGAAACATATGTCCCTCTACTCACTGCCATTCATCTAAACAGAAACTTTTCTGATTAAGGCTGAGAGTAGCATTGGTGTGGGGGTTGAAATAGAGATATTTTGAAAGAAGCATGACAAATTGACAATTTAACTAAACAGCAGTAGTAAATTACCCCTCGGGGCCTAAGATATCATCAGGCATGGAGTTTTCAATGTGTTTACATTATCATGCATGATTCTCCTCTGGTGGAATATGCCTGGTATCCAAGTCAAAAACATTTGGGTACCCCCATGACAACTGTGACAGTATTGACCCAATGGTCATATTTTGTTTAGAAATTTGGGATTATACTCTGTAGGGCTCACAGATGGTAACACTCTTGATGCTATTCCTTCCTTGCTCTTCAGCAGAGTGAATGATACCACGCAGCACCATAAAACCTAGACAGCTCCAGTTCAGTTACAGCTAGATTTCTCTGCCTTCTTAAATCAAGGCATAGGGCATCTTCAAGAAAAATAGCTCGTCAGCTTGTTCTGGTGGGCAAGTAAGAGAAATGGCAAGATCCTGAATTGTTTGTGGGCCTCTGGGGCCTTCCTGACCAACAGCTCATAAGAGCTCATAAGAGCTTGCCCACCCTTGGCAAGGAGACTTTTGTTTAGTCTTAGTGGAGTTATTAGTGCTGTGATGGAACATCCAGACTGAAACCACTTGGGGACAAAAGGGTTTATTTGGTTTCTACTTCTACAGTATAGTCCATCACTGAAGGGACTCTGGACAGGAACTCGAGCAGGGCAGGAACCTGGAAGCAGGAACTCATGCAGAAGCTACAGGTGTCTGCTGCTTTCTGGTTTATGCCTCCTGGCTTGCTCAGCCTGCTTTCTTATAGATCCCAGTACTACCAGTCCAGGAATAGCATCACATATAATGGACTGGAACCGGTCCTATTGATTACTAATAAAGAAAATGCCCTAAAGCATTATTTTCTCACATGAGATTCCCTTCCCTCAGATAAATCTAGCTTGTGTCAAGTTGATGTAAAACTAGCCAGCACAATAATCTATGGTTTATATTATCACATTATCAGCCATGCGGGATACTTTTCTTCTAACTCTATCTTTTTTGCAACTCTGTTATTTTTTAAAATGAAGATTTATTTATTTATTTATTTATTTATTTATTTATTTATTTATTTATTTATTCATTCATTCATTCATTCATTCTTCCCTCCCTCCCTCCCTCTCTCCTTCCTTTCCTTCTTTCCTTCCTTCTTTCCTTCTTTCCTTCCTTCCTTCCTTCCTTCCTTCCTTCCTTCCTTCCTTCCTTCCTTCCTTCCTTCCTTCCTTTTTGAGATAAGGTCTCTTTATAGTGCTAACTGTCCTGTAACTTGAAATCACAGTGCTCTTCCTGCCTTTGATTTACTAGGATTAAAGGCATGCACTACCAGATTTGGCTAGATTTTCTTATTTTTATTTTATGTCTGAGTAATTTTCCTGCATACATGTATGTTCAGTGCCCATAGAGGCAGAAGACAGTGTCAGAACATCTGGGACTAGAGTTAGAGATAGTTGTTAGCTCTTCTGTGGTAAATTATAAAAATATATAAACAGTAGTTTATATTATTATACTTATAATATAAATTTTAAAAATATAAGATATAAAAGCAATTTATAATGTAAATTAAAACTATATTATAATTATTTATAAAAATGACTGTTTGTTAACTGCTATATGCTAGATCAATAAGTAACAAATGCTTTACCCACAGAGTCATCTCTCCAGTACCCAATTCTATGTTCTCAATTGGTATATTTTACTCAACCGTGTCAGCTCTGTGATTTTTTTTTTTCTGGTGCACACAGAGAGTAGGAACAGAGTGCATGCAGACAGAGATTACTTTTGCACAAAGGGATTTTACTGTTTGATGAGGACATTACTTTCTCTTTAGTTTCAGATGTTAGGCCAGTCCAATTTACAGGACAAGAGCTGTTCTGAAAGAACAGAGGTCTCTCCATTAGACCTGTAACTTTGAATCCCATATCCTTTAGGACACTTAGACTGGTGTGGCTCTCATAATTGCATACTCAATGAGTCCCAGTGTCTCCTATTTAACATTTTTATGAGGCTCCTTTCTTGTAAGAGCAGGTATAATGAGTAAGAACCAAGCTACTGCCCAAAGTTTTCTTCATTCACCAAGAAGGAACATGCACTTAACTAATGACTCAGAATGTAGCGAAGAATCTTACCATGGGGAACAAGTAAACCACTAACACGCTCAGATCCAAAACTTTCTAGGATAGAAGATGATGGTGTGGCACCAAGGAAGCATTCAAGAGTCCAAACATCATTCAAGTTTTTGTGCTCCCTCAATATTCTATAAATTTAACATATATATGTCTCACAAATATATATGTAAATATATCTATACATCTATCTACAGATATATGTATATAATAGAAAGAGTTCAAATAGGATTACTGCAAAATAGCAGGGACATAATGCCCCTTCTAAATACCAAGAACTGAAAAATGAAAAGTTCAGTACCAGGATTGAGTTACTTTTGTAAAATTGTTGGCTAGTGAGGTCCCATAGACACCACCCCCAAAACAAGTACAGGCTATTGCCAGTGCTCTTGATTACTGCCATATTCAGGGTTTTTATTGCTGTGCTAAAACACCATGACCAGCGCAAACTCGGAAAGAGAGGTTATTTGGCTTACATGTACTGAATCAGTCCACTGAGTTAAGCCAAAGCAAGAACTGAAACTGGGCAGAAACCTGGAGGCAGAATCTGATGCTGAGGCCATGGAGGAATCCTTCTTGCCATCTTGCTCTGTATAGCTTGCTCGGCCTGTTTTCCTATAGAATCCAGAACCACTGCTCAGGGATGGCCTCGCCCACAATGGGTTAGTCTCTCCCTCATCAATCACTAAGTAAGAAAATTCCCTAAAGGTTTGTCTGCCTATAGCCTGATCTGGAAGCATTTTCTTAATTGAAGTTTCCTCTTCTCAGATGACTATTGCATGTCTCAAGCTGATATAAAACTATCTATCACAGCTACCTCTAAGAACTTAGTAGCTAGGTCCTGCTGTTGAAGATACCACATGCTTGAGACACAGAATATGAATAAATCAAGCAGTTTCTCACATGGAAGCTTCATTCCTACTCTATAGCTTTCATAATACTAAAAGACGATATTCCCTATATCAGGTGAGAGGAATAATAATCAGTCCCACCCAGCTATGTACCTTGTGTGCTACACCAATGATTGCCCTGGCATGGCATACCCTGGCACTGCGTACATATGTGCAGGGGATGTGCAGGAGTGGTACAGTCATCACAGGAGTATCAAACCACTTCCTGATTGTAGCACACTACACAAGATGAAACCCAGACCTGCTAACATTGTCAGGCCAAGAGTCTATGGCTAGAAAGATCATAGGGCCGGGGAGACAACATGTTGCTATTATGCTAATAACTGGAATAAACCAACTCCTAATGATATATCAATATACTGATAGATAAGTGTATTTATCTTGACCCTTATCTGAGAAGGTTCTATTTGTAGTAGATAGTGATTAACACAGAGATCTATAACTGGCTGAAGTGCAGAAAATAAGAAACTGAAGAATGAAAAATTCTGAATGAAATAATATGCACTGCACTTCCTCTACTCATGGCTCAGGTATTGTTGCAGAAGAATGAGTCTTAAGAGGGTAAGAGCTAAAGATGGCAGGTGCTACATGGAAACTATCATTGGGACACAGCAAGGCAGATGCACATATGAATTCACAGCAGTTAGGACAGCAAGCATGAGACCTGTGCAAGCTCAAGGTATACCAAACCCATCCTGATGAGGGAAGTTGGGCATGAATCCCACCCATAGCTATTGTACTATTTGTAATTGCTAGCTTCTGGAAGAAGAAAAAGTGTTTTCCATAAAAGTGTAGCCATTACTAATTTGAACATGCTCCAATGGAAGGGTACACACTCAAGAATATTTGGGCAACACAAATTGCTCTTTTTGTACGTGGCATGTTGGATGTAAAAGGAAATCTAAAAACTTAATACATTTTAAAATGTAGAAATTTTTATATATTTGTAACTAATGACATGATAGATGCTGTGAAGAAATAATGTATATAAAGAATATATGACTAAGGCCAAGTTTTCTTTGGAATTTCAAGATTCATTCTCACGGATAAAATGACATTGTATTTAGTATATTGTACTGTTTATAAACAATAAAACTCCCTCCCTGAACACTCTTTCTCCTCTTAGTTCTTTTTCTAAGTTCTGGCATTTCCTACCATTCACCTGAACTGTTATATATTATTATTTACTTGGCTTTGTGTCATCATAATACTTTATGCTATTTCAGGGTTGGGCACTTGAATTACTCCTCTTTGTTGCCCCTAGTCTATGCCTAAGTTGTTGCTCAGGGATTATTGATGGATTGAAATTAGGCCTTTATTAGAAAGGAATTCCTATAACAGTAATACTTTTAAGTCATACCAGAGGAGTTCCAGCATTATTTACCTAGCAATGAACAATAATTAGGTTTAATAAAGTTCACCCTGTACAATCAGTTGTGCATAATTACAGAAATGCAAATATGATTATGGATACAGTTACTGAGATGATGCCCAGTCAACAGCCTGTGGTCTGCATAATCACGGAAACTCCTTTCCGTAAGGTTAGGGCATTGACATTTCCATTAACTGATGGATTCACATTGTTAGTCATATGGAAAAGAGCTAATATCTTTGAGTGATTTCTCAAATGGAAGCTAGAAACGAGATATAGCTTGGAACGGCCAGAAAGAATGGAATTCCAAACCCATTTCTTCTGTTAGAGTTCATTTTCTCATTGCCCTGTGAACTAAGCAAGAATATTTGTAACCTAATTTCTGGAGTATAAGAGACAATAAATCAATATATTTTCAAATTTTACCTATAAATTTAGAGAATGGAAATTGAGTCTGGAGATCATATTTGTGGCACTGGCTCACTGTAACACTGGTAAACAGTATCTGCCTAGCATCTTCTAAAAACAACAGTGTGCTGCTCCAAGATATAAGCTTTGTATTCTTCTACTTAGGTCCCCAATTTTTCATTTGTCTTCCATTAGGAAGACAAATACTTTTCTATCTAAGAGTTTCTCACTCTGGAATGAAAATTTCAAGTTTCTAAAGAAAACAATCTACAGTTGAAATAGCCTGTGGTGCTGTAAACAGCTCCAGAGCCCCAAGAGACACATAGTGGCGTGCAATGAATGTTCTAGGCAGGTTAGGTATCAGATGGTTCAGGAGTTCTATGTGGATGGTTCTATTCCAATCTGCTTGCCAATTTTCTCTTTGTGCAATTATATTAGCTTTGGACAAGTTCTTAATAAACTCAACGTCAGACTTCAAATGTCATAGTCCTGCCTCTGCTTCTTAATGCTCCCATTATGTTAGACGAGCATATGTTATCAATACTAAAATAAGGATAATAATATTTAGCTCACAAAATTTTTATGTATGTTTAACAAGCATTTCTCTAAGAACATTTGTATACTGTGAAATATTTTCAGATATACTATTCCAAGTAAAATATGTACTAAAAATTTCATACATTAAGGTAGATATCTTCAAATTGTTGCATATTTTCTGGTGTTGAATCTATGGCCTTATTCATGTAAGGAGTTACTCGACACTGGGCTCTAATTCCCAAGTCTCCTTGCTCCCCTTTTATTTTGAGATAGGGTCTTCCTAAATTGCCTAGGGTGGCTTTGAATTACTTTGTACTTCAGGTAAGCCTTGAGCTCTAGACACCTTCTTTCTCAGCTTCCCAAGTAAGTTGGTTCATAGATGTGTACCACCAGCCACAGATTATAGGCTTATTATTAAACACCAAGAATATCACCAAGATTTGTGTTTTCAGGATATAATCATTAATCTTCATGCAATTTATTTGCTTTTATAAAAAAAATCAATTATCAGTACTATTACTAAGTATCGTATCACAGTGTTTTGCCAAAACATCAAATATTAAAGCTAGGCCTGCTTCCCAAATTCGTTGGGTATTAGGAGTTTCATTTTCTTAAGAACATGTCTATTACAAAGTAAGAAATGGTAATTACCTGTATTTCAGAGATGTTTATGAAATAGGGTAGAATAGCTATTCTTTCCTATGGGGGGGGGAACCCAGGCATTTAGAATAACCAAGGATAAATGAGTATCTACCTAGATGAGTGAAATAAAGAAGAAACATCTACGTAGGTGCAGAGAGAGTTCTTACTTTCGTCTGGAATGAAACTTTATTCAGCATCCAAAGAGGATCAAGCCCATCACAAATTGGGCTCCAAAGGGGAACTTCAATAAAATATCTAAATATTCTCTAAGACATTTTCACACCTCTTCTGAAATCTGATCACTTTAACAAGTTAAGGGTGAGCCATAGAATTCTTGGATTAGTATTCCACTGTTAAATTCACGTCCCGTACTTCCAGGACACCAATTAGCCAAGGAGAGTGATACTCACTTCTTTTTTTGTGGATACCTGAGCAGTCATATCATTGTAACCCATGTTGGGGACTGTCTTTATGAACAAACTTCATGACTTAACTGTATGGCCGTAGTTTAAAGACCCTTGTGGAAGTCAATGATGTTGAAACAGTTAAGGATACTGGAGCCATAGGCTAATGAATTTGTTCTTGGCTTCTTCTTGAGGATGGCTATAGCAGCACTAGTTGATGAGTGGTTCCTATGAGGTCTGTGGTTAGAGCCTTTAGGAGTGCTGTATACCAGTTTAATAGTGTTAAATACTGCTGAGGGGCATGCACAATCAGACTCTATAGTATGTGTTTTTGAACTGTGACTCAGATCAAAATGATGAGGGTGAGAAATTCAACAAAGAGCTTAAATACCAAAGTGTAAAATGAAGCAAAACCCAGTTTATGATCACTCAACCAATGCATCTGAAGATTAAATGGTTAAGTAATTAAATGTTCTTCCTGACACCCTATTTCAGAGTATTTTCATAAGTGATTTTATCATTACATTTAATAACATAGTTTATTAGATGTCTTGGTAAGACAGAAAGCTTATTTACTTAAACAACGTGATTGATAAATATGTGATTGCTTGTCTAAAAATGATGTAGTAAAATCAGCAGACGTGAAGAAGATATATTAAGAGAGAAACCTAAAATGATCTCTAAACATTTGTCCTTATAGCCACAGGTAAGTGTAGTCTTCAACCCTTATTAGGGAAGCTTTTCTTTGCAACAGCTGAGGCTACCACAAAAACAATAACCAATCATAATGCAGAGCTGTGGCTCCCAGTCCCAATGAATACATCTACAAAACACTCCTGCACTTAAAGCTCAATGAACATTGGAGAGAGGGTGTGGAAAGATTATAAGAGCCAGCAGATCAAGAAGTTTGCTGTGCGATTGTGTCTCCTAGAAATATCAGAAGTTTACATCATAAAGTGTCACAAGCATGACTGTGCAAATGTTCTCAACAAGGATGGCATCAGTGGAGATAGCAAAGTGGACAAGAAAATGTCTTTGAAATCTCAATTCTATACAAAGAACTGAAGCCAAGTGAAGAAATCTGGGAACAGTAGTAATTTTCTGAACAGGGGATAGATAGATAGAGATAGATAGATAGAGATATAGAGATAGATATATAGATATATAGATATATAGATATATATTCTTCTACATGGGAAATATACACAATAAAATTAGTGAAAAGAGAGACCTGAATTTGAAGGAGAGTGGGAAGGTTAGATAGAAGAGATTAAGTGGAAGAAAAGGAAGGAGGAATGTAATTATAATTCTCCCTAAAAAATAATTTTAAAAGATATTAAAATGTTCTAACCTTACTTATGACTATTTGGCTAGATTTAAACTGTTAAATAAATATTCTGGGAAAATTTGTATTTAACATTAGATATTTGTTGTAAATATCTAAAGTGATGTAACTGTACCTGTAGAAGGTCCTTGGAGTGTGGTAGTAACTCCAGGTTCAGCTCTTCTGGTTTGCTGGAAATTACCCAGTTGTCTATCACATGTTGCCTCTACAGTCAGGGGAGTTTGCCATCATGACAGCTTTAGATATTTTAAATGCTTCATGCTTGCTCTTCGAGACTTCAATCTAGAAATAAATGAAGACAGGGGATCTGAGGAGCAGAAACCAGTACAGGTGTTATGGCTTCTGCAGAAACCCATTTTCTCTTCCAAGGAACTACAGTTTGACAGTTGTAGAGAAACGGGGCCCTCTTTCACTTCACACAACCTCAATGACTCTAGAGAAGACTTCTTTCAGACAACAGCTTGAGATAATCCCCAGATGACTCAACCCAAAAGACGCAGCAATTTTACAGCCCAAGTGGGAGAGGATCCTCCCCCGCACCCTTGGCAGCCATGCCAGCCCTGTGAAACTAACCCAAAGGACTGCACTGGCTATATGAGAAACCTTCACACTCTACTCTGGTTAGTCCAGATATCAATGTTGTGGCCCCTTATGCACCAGCCTAGGTGCCAATAGCGATAGCCCTAATTCCTATGATTTTGTTGTGAGCTGGTAGGTAGCCCTTATCACAGACTGAATAAACTAAAATGGGGACACAAAGGACAGGTGAGTCCTGGGTTTTTTAGGCCAGGCACACCCACGAGGTCCACCTGGAAGGTGGCTAAAATGTTCCAGAGAGTGTTTGAGTACAAGGATATGGTGAGCTGAGGGACTATTGATGGCAAGGGGCTATGAAGATGTAAGTACACAAGTCTGTTGACTGCTGGAATTGCTGCTGAGAGTCACTTAGAGTCAGTATATAGAGCATCTAATATCTGAGGGCCACCAGTGCTCAAACCTGAAAGATGACATAGGTGAAGGGCTTCTGGAATCTGACTCTATCTGCTACAACCCTGACAGCTTAAGGCCACTGAGGCTGTTCTTGCCTGTTCATATAAAAGAAACCCCTGCTGACTGGAACAAATCAGTAGATGCTAACTGGCTGAGCAAGTAGAGATAACCTTGTTCCATTTTTAAGTGAGAAAATGGTTCTGACTTAGATAGCAAGTTATTACATTTTTCTCTTGCATTCAACTAGATAACATGTTTGATTCAATAATCCATGCAATCAAATGATAAAGAGTTTGAGGAAAAGCCTTGCTTTCAGGAACTCTCAGTCAAAACTTTTTAGCTAAGATCTAGAAATACTCCAGTTAAAACCAAGTCATTTACTTCATAGCACTTTTATCTATAAATAAGTACATTTCTTCTGGACTACATTTATCCACATACTATTTTATTGTATCTGTACTCTGGATCAGAATCAATTAACTTTCTTGGTGTTCACCTGGTATTTGAAACTTATATCTACCATGTAAATAGCCATATGGAACTCCAATAAGCATGTAACAGAGGCACTCGCATATTAATATTTCCTATAGTACTCTTCTCAGTAAATTATGAAACAGTGCTAGTTGTCCGACAACAGAAGGATGAATAATGACAACGCAGTAGGTATGGGTACATTTGTGACATTTGTAAGTCCTGAGAACAAAGCTGTGTTGTTTGTAGAAAATAAGATGGACGTGATGAAATGCATATTCAGACTAAGTAAACTATGCCAACCTTAGAAATACAAATAGTGGCTGCCTCTCTCACTTATGGTTCCTAGAATTTATATGGATCATAAAGTCTTATATGTGTATACGGTGTAAAAGTAGAAGGAGGACTGTCTAGGACAGTGGTTCTCAACCTTCCTAACACTGGGACCCTTTAATACAGTTCCTCATCTTATGGTGACCTTATAAAATTATTTTGCTGCCACTTCACAACTGTAATTTTGCTACTGTTATGAATTGTAATATAAATATCTGATATGTTAAATATCTGATCTATTACCCCTATAAAAAGGTCATTTGGTCCACAAAGGAGTCACGATCCATGAGTTGAGAATCCCTAGTCTATGAGGTAAAGGAACTAAAGGGAGAGTATAGGAGCGAGGAAAGGAAGGATACTACAGTAGCCTTATGTGATGTAAACGTTGAGCCTACCTCCTGTTTGTGAGATTATTTTAAAACATCTGTAGACAGACAGAAGACAGAAAGAAAGAGAGGCTTTGTCTGGGCATGTATATCATGGTAAAGAGGCACTTTTATCATCCATGGATAGTTGAAATGCCTATAGAAGATTGAATGCAGCTCCTTATAGGAGTAAAAATTACTCCTGAAGTTTGCAAAGGAAGCTGGGAAGTATAGTCTTTCCTATCTATCACTCCTATCTCTAAAATAATTTTAAAAATCAGGGCAGCAGCAGTGGCAGTGGGGGCAGTGGGGGTGGGGGAATGTGTTGTAGCAGTTTCTGTTGTTGTTGAGCAGGTCCGTATCAGAGGTGTTGTGGGCATATTGAAGAGGGCGTCCTCTAGTAATGATTGAAGCCCTGTATTCCTAAAGAGAATTGGAAAATAATTATTAGAGGGTTGTAAGCCAATGACTTGGTTACAGAGTAGGACTGAGAGATTTTCTGCAAAGGTTGGAGGAGGAAGAGAAGCAGAGGGATGAGAAGCAGAGCAGATTGATGAGAAAAAGTGGGCATAGAGTTGATACAGGGTAATAGTGATGGTTCTCATGTCAAAACTGTTACACTGAAATGAGCTAGCAGAAGTAGAAGGGAGCTACAAAGTATCAAAGGAAGGGAAAGGAAAAAAAGACAAGACAATCATAAATTGTATCTAAGGTAACCGGATAAGGGTCCCTTTCAGCCAGTTTATCCACAGCAGTTCTAAAAGGTCTTTTGCAGATGCACCGGGAACAAATGGAGCAGTTGTAGGGTGAGACATATTCAGAAAGCTTATGTGGAACCCTTTGTTTGGGTACAAGGTGAAAAGTAAAACATTTAAGAGACAGACCAAAAACATAATTATGAGGCTAATAAGGAGGAAAGGAGCAAATGGGATCTCATGAAACTGAAAATCAAAGAACACTGTCAACAGGACAAAACTGCAGCCTACAGATTGGGAAAAAATCTTTACTAACCCTATATCCCATAGAGGGTGAATATCCAAAATATACAAAGAATGAAAGAATATGCCCAACTAAAAATGAGGTACAGAGCTAAACAAAGAATTCTCTACTGAGGAATTTGGAATGACCAAAAAGCACCTAAAGAAATGTTCAACTTCCTTAGTAATCAGGGAAATGCAAATCAAAACAACCCTGAGATTCCACCTCACACCAATCAATGGGTAAGATCAAAATCTCAGGCGAGAGCAGATGCTGGCAATGATGTGGAGAAAGAGGAACACTCTTCCATTGATGGTGGGATTGCAAGCTGGTACAATATAATCATGGGAGGTGAAGGAAGAGAGGGGAGGGGGAGGAAAAAGGGGGCAGGCCATGTATGGAAAGAGAAAGGAGAGAAGTCCAGAGGGCCAGGAGAACGAATAGAATTAAGCAGCAGAGGGGAGTGGGGAACTTGGAAAACATTCTGGTGGTTGCTCATAGAAGTGGAAAAAGCTCTTCCTGAAGACTCAGCTATACCACTCCTGGGCATATACCCAAAAGATGCTCCAACATATAACAAGGACACATGCTCCTGTATGTTCATAGCAGCCTTATTTATAATAGCCAGAGGTGGAAAGAACCCAGATGTCCCTCGATGGAAGAACTGATACAGAAAATGTGGTGCATTTAGACAATAGAATACTACTCAGCTACTAAAAATGATGACTTTACAAACTTTGTAGGCAAATGGATCACACTAGAAAATATCATCCTGAGTGAGGTAACCCAGACCCAAAAGGACATACATGGTATGTAGTCATTGATAAGTGGGTATTAGTCCAAAAGATCCAAATACATGCAATACAACTCACAGGCCATGTGAAGCTTACCAAGAACGACAGCCAAAATGTGGAGGCTTCAAACCCACTTAGAAGAGGGAACAAAATAATCACTGGTGGCAGAGGGAGAAAGGGACCTGGACAGAAGAGGGGAGGGGGAGAAAAGGGGGTAGGAACAGGTATGAGAAGAGATAGAAGTCCAGAGGGCCAGGAGAACGAATAGAAATAAGTATCAGAGGGGAGTAGGGAACTTGAAAGTCCCAGACAGCAGGAATGTGAGAGGCTCCCAGGACCCAATGGGCATGACACTAGCCAAAATACTCAACAGTAGGGAGATCCACCCTGAAGTGATCACCTCCAGTAGATAGATATGGACCCCCAATGGAGTCCACACACCCATCTAAAATATTTTCACCCAGAATTGTCCCTGTCCAAAGAAAATGCAAGGACAAAAGTGGAGCAGAGACTGAAGGAAAGGCCATCCAGAGACCTCCCCACTGTGCGATCCATTCCATATGAAGACACTAAATCCCTACACTACTGCTGATCCCAAAATGTGCTTGAAGACAGGAGCCTGGTATGGCTGTCTTCTAAGAGGCTCTGTCAGCATCTAACTAAGACAGATGCATGCTCACAGCCAACCATTGGAGTTATCCTGGGGACCCTAATGGAAGAGATAGAGGAAGGGCTGAAGGAGCTGAAGGGCATTGCAACCCCATAGGAAGAACAATAGCATCAATTAACCTGACACCAAACAGGTCCTAGGGACTAAATCACTGTTGTAGATAGCTCTGGTGCTGTTTGTATTTTGATGCTAATTCTGCTTCCCCAAGAGGGGCTGCCTGGCAGGAATAAAGATTTCAAGGAACCAATCACTGGACAAGTAGGCAGGACTTCCGGGTCAGGGAGAGGAAGAGGGGAAGCAGGAGAAAGATATTTCCTTTTGGACAGAAGAGATGAGCATAGAGGCCTAAATGTAGGTGGTGGAGGCCCCCAGTTTAGGTGGTGGATCCGTTGAAATCTGCTACCAGGGAACTTATAACTTAGTATGGCTTAAAAATTAGAATGCTAGTTGCTGCACCCAGCGATTATGTTACCTGTTGATTCTAAACTAAGTTTGTGTGGTGTTTTCCTTCATGCAGTGATTCAACTGGGTTCCAGAGAGAAGAGGTATGATGGCGGGGCATCCCATCCAGCCACAGGAATTTGGAAGTGTGGGGCTGGTGTGGCAACGACCTACCATGGGAACTTAGTGAGCCAGGTGGAGAGATTTTGGAGCTTGGGGTCAGAGAGTGTGCCGAGATGAGAACAGGCTGGCCTGCCTGCCGGTGCCTTGCCAGTGGTAGTGTCGGTACCTTTTTAATATTTCATACTATAAACCACCAACCAAAGAGGCCAGTCTATGGCTCCTGCTACATATGTAGCAGAGGACTGTATCATCTGGCTTCAGTGGGAAGGGAGGATCTTGGTCCTGTGGATGCTTGATGCCCCAGAGTAGGAAGATGCTAGAGGGGTGAGGCAGGAGTGGGTAGAGGAGCATCCTCTTAGAGGCAAAGGGGAGGGGAAGGGGGCGGAGCGTTTGTGAAGGGGAGACTGGAAAAAGGGGATAACATTTGAAATGTAAATAAATAAAATTATTTAAAAAAAAAAAAAAAAGAGGCAGAGCCAGAGTGGGAGGGAATTAGAAGCCCATATGAAGGAGGAGACATGTGGTTGAATTTTTTACTTGGCCCTGTCACTAGGCCCCATTTCAAACCAGTTAGGATTTGTTGGCCTAGAAATAGCATGCCTGCAGATGAGAGCACAAATCTCATCCCAGTAGTAAGATTTAGTCCTTTTGAATCCTGGAGTACCTCAGCAGTCATGGAATTGAGCTGCTTCTGAGGATGTTAAGCTGACTTGAGCTAGTGAGATAGAGAGCTAATTGATAAAAGGAAGGCTTTAGGGCGAATGCTTTAGTTTGGAGTCTCCATTCAGAATGGCAAGAAGAGGGATGACTTGGATGGCCCATGGCCCATTGGTCCCTTTTTTGAGGTCACTTGAACTGCTTTTAGAGGCTCGTGGGGCATCCATCTCAGGAATTGATTCAAGGCTGACAGAGGGCAAAGGGGATCAGCAGTTAGAGTGCCTCAGAAGAGGGTCCATCCAAGAGGCCATGGTAAAGCTTAACAGCTGGCAAAGATCCAGAATATAAATTAGGGAATAATCGTACACGGTGGGGCATTAAGAGACAAAAGTATGTGAAAAAAATCTTTTAAAATCAACATAGAGTTAAATGCAATTATACAACTGGCTGGACCATGGACTGTAATTAGCTTTTGCTTGCATCATACTCCTACGTAAGAAACAAATGCCTAGCCACCTAACAACCAGACTGTTTCTTTTTTAAATTTACCCTATAAAATTCTCTAAAACATTGTCATTCCATACACTCAGAAAACTGAAGTAAGAGGATAGCAGTCAGTCATGTTAAATGTGCGATAAATAACTTATATCATAGACCGAATTAACATAAGGCTGAACAAAGCCAACTCATTACCCTTTTGTTGATGAACCAATCTCTAGGTCACTAGGTACTGAAAGCAGTAAGAAAATCTGTTGATATCTTTCTGTTTTAAAATAGATTGTTTGTTTAGAGGCATAATTTGTAAAGACAGATAACCAAGTTAAAAGAGCTTTAACAAACATTGGCTTTTGGAGTTCCTTAGAAAACATCCATGGGCATTGCTGACAGTCTTAGAGAGTGTTCTGTTGCTGTGAAGAACCATCATGACTACATCAACTCTTACAAAGGAAAGCAATAAATTAGGAATTGCATACAGTTCAGAGTTTCAATTCTTTCTCATCATGGTGAGAAACATGGCAGCATGCAAGCAGACATGACATTGGAGAAGGAGCTGAGAGTTCTACAGCAAGATCTGCAGGTAGCAGGAAGAGACAGACACTGGGCCTGGCTTGGAATTTTGAAACCTTAAAGGTCACCCCCTGTGACATACTTCTTCCGACAAGGCCACACCCCCTAATCCTATTCAAACAATGCCAGTCTTTTTCTTTTCTTCTCTCATATATTTTGTCCTGACCACATTCCACCCCTCACCGCCATCCACCTCTCCTCTGTTTCCTTTCAGCAAAAGGCAGGCCTCCCAAGAATATCCACCAAACATGGCATATCAAGTTTCAATAAGACGGAGAAAATCCCCTTGTATTAAGTCTGGATGAGGCAACCCAGTGGGGGGTAAGGGTTGCAAAAGCAGGCAGAAAGGTCAGAGACAGAATCTGCTCCCACTGTTAGTAGTCCCACAAGAAGACTAAGCTACAGAAGTGTAACATATATGCAGAGAGCCTAGACAAGACCCATGCAAGCTCGCTGATTGACAGTTCAGTCTCTGGGAGTCCCTATGAGTCCAGGTTACTTGATTCTGTAGGTTATCTTGCTGTATCCTTGTCCGTTCTGCCTTCTACAATACTTCCTCCACCTTTTCTGCAGGATTCCCTAAGATTTGGGTCTCTGCCTCTTTTTCCATCATATGCTGCATGAAGCCTCTCTGGTGATGATTAAGTTAGGCTCCTATCTACTAGTATAGGAGAATATTATTAAGAATAGTTTTATAGACTTTTTTTGTTTTTTTGTTTTTTGTGTTTGGTTCTGTCCTAGGTATCTTGGCTATCCAGATTAGTTCCTGGCCTTCCAGGCAGTGTCAAAGGTGGATATTTAGCTGGACTACTCATTGTTTTCCCACTCCCCAAATTTCTGCACCACCTAATTTACCATACTACATCTTGTAGGCAGAAAAGAAAAAGTAAGTTGGAGGATTTAGACCGGGTTGGTGTTCCAGAGCCTACAATGGCAGTCTCACCTGCCTTTGGGAGATGGCCAGTTCAGTTTCCATATACCCCTTTATTAGTAGTCTTAGCTAAGGTCACACTCATAGATTCCTGGGAGTTTCCACTGCACTAGGTTTCTACCTGGTCCCCCAAATGCCTCCTAATTCCAGTTGTCTCTTCTAGTTCGTGTTCTCTCTTTCTTCCCCTCTCTCTCTCTCTCTCTCTCTCTCTCTCTCTCTCTCTCTCTCTCTCTCATCTTTCTCCTATCCAATCCCTCCTGTTCTCTTCTCTGACCCTCCAGTCACCCACAATATCTCTCCTGTTTCCCCTTCCCAGGGAGGTTCATGCCCTTGGGCTCTCATTGTTACTTACCTCTCTGGGTTTATGGATTGCAGTATGTCTATCCTGTACTTTATGATTAATATCCACTGTGTAGAAATCCCTGATTAGATCTGTACTTTGTTTTTAATTGGATTATTTGGTTTGTTTAACTCTAAGTTCTTAAATTTGTTATACATTTTGGAATCTAGTCTTTGGTTGAGCAGGGGATCTCCATTCTTTTGACTTGTGTGGCCTGTAATTGAGCACAGAATATCTGTTCATGTGGTAGGCGGGTGGCACAGCAGCAGGGCCAGGCCTGTGTGGGTGTGTCAGCAGCTTGGGTCTTTTGGCTCCAAATCCAGAGAATGAGAAGTCTCAGAAGGCAGGTGGGGCTCTTACCTGTTTTGGCTGCCATGGCTTGTATATGAAATCTACTCTGTTTGGGAGTAGAAGTATGGCAGGATGGGGCATGGAAAAGAATGTCTTCTGGGTGGGTCTTTGAAATCTGGAACAAGGGAATGGGAGCATTCCAAGCGCAGATGGGACTTTTACCTGTTGTGACTAGTGTGGCTGGGTTGGGGTTGGGGGCGAGGGTGATGGTGGGCTCAGAATGAACGCAGTGGTAATGTTCAGATGTCAGTTGAGGCTTTTACCTGTTCTGGCTGACATGACCTGCACCTTAGCAGAGGTTGTCAATCACTCTTTGCTGACTAAGCATTCAAATATATGAGCCTATGGGAATCATTCCCACTCAACTCACCACACTGCCAAAGCCTATGTACTCCTTATGCACTTTAAGCTAACAGAGCAGGCATTGGCCCTGAAGCTTGACATCTGATCTGAGTAGAGACTAGATTATATTCTCAAAGCACACAGGTAAGCTCAAGTTGCAGAGAATCTCTCATCTAAGTCGGCTCCTCAGGAAAAAATCTAAAGGCTTGAGATATCAGTTAATATAATCATCTGCTGACTCTACAGATGCAAAACCAATTAACTGTCAAAGACTCTGCTTGGATGTTCTGAATAAATTTCCAAAGCTGTGAGTTTAATGACAGGATATCTTGGCTCTTCCTTTAATGAGGGAACATGAGTAGTTAGGGTATAGACCCTGAAATTAGCTTTTGCTAAGAGGAAGAAATGAATGCAAGATAAGGGACATGATTAATTGATTTTGCATGCAGTTCTCCTAGCAGTAGGGTGGCAGGCTTAGGTAAAAGGTTCTTCTGATCACAGCATTCTTATTTATTTATTTATTTATTTATTTATTTATTTATTTATTTATCTATCTATCTATCTATCTATCTATCTATCTATTTATTTATTTATTTATTATTCTTTTATTGGATGTTTTCTTTATTTACATTTCAAATGTTATTCTCTTTACAGGTCTCCCCGCTCCTCCCACTGATGTCCAACAAGGCCCTTCTTTGCCACATATCCGGCCGGAGCCATGGGTCCCTCCGTGTGTTCTCTTTTGTTGGTGGTCCAGTCCCCGGGAGCTCCAAGGGGTCTGGCCAGTCGATACTGTTTCTCACCCCATGGGGCTGCACCCCCTCGCAGCTCCTTCAGAAGATGCTGAGGGAAAAGTAATTGCTATTTGCCTCCCAGTTGTTTGAGGCATTTTAGGATGTGGATGGATACTATGAGATCCTTCATTGGTCAAGAGAACCCATCCCCATCTCCCGTGAGACATGAGAAGTAATTCCTCTTTAGATAATAAGGTTTCTTTATGGTTTGGTCTATATGGCGGAAGCTGCCACACTCAGAGGCAGAAGCAGCAGACTTCTGACAGGCCATATGTATTTACATACATCTTTGTCCTGTATTGAGGATAGCATGCAACTTATGCTGGTGGGATGGTGTGCCATCCAAGGAAACTTCTATAGCCTGGGGACTTCCTGTCATGCAGCTGTGTTAGGCATAACCATGTTTATCTATGGCAAGGGGGTACTTTTATCATTCATGTGTGCAGATGGCCAAAATAGCTCTAAGCCAGTGGTTTTTTAACTTTTCTAATGCTATGACCCTTTAATATAGCTTCTCATCTTGTGCTGACCCCAACCATAAAATTATTTTTGTTGCTACTTCATAATTGTAATTCTGGTACAACGATGAATCGCATTGTAAACATCTGTGTTTTCCAATGGCCTTAGGTGACTCCTGTGAAAGAGAATCAGAGCTTTCGGCTGATCAAGTGGTAGTCCAGAGAGGAGTGTTTGCAACACATAAAACATAGCTGTGCAAAGCCTTTTTAAAGAACTTTTTTGAAGCTCTCAAGCTATGCTATATATTGATATATTCAGTTTCTTTGAACACTAGAATTTTAGATCATGATTTGTGAGCAAATGATCTACTTTTTTTTTATCGTTAGCCTCATCCTAATGTAATTTGGTTTTTGCTAATTCATGTTAAAATAATTTCCAGACTTTTCTACCATGTGAACTATAATCCAGTCTCCATTCTTTACCAATTTCTAAATGGCTGAAACCATGACTAGCAACATAAGGTAACTCTCCCACATCTAATCATATCGTTCTGCTGATTCTGGTCAATCCTTTCATTGGATGAGAGCCAGGAGAAACGGTGGCCTGACATAGAAGTCATTTGATTAGAGTAATGAAATTTGCGGAAGTGCCAGTTGTAACTTCCGGGTCCCCCACTCAGTTCTCTTGCATTGATATATAGCTTTAGTGCTTCTGATTTATCACAGGGGCTTTTCTGACCAGTACTAAGAAATAGCTTGGAATGAACCCTAAAGAATGATGCTAAGCAACTGTGTTTCTCCTTCCCACCCTCCTGACCTTTAGATTTCACGCTGAGTGATTTCCTGGATGTGAGTCCGACCATAGCAAATACATTTTTCCCCCCTAAAAGTCATTAACTTGTTCTGCCTTTTGAATTCATCATGGAGTCATAGGTTTAAAAGCCCCCTGAGGAATTGCTAAATGTCTCAGATATTTCAAAGATGTTCTGGGTCAAATTATCATTTAGAAAGAGGAAGAGTAAATTAGAGGTGAACAAAAAAGTTGAAGAATCAACTTATTTAGTCCCCGCTGTAAGTGGGGATGTCTCAATTATATGTAGTAGCAGGTCAGGACTCTCTGGAGATATTATAGTGATATATGATTTCAGTGCCCCTGAAAATCAAACCTTTACAAATGACCTAATTTGGTTATAAAAATAATTGCTGTAAAGGGCAGTATTCACTTTGCGTTAGACCAAAGCATAGGCTTTTCCAATTTATGAGTTTATTTGATCCACTTAGAAAGTGGATGACTTCCCTGTTATCTGGCCTTAATTTTTTTCTCATTTTCTTTTCCTGCCTCAAAAGCTGTTCAATCTTCAACTTCTAAGTTCACAAGTTCTGGTCTACCAAGGAAGGTTCTTGCCTAGAATTCTACCTCTTGTGGCTAAGATGGGAGAATTATGGTGAGTTAGAGACAGCCTGGAGTACATAACAAATTCCTGGCTAGCTTGAATTTTGCTGTGAGATGCAGTTTTAAAAAACTCTAAATTATCTGGGCCTGGTGGGCATCCCAGCATTAGGAGAGGTAGAGACAAATGGATCTCTGTTAATTTGAAACTAACCTGGTCTATACACAGAGTACAGGCCAGCTAGTATAAGAGTAAAATACACACACACACACACACACACACACACACACACACACACACACACACACACACACACACGAAGAGAAGAGAATAGAATATCTGGTCTGGGTGTATACTTCTCATTCCAATAGGACTGGTTCAACCACTTTGCCTAAATCAGAAGGCAGGTTAACCTTAAGCCAGGTTAAAGAGATAGATGGGATAATTAGAATCTTAAGGAGCAGTCATACTTTTCTTTCCTAGAATCCTTGCCTCGATGAAGAAGGTGGCAGGTACCAGCAGCCAATTTAAGTGTCAAGTCATTCAGAAAGCAAACATTTCCTTTTCTTCTTTCTCTTTTCTAATCATGCCATATTCCTGCCTCCAATTTTTTGTAATTCCCCACACAAAGCCTCCTTCCCTGTATTAGGCTTTGTGTATGGCTACTTGTCAGCCATATGTCTGTCCTCCATGTAAGCATGAATGGCCTGGCCTTCCCTTTCTCTCCTCCATTCTTGGCTCTGAGCAGCAGTCGAAGTTCCAGCTTGCCTGGCCTGTGGATTTTCTTCTCACCTCTAAGAAATTGTTTCTGTGCTTTCGTTTAAGTTGATTCTTAATTCTATTATTCATTACTGAGATTAAGAACCTGCAAATTGGACTCTGAAGACAAGGCTACATGTGAGACTTTGTTTCAAAAAGCAATGAATGAATGAATGAATGACTGAATGAATGAATAAAGCGCCTATTCATTCTGAAAACCTGGACATCTACTCTCTTTCATTATGTCATTATTGAATATGAATAGTAAATTATTCCCCCTTCTTTTCTACTCCACAAACTTAAAAATAACTATGAAACTGGGTTCAGGAGCTAGATAAATGATTCCTCAATTAAGAGACTGTACTACCTTTTCAGAGGACTCAAGTTAATTTCCTAGAACCCATATCAGACAGCTCACACCCATGTGTAACTCTAGCTCCAGGGAAGATACCATCTTCTTGCCTCCACAGGGTCCTGTACATACATGGTATACAACACACACACACACACACACACACACACACACACACACACACACACACACACACACACACAGAGACAGAGACAGACAGAAACAGTGACAGAAAGACAGAGAAACAGAAAGACAGAGACAGAGAAACAGAGACAGCGATGGAAGATACAGAAAGAGAGAAATAAAAATTAAGCTTTTTAATTTTTAAAAATGATTTTAATTAAATAGAAGTACACTGCTTCCCATTTTCCTTTTCCTTCCCCCAATCCCTCCCATAAGCCACCCCACTCTTAAATTGATAGCTGCCTTTCTTTGATTATTATTGTTACACACACACACACACACACACACACACACACACACACACACACACACACACACACACAAACACACAGACGGAGAACCCGTCGTGTCTATTTTTGTAGTGCATATGGTTTTATGGCTGACCACTCTGCATTGGACAACCACTAAGAGCTCATCTGCAGGAGTAGCCACACCTTTCTTCTCCAATCAGTCAATCGTTGCTTGTAGGTCTTGTCGAGAAAGCCTGTGAAATATTTCCCCTTCAATGTTAGTATGTCTACTGGTATTGCTATTGTTCCAGATTTGTTTATCTGGCCATTTCTGGCCAGAGTTTGTTACACTGCAGACCTCCTGGTATTCTCCCTTTTAGAATCTTTCTACCCCTCCACCTTGACATCCTCTGCCCTATAGATGGAGGAGCTGTGTCATGAGGCAGTCCACTGGGGTTGACTCATCATGATCTGTTCATTTACGCATTGTGTCCAGTTGTGGGCTCCTGTGATGATCACCATGTACTATATAGGCAAGCTTTCTTGACAATGTGTGTTAGCAACATTTATCTGTGGGTATAAGGCTAAGATTTCTTATCTAATAAGGAATTGTATTGGTTTAGCAAAGTGGAAGTACTAGAATATTTCCTAACATCCATGAACTCAACTATACCCAGATAAGTGTTCAGTTTTGGATATAATTTCCTTCTTGCTAAGTGAGCCTTAAATCCAATTAGAGAGTTATTTATTAGGACTGACACGTAAGTGCCACTTATCACACCTTTAAGAATATTATGCCGTGCTGTCATGGTTCTTAGGTTGCATGTTGCAGTTGAGTAAAATTATTTCGTTGCTTCCCATCCTAGGCAGCTTTCATAGTATTTTCTGGAAACATGGAGGACAGACCCACAGGAAGAAGGCTTTTAAATCAGAACAAGCTTTTGTCTTCTGGGTCTGGATTACTTCATTATATATATAATGTATAATATATGTATATATATATATATATATATATATATATATATATATATATATATATATATATATATATATATATATATATAGTCTAGGTGCATCAATTTTCCTACACATTTCGGGATATCTTTTATTAACACCTGAATAGCATTCCATTGTGCATATAAATGGCATTTTTAATATCTGTTCATCACTGAAGGACATTTAGGTTGTCTACATTTCCCAGCTTTTGTAAATAGAGTAGCTATGAATATTGTTGATCAAGTACCTATAAAGTAGAATACTGAGTCCTCTGGGCATATGTGAAGGAGTGGTAGAGCTTGGTCGTGTGCTCATGTTTATTCTAGTTCTTTTGAGGATTCTCCATACTGATTTCCGCAATGACTATGCCCATATGCACTCCCACCAACAATAAATGAGGATTCTTCTTTCCCCGGAACATGGCTGACATTCGATGTTAGTGTTTTGTTCACCTTAACCATTCTAACTGAGGTGGAATAAAAATCTCAAATTGTATTAATTTGAATTTTCCTAAATGCTAAGGATACTGAACATAGTTCGAGATATTTCTTAGCTTTTTTTATTTCTTGTATTGAAAACTATTAAATTCCTGCTATATTTTTAACAAATGGTTCCTTTATTTTCTTGACACTGTGTTTTTTGAGGTTTTTTGTATATTATGGATATGAATCTTTTGTCAGGTGTATATGTGGTGAATACCCTCTCCAAGTTTCTTTCTTAGCTGTGTAGACTGTTTTCTTAGCTGTATAGAAGCTTGTTGGTTTTATGAGGTCACAGTAGCCAGCCTTAGTTCTTGAGCAAATGGAATCTTGTTCAGAAAGTGCTTTTCTACAATTATATCTTGCAAAGTAATTCCTACACATTCTAACAGTTTTTGTGTTTCAGGTTTCCAGTTGAAGTCTTTGATTCACATCGATCTACAGGCTGATAGATGTAGCTGTAATTTCATTCTATAGGTGGACACTCAGTTTCTCCAGAATCATTTATTGAAGGTGCCGCCTTCTTCTTCTCCTCCTCCTCCTCCTCCTCCTCCTCCTCCTCCTCCTTCTCCCCTCCCCCTCCCCCTCCCCCTCCTCCTGCCCCCCCTCCTCCTTCTTCCTCCTCCTCCTCTTCTTTTCTTCTTCTTCTTCTTCTTCTTCTTCTTCTTCTTCTTCTTCTTCTTCTTCTTCTTCTTCTTCTTCTTCTTCTTCTTCTTCTTCTCTTCCTCCTC
>CM052713.1:19124557-19162894 GCA_028551405.1 Uromys caudimaculatus
AGGGGCACCAGTAAAAGGGAATGTCAAGGTGGGAATATGGGAATGGGTGGGCGGGTAGGTGGGAGGAGGAATTCCCTCACAGAGGCGGGGAGGGGGAGGGGACACGGGGTTTCTAAAGAAAAGGGGAATCATCGGAAATGTAAATAAAATATCAAAAAATAAATAAATAAATAAATAAATAAATAAATAAAAAAAAAAAGAGATTAACAATGAGTTAAAATATGATTTATGCACAAGTATATATTACAGTATACTTAATTGATCAAATTATACTTTTTTATAAAATGTCAGTGAAAATACAGATAAATTCAAAAAGACATATAACAAGGTATTACTTAACTCCCCTACTATTTTTAGAAATTAAAACTAAAGTATTTGGATAATAAAGCAATTGAAAAAATCAATACAGTTTTTGAGAAATTAATTCCATTTGTGAACTGAAGGAAACACACGCACACAGACACACACAGACACACAGACACACACAGACACACACATACACACACACACACACACACACACACACACACACACACACACACACACACACACACTAAATACACTACACGGCTGATGGATTCAAACTTCCATGGTTGTCCAGAGCTGGAGCATTATAGGGTTGAGATCAGACTATTCTACTAAGTTCCACTAAGTGCAAAATAGTTTTTTTTTCACGCTGTATAGTGCTTCAAAAGATTCTATTTTAACAGCAGCTTTCTAATAAAGTTCAATGACTTGATGTTAATCATATTTTGCAAATGTCTTAATATCTTTGATTGTGTTGGACCAAAAATCTGAGGAGCACAGCTTAGCTAGTGACACTTCAAAGAAGCTATCCCAGCCTCTTTCCTTCATTCTCTCTCATCATATGGTTCTCTTGCTAGTTCTCCTGCCCAGGACATTCCACTTGAAAGGATTCTGGTTATTGTTTCAATTCTCCTAGCTAATCCAAGGTAATTCCTTCATGTCCGAATCTTTTACCTCATCATATGTTTAACACCTCTACCATGTTAGATAACATTCACAGGCTATGGGGGATTATGGTGTGAGTTCTATCCGCATTATTCGAACCTATCATCATGGCAATCCTCAAATCAAATGCCCACATTCTGAGCATGATTCATGCCAAGACCTATAAAGCTAGAAAATAATTTAACTGTTCTCACAATATGGGAAAGGCACACAGCTATAGATATGCCATTTCCAAACCTGAAATAATGGGAGAAAGCAGAGAGCCCTTGGTCCTTCTATTTACATATCTCACATAATCCACATGGGTCAGCCAGTATTACGTTTCAAGTCTTGAAAATAGTCCACGTGTCCTTTGACTGCTGCTTCTTAATCAATCAATTCACCTTTTGAATCTACTGTGATTTAAATGAATCTCACACAGCTTGCTGTGTATTACACAGGCTCTTTATTTTGGACCATACTATAGAGGCCATAGACTCTTCAAGATTTAGATGCAAGTGGTAGATCCTGTAGTCCTGGTCTCCTACTAATCTGGTTGTTCTCTGTTTCATGTGCATAAGTTCATGGGGTTTCTTTTGCTCTCTTCAGGTGTGTACTTTTGATAACAGGGTGTACTGTTATCAAAAGAGGCCAGCACTAGGGTCACTTGATCTTGGATCATCCTCTTAAACCATGAGCTTCCAAATCTTTTCCGTTTAAGTTACTCACACATTGCATCCTCCCACAGAATGTTTTCTTGTGTTGACTTTTAAAAACTTTGATTGCACCTTGTTTGTGTGACATAATGTAATTATTCAATATATGTGTTTGATCTCAGAATATAGGAATTAGTATTTCTGTTAAAAATATAATTTGGGGTGATGCTATCTTTTAAATCTTTCTTAAAATAAGTAAAAACTTATTGGTGATTAACAGCCAATGGGTTGTGCTATGAAGCCTTGGAATTCAGGAGGTAACTCTATTTCCATGTTCCTTACCCATCTCCTCTCAATTTCCCTACTCTCCATCCTTCCCAGTCTCTAGTGTTAATTTATGTACTGTCTACATTATGACAATATTTTAAGATTTCACATATACTTGATACCATGCACTGTTTATTACTAGTCTACTCCACTTAACATTGACTTTACTTTAAAAGCAATCATAAGTTTACAATAAAATACAGTGGAATGTAGAGACTTGCTACCTATGTTCTTTTTGCACACATAAACAACCTAAGCATAATCAATTTTAGGTGATAAATTAATGACAGTTTTCTTTTTAATTGGATATTTTCTTTATTTACATTTCAAATGTTATCCACTTTCCTGGTCACCCCTCCTCCCCCTGAAAACCCTGTCCCATTCCCTTCTCCCTGTTTCTATGAGGGTGTTTCCCCACCCACCCACCCACTCCCGCCTCCCCACCCTAGGGTATCCATTGAGCCTTCACAGGAACAAGGGCCTCTCCTCCCATTGATGCCTGACAAGGCCATCCTCTGCTACATATGCAGCTGGAGCCATGGGTCTCTCCATGTGTACTCCTTGGTTGGTGGCTTAGTCCCTGGGAGCTCTGGGGGATCTGATTGGTTGATATTGTTGTTCTTCCTATGGGGTTGCAAACCCCTTCAGCTCCTTCAGTCCTTTCTCTAATTCCTCCATTGGGGATCCTGTGTTTAGTCCAATGGTTGACTGCAAGAATCTGACTCTGTATTTGCCAGGCTCTGGCAGAACCTCTCAGGACACAGCTATATCAGGCTCCTTTCAGCATGCACTTTTTGACATCTACAATAGTGCCTGGGTTTAGTGATTGTATACAGGATGGATCCATAGGTGGGGCAGTCTCTGAATGGCCTTTCCTTCAGTCTCTGCTCTATACATTGTCTCTGTATTTGCTCCCATGAGTATTTTGTGAGTAAGAAGAACCGAAGCACCCACACTTTAGTCTTCCTTCTTCTTGAACTTCATGTGGTCTGTGAATTGTATCTTGAGTATTCTGAGCTTTTGGGTTAATATCCACTTATCATTGAGTGCATACCATGTGTGTTCTTTTGTGATTGGGTTACCTCACTCAGGATGATATTTTCAAGTTCCATCCCTTTGCCTAAGAATTTCATGAATTCATCGTTTTTAATAGCTGAGTAGTACTCCATTGTATAAACATGCCATGTTTTTTGTATCCATTCTTCTGTTGAAGGACATCTGGGTTCTTTCCAGCTTCTGGCTATTATAAATAAGGGTGCTATGAACATAGTGGAGCATGTGTCCTTGTTATATGTTGACACAACTTCTGGGTGTGTGACCAGGAGTGGTATAGTTGGATCCTCAGATAATGCTAGATCTAATTTTCTGAGGAACCGCCAGACTGATTTCCAGAGTGGTTGTACAAGCTTGCAATTCCAGCAATAATGGAGGAGTGTTCCTCTTTCTCTACATCCTCGCCAGCATCTGCAGTCACATGGGTTTTTGATTGTAGTCATTCTGACTGGTGTGAGGTGGAATCTCAGGGTTGTTTTGATTTGCATTTCCCTGGTGACTAAGAATATTGAACTTTTCTTAAGGTGCTTCTCAGCTATTCGATGTTCCTCAGTTGAAAATTCATTGTTTAGCTCTGCACCCCATTTCTTAATAGGGTTATTTTATTATCTGGAGACTAACTTCTTAAATTCTTTGTATATATTGGATATTAGCCCTCTATCAGATGTAGGATTGGTAAAGATATTTTCCCAATCTGTTGGTTGCTGTTTTGTCCTATTGACAGTGTCTTTTGCAATTTTATGAGGTCCCATTTATCGATTCTTAATCTTAAAGCATAAGCTATTGTTGTTCTGTTCAGGAAATTTTCCCCTGTGCTCATGGGTTCGAGGCTCTTCTGGACTTTCTCCTCTATAAGTTTCAGTGTATCGGGTTTTATGTGGAGGTCCTTGATCCACCTGGACTTGAGCTTTGTATAAGGAGATAGGAATGCAATGATTTGCATTCTTCTAAATCCCAACCTCCAGTTGAACTAGCACCACTTGTTAAAAATGCTGTATTTTTCCCACTGGATGGTTTTAGCTCCTTTGTCAAATATCAGGTGATCATAGGTGTGTGGGTTCATTTCTGGGTCTTCAATTCTATTCCTCGATCTGCCTGCCTGTCTCTGTACAAACACCATAGAATTTTTATCACTATTGCTCTGTAATACAGCTTGAGGTCAGGAATAGTGATTCCCACAGAAGTTCTTTTATTGTTGAGAATAGTTTTCGCTATCCTGAGTATTTTGTTATCCCAAATGAAGTTGCAAATTGCTATTTCTAACTTTACGAAGAATTGCATTGGAGTTTTGATTGGGATTGCATTGAATCTGTAGATTGCTTTTTGGCAAGATCCTGCCAATCCATGAGCATGGGCAATCTTTCCATCTTCTGAGCTCTTTTTCGATTTCATTCTTCAGAGATTTGAAGTTCTTGTCATACAGATATTTCACTTGCTTGGTTAGAGTCACACTAAGGTATGTAATATTATTTGTGACTATTGTGGAAGGTATCATTCCCTAATTTCTTTCTCAGCCTGTTTATCATTTGAGTAGAGGAAGGCTACTGATTTCTTTGAGTTAATTTTCTATCTAGCCACTTTGCTGAAGTTTACCAGGTTTAGGAGTTCTCTGGTGGAATTTTGGGGTCACTTAGGCATACTATCATATCATCTGCAAATAGTGACATTTTGACTTCTTCCTTTCTAATTTGTATCTTTTTGACCTCCATTTGTTGTCTAATTGTTCTAGCTAGAACTTCAATTAATATACTGAATAAATGAGAGAGTGGGCAGCCTTGTCTAGTCCCTGATTTTAGTGGGATTTCCATATATTGAACCAACACTGCATCCCTGAGATGAATCCTACTTTATTGTGGTGAATAATCATTTTGATGTGTTCTTGGATTCGGTTTTCAAGAATTTTATTGAGCGTTTTTGCATTGATGTTCATAAGGGAATTTGGTCTGAAGTTCTCTTTCTTTGTTTGGACTCTGTGTGGTTTAGGTATAAGCATAATTGTGGCTTCACAGAATGAATTGGGTAGTGTTCCTTCTGTTTCTATTTTGTGGAATAGTTTGAAGAGTATTGGTATTAGGTCTTCTTTGAAGATCTGATAGAATTCTCCACTAAACCCATCTGGTCCTGGGCTGTTTTTGCTTGGGAAATTTTAATGATTTCTGTTTCTTTAGGGATTGTGGGACTGTTTAGATGCTGTATCTGATCCTGAGTTAACTTTGGCACCTGGTATACCTGTCTAGAAAATTGTTCATTTCACTCAGATTTTCCAATTTTGTTGCGAATAGGCTTTTGTAGTAAGATCTGATGATTTTTTAAATTTCCTCAGTTTCTGTTGTTATGTCTCCCTTTTCATTTCTGATTTTATTAATTTAATATACTGTCTCTGTACCCTGTGGTTAGTCTGGCTAAGGGTTTATCTATCTTGTTGATTTGCTCAAAGAACCAGCTCCTGGTTGTGTTATTCTTTCTATAGTTATTTTTGTTTCTATTTGGCAGATTTCAGCCCTGAGTTTGATTATTTCCTGCCATCTACTCCTCTTGGGTATGTTTGCCTCTTTTTGTTCTAGAACTTTCAGGTGTGCTGTCAAACTGCTAGTGTATGCTCTCTCCAGTTTCTTTTTGGAGGCACTTAGAGCTATGAGTTTTCCTCTTAGCACTGCTTTTGTTGTATCCCATAAGTTTTGGTATGATGTGCCTTCATTTTCATTAAATTCTAAGAAGTCTCTAATTTCTTTCTTTATTTCTTCCTTGACTAAGTTATCACTGAGTTGAGCATTGTTCAGCTTCTATGTGTATATGAGCTTTCTGTTGTTTTTGTTGTTATTGAAGACCAGCCTTAGTTTGTGGTAATCTGATAGGATGCACAGGATTATTTCCATCTCTTGTATCTGTTGAGGCCTGTTTTGTGGTCAATTTTGGAAAAGGTACCATAAGGTGCTGAGAAGATGGTTTATTCTTTTGGTTTAGGATGAAATGTTCTGTAAATATCTGCTAAATCCACAGGGTTCATAAGTTCTGTTAGTTTCACTGTGTCTCTGGTTAATTTCTGTTTCCATGAACTGTCCTTTGCTGAGAGTGGGGGGATAAAGTCTCCCACTATTATTGTTTGAAGTACAATATGTGCTTTGAGCCCTTGCATTTGGAGCATAGATGTTCAGAACTGAGATATTAGAATGGCTAATTATTCAATATTAGAATGGCTACTCCAGCTTGTTTCTTGGGACCATTTGCTTGAAAAAATTTTTCCAGTCTTTTACTCTGAGGTAGTGTCTATCTTTGTCACTGAGGTATGTTTCTTGTATGCAGCAAAATACTGGGTCCTGTTTATGTCTTCAGTCTTTTAGTCTATGCGTTTTTATTGAGGAGTTGAGTCCATTGATGTTAAGAGATATTAAGGAAAAGTGATTGTTGCTATCTGTTATTTTTGTTGTTAGAGGTGGAATTACGTTTGTGTGGCTATCTTCTTTTGGGTTTGTTGAAAGATTACTTTCTTGCTTTTTCTAGGGTGTAGTTTCCCTCCTTGTGCTGGTGTTTTCCATCTATTTTCCTTTGTAGTCCTGAATATGTAGAAAGATATTGTATAAATTTGGTTTTGTCATGGAATATCTTGGTTTCTCCACCTATGGTAATTGAGAGTTTTGCTGGATATAATAGAATGGGCTGGCATTTGTGTTTTCTTGGGGTTTTTCTGATATCTTATGATATCTGCCAAGGATTTTCTAGCTTTCATAGTCTCTGGTGTAATTCTGATAGGTCTGATTTTATATATTACTTGACCTTTTTCTCTTACTCCTTTTAATATACTCTCGTTGTTTAGTGCATTTGGCGTTTTGATTATTATATGACAAGAGGAATTTCTTTTCTGGTCCAGTCTAGTTGGAGTTCTGTAGGCTTCTTGTATGTTCATGGGCATCTCTTTCTTTAGGTTAGGGATGTTTTTTCTATAATTTTGTTGAAGATATTTACCTTTAAGTTGGGAATCTTCACTCTCTTGTATACTTATTATCCTTAGGTTTGGTCTTCTCTTTGTGCCCTGGATTTCCTGGATGTTTTGTGTTAGGAGCTTTTTGCTTTTTGCATTTTCCTTTTCTGTTGTGTCAATGTTTTCTGTGGTATCTTCTGCACCTGAGATTCTCTCTTCTATCTCTTTTATTCTGTTGGTGATGCTTGAATCTATGACTCCTGATCTCTTTCCTAGGTTTTCCATCTCCAGGGTTGTTTCCCTTTGTGATTTCTTTATTTTTTCTATTTCCATTTTTAGATCCTGGATGGTTGTGTTTAATTCCTTTTCCTGGTTACCTGTGTTCTCCTGTTCTCCTTTATTTCCTTAAGGGAGTTATTTATGTCCTTCTTCAAGTCCTCTATCATCATTATGAGAAGTGATTTTAGATCCGTATCTTGCTTTTCCAGTGTTATTATGTATCCAGGACTTGCTATAGTGTGAGAACTGGATTATGATAATGCCAAGTAACCTTTCTTTCTGTTGTTTATGTTCTTATACTTGCCTCTCACCATCTGGTTTTCTCTAGTGCTACCTGCTCTCGCTGTATCTGATTGGATTTTGTCCTTACTGTGATCCTGGTTGTGTCAGAACTCCTCAGAGACTAGCTGTCTCTGTGGTTCTGTGATTATGGGATCCTGTGATCCTGAGATCCTGGGTGTGTCAGAGCTCCTGGGAATCAAGCTGCCTTGGGATCCTCAAATCCTGGTGTGACTAAGCTTCTGAGATCCTGTGATCCTGTGGTCCTGGGTGTGTTAGAGCACCTGGGAGTTGAGTTTCCTCTGGGTGTTGTGGGACTGTGTGTGCAGCTAGCACCCAAGGTCTGCTCAGGACACTGGCTAGACTGGAAGGAACCCGTGTCACCGGCCTGGCAGTGTTCTACATCCCTGGATACCACTGGTCCCAGTTACTCCCAGGTGTTGTGGTTGATGTTCTGGCTTCAAAACCTATAATTCTATGATCCAAGGTGTGTTAGAGCATCTGGGAGTCGAGTTTCCTCTGGATATTGTGGGCCTGGGTAGAGAGCTAGTGTCCAAGGTCGGCTCAGATTGGAAGGACAGTGACAGTTCTTGAGCACATTCAAGTTCACTACTGATGTTGTAAATACATGATCCACTGTGATAGCACCATACAAAATGGTTTCATTGTCACAAAGATCCTCTCTGCCCCCCCCCATTCCTTCACTCATTATTCATGGGGCACACAAGTCCTTGTGGAGTCTCTGCAGATATGAGTCTGAGGATATTAATAGGCACATTTTCAAGCAGGTTTGACTAGTCTATTGGGGGTGTTGTTTACTTCATTTACTAACAAACCTTGGAGTTTTGCCTATATTTTTGTGACATGATAGCTTGCTCCATTGAAAAATCAATAATATTTTACAATCTGCTACAGTTTATCATCCCTTTTTTTGTTTTTCCCCAAATAGCAACATTCACAAATGCAGCTGCTGCAGAAGCTGTGCCCTGTTTTTTGTATAGATGTGTTCAGTTCACTTGAGTTCCAAGGTGTGTGATTGCAAGACAATTTGAGAAGAATATGCTAAGTTTTATTGGACGTTAGAAACTGTCTTTTACTTTACCGCTGTCATTTTTCAGCTTCACAGGCAGTGAGTTTTCACTTTTTCTTCTTGTCTGAGTATCTTACAACTCTGGCTTTCCCTTGAGAGGACACTTCGCTCATGATGAACTTACCTTTACCTTTTAGTTTCATTTGAGATTTGGATAGACATGGAAGTCTTTGGTCTTAGTTCCACTTGGTTAGTTTCCCTCACATTTTCAATTCCTGTCACACACACAATATCAGAAAGGGGAAAGTTACCTATGTCCTTGAATTTCCTTGGCAAAACTCACTGTCTTTTCTCATACTTTTAGCTTTCCACATAGCATGTGATTAATCATTGTCTGCAAGAGAAATGGGTGATTTTTTTTATTGACTCACCTTTCTTCTAGTTCATGACAGCACACCTCATGTTTCCTTCCAAGTATTCTCTAGCAGCACTCTGAGGTCTTTATTTCTATCAACACTTTAAAATGATCAGATTATCCCAGGAGTACAGACTTCCTCTGTGACTTCCAGATTCTTCAATATTCTATTCGTTACCTAAGTTGAACTTTACTTCCCACACTCAGCAACTTGTGGTGGTAGCTTCTTACCCTGTCAATAGTTCTCCATTGTGCCCATTGCACAGGTCAAAGACTTGATGGCTTGAAAGAACACAAAGAGTTTTCTTAGAGTTCTGGACCACCAGTCTTATATCAGCATCTTCCGTGTAAAATCAACGTGTCTTTCTTTTCCCCCTAATCCCCTTTAAGGACTCATGTTATCACTGCACTATGAGGACATTCTCCTTGTTTCAGAACCTTTGACCTTAGGACATCTGCAAAGTCTCTCCTGCCATATAACGAAATGTTTCTGGAAGCTGAAGATCAGAACATGAGTGTCTTGATGAGTGGAGAGGAAATTTTAACCTACCACATGCACCAGAACTTCAAGGACACTTTAGAACGTCACCTGGGACCAGCCTTTATTTTTCAACTACATGGGAAAAAACCATTCATTTAGACCAGCGGTTCTCAATCATTCTAATGCTGTGGCCCTTTAGCCTTCCTAATGCTATGACCCCTTAATACAGTTCCTCATTTTATGGTGACCCAGAACCATACAATTATTTTTGTTGCTACTTCATAACTAATTTTGCTACTGTTATGAATTGCAATGCAAATATGTGATATGCAGAATATCTAATATGTGACCCTGTGACACCCATTGCATGACATCCCACAGGTGAAGAACTGCAGATTTATATTTCCTCATACACTACATTTCATCAGACACCTTTAAGGTTTACAACAATGTTTTATATACTTTATTGTGTCTTCTAGGCCTATTCATGCTCAGGGATATACATAAAGAGTAAAGTGATTACTTCAAAGAATAACATTAGCTTGTCCAACATCCCACATGGTTAATCTTTGTGAAAGAAGCAGGTAAACTCTGCTTATTTAACAAAACCCTTAATACTTTGAGTTTTATTAACTCTGGTTCTCATGTTGTATAGAAGGTCTCTAGATTTAACCATAAATAACATCCAACATCTATTATCTTTTGAATTTCATTTTCTTATTTTTCTCTTCCCCCCGCAATAGCTTCCTTTTAACCATTGTTTAATTATTTATCACACAGACACAACACACACACACACACACACACGATCTCTTTTTACAGTCCACATGGGAAATTATGCTTTGCTGACTGTGTCGGGATAGCCCACTTAGCATTGTGTCTTCCAGGTCCACTCATACTGTAGCACGATAGCAAGATCTCCTTTTTATGGCAGAATAATGTTCCATTGTGTGTACATCACTGTTTCTTTGTCCATTAATCTATTCTGGCAGGTGTTTCTGTTGCTTCCATACCTTAGATGACATGACCATTGTTGACATGGTGATAGTTTTGAAAATATGTTCATGGCAGCTGGGGTCTTTCATATAATTTGGATATGCACCCACAAAATCATAATTGCTTAATGTTCTAGTTTTAGTCATTTTAGAAAGTTCTTTTCTTTTTCCTTGTAGAATATGGCTATATTCCATATTCTATCAACAGTTTATGTATTTATTTATCACTTGTTTTTTCAAAATAGCCCTTATGTTGTAGATAAGATGCTCTCTCATAACTTTGATCCATGCTTCTCTGGTGTTGGGAACTTTTCCATCAATGACTTATGCCTTTGAAGAACTGTTTGCTCACATCTTTTGTTTTTATTTTAAAGTTGTGTTAACTGTCTTTCTGCTACTGACTTGTAAGGTCCTGATTTCTGCTTCTTAACTCTTTCTCAGATAGGCACTCTCCCTTGTGTGGATTTCTGGCTGGTGGATACTCACACTTCAGTTATTATCTAGTTTGCCATTTCTATTGTGTTCTCTCAGCTTTGAGTCATTACCAAGTTTAATATCTAGGAGCATTCTTTATGTTTTCTCTAGATACTTATTTTATTTTATCTAATTCTCTAGATAATTTTTTGATTCCTCAGGTATAAATATGAGAAGAGGACACAGGAAAGCCGTAAAAATGATTTGTGAACTTTACATGAGGATTACAACACACTATGGAATGAACTGTTGATAGCCATGCCTTTTGAGAACTATGTTCAACTTTAGATTACGAGTTTTTTTTGACACTTGGAAAAGGAAGACAGTATTCACATTCTGCTGATGCTACAGAGGGTGCCACCCACACAAAATTTATTTCCAAGACACTGAGTTGTCTTCTAGCTCTCTTTACAACTGTTTCAACTGTGAACAATTAAGAGAAAGAGCATTCCTTTCTGTACTGTGCACAGATCATGTTGTGCTTCATCTCTCAAACCTCAGGAGCATTGTTTTGTTTCTGAATATAGTGGGGAAATCTTTGTTTCACGTTTTACTGAACCTGAAAGTGAGATTTCATCAACTGCAGAGTCTCTCAGACTCCTTGAAGAAATACTCCTTTAGTATATAGCCACATAACTTCTTTTCCTTGGGGCATATAATCTTTTTTTTTTTTTTTTTTGGTTTTTCGAGACAGGGTTTCTCTGTATAGCCCTCGAACTCACTCTGTAGACCAGGCTGGCCTCGAACTCGGAAATCCACCTGTCTCTGCCTCCCAAGTGCTGGCAGGGGGGCATATAATCTTCCAGAAAACCCTCTTTCTATTTATGGGTCATCTTCTCCCAAGGTAATGGTTAATTTACTCAGTAGTTATTTATTAGTTATACAAAGTTAAAAAAGAAAAAATCCTTTGATTTTTATTGTCATGGAGCTTATATTTCTGTATAATATAATTGAGAAAAATGTCTTAAACACACACTTCAAAGTGTGGGTACTAATACATATTTACAAATATGAACAAGACAAACAAACTGTCCAGGAGCGTTGAGACATATGTAGTTTCCCAGATATCAATCCAGAGGATGGAAATAATGTATAGACTTATGAAGAAGTACGGAAAGCTTACACCTTAAGGAAGCTAACATTTAAGCGGAGAGTCTATCAAGTTTCATACACTAGACACTAATAGCAGAAATTAAGATTCATGCTATATTGTAAGTGAAAAACTTTCGACTGTTTTGCAAACAAGCCACTTAAGTCAACATCTGCACTTTTTCAGAAAAAAGAAACTCTAAAGCAAATAGTAGCAACTACTTCTAGTAGGCTGAACTTTAAAACATGATGAGTACTTTTTACTCTGTGACAAATTATTAAAATTATAAGTAGAGATTTAACACTATATCACTGGATGGTAAAAATTGTTTCACTAACAACAAATATTGAAGTCATAACCTGGGATTTTGGTGAGTCTCTGTAGTATTTAATGTAATTAAAATCATGTGCTCATTTTCCATTGCTTAATATTCTATCTACCTTGATTCTTTACTTTTGAGTTGCTGACAAAATTACCAATGAAGAACTGGAAACAAAAGGAGGGATGCATTTCTTTTCTAAAAGAAAACAATTCATCTTTTGTATTACAAAGTAATGTGACCATGTGGTTCTTTTCTTAAATTGAGGATAAAGTGAAAATATATTTTACATTTTAGTAATATTAAAATCACCATAGTTTAAGAAAATGACTGAGAAATACAACAAAGGTCTCATTTTAGCCTGAGTTAAGTTTTACTGAGCCTGCTTAGTAGGGAAGTACAGCAAAGTAACAACAGGGAAGGTAAGAGAGTGAGGCAGAAACAAATACTACGCGTGGGGCTCATTCTGGTAAATGTACCAAGAAGCTCCTAACCTTCCCCAGGATGGTTGACACTTGGGAAGGGAGAAGGGGTGTGTGCGTGTGTGATGGGTGTTCTTGGTTGTCATCTTGAATACATCTGGAATTAACTAATATCCAAGCAGCAGGGTAAGCTGCGAGGAATTTTTTTTAAATTAAATTACCTGAAGTGGGAAGGCACCCCTTAAATTAGGATCTTTAGTGGTGGGCAGAACCACTTTAAATCTGAGATATACCTTCTGAGTGTCAGCTTATATAAAGGACATAGAAGAAGGAAGCTTTTGCCCTTTGATTATTATCCCTAATGCTGAAAAGTCATCTTTCACTGGCATTAGAGCCTATTTCTTTAGGAATATTTCATGTGCTAAAGACCAACTGAGACATTCAACCTCACAGACTGGACAATTACTGGATTCTTGGACCTTCCATTAGTAGACGGCCATTGTTGAAGTAGAGGGACAACAACATGTATACATAGATGTATACATATAGTCATTGTTAATTGCTATAAAACATATAGTCAAATAGATGCATATATTCATGCCATCAGTTCTATTCTAGAAAAACCCAACTAATGCAGTGGGTAAACAATATTAACCACATATCTTTTTCATTTGTCAAAGTTTCTCTCACAACCTGGTGCATTGGACTTGTTTCCCAGATCTTAGCTATGTTCATTCATTTCTCAAGCCTTTCAAACAACAAGGGAGGTCCCAGAGCTGGGAACAAAAGCCATGGTTGGCTTGAGGCAAGATTCTACAGAATCTGGGTACAATGCAAATTATATTGGTAAATTGTTACATGCTGTTTCAGCGATTTGAAAGTAGAGTCTGGAAGTGAAGTGGGTCTTTTAGTCCTAGTCTCTAGAACATTCAGTTCAAGTATTTGCCAAAGTACCTTTTGCTGGGACAAGCTAATCCCTACTTCTGTGCCAGGAAGGAAGAAAACAGCAAGCAGCTAAGGGTGTAAAAAGCACTGTGTTCTAAAGATCAGCTAGAAGCAAATGATTTTCAATAGTGGTTACTATGTTTATTTCATGATATAAAAATCCCACTATGAGAAAGGGAAGCCAGAAGCTTAGCCATGGGAAGCTCGACCATAGGACACTCATTTGGGAACTCCAGTCTCAACCTCCATAGATGGTTTCTGTTATATAACTGCTTGGCTTGACTTAGTAATATCATCTATCTGCTAGTATTTGATCTCTTACTTAGAAGCTTCACTCAAGGGGCATTATGGCACACCTTAAACTACCAGGAGCTCCTGTTGGCTGCCACAGTCATCAAGACTTCCTCAGTCCATTTCTATCAGATATTTGTAAGTCCCTGATTTGATGATGCTATCTTTTGTTTGCTCCCAATTATATATGAGTTCTGTAATTTCTGTTGTATTTTGTGAGTGCCCCACTTGATCATGTTTTCTATTTATCTGCTGCTTTTCTCGGATCTGCTACTTTCTCTTTATTCTGGTCTCTTCCTTGCTTTGTACTTAAGAGACTCACACCTACAAAACTGAAAACATTGCTGTCAGAGATTATTATATGGACCATATCAAACAAGAAAATTGGTGTCCTTCCAGATGTGTGTGTATGTGTGTGTGAGAGAGAGAGAGAGACAGAGACAGAGAGAGACAAAGACAGAGAGAGACATGTAGTTATACAGCAGTATAACTACTAATAGGACTTAATATGGGCTTCATGATTGGTATCCAATTGTAAAATCAAACCAATATCTGTTATCCTAGTAATGTGTTAAATATAGCACACAAATTATGTCTACTTAAGTGGATATTAGAAAATATGTAGGAGACATTGGATTTGTCCAAAGGTGTTCATTGATCTTCTTACTAGCATTTTATGGAATAGAGAGAATTAATATTTACTTTGAGTTACTTAGAAGTTCTAGGGTTCATATCTTTTCCATTTAGCTGTCTAGCAACAAAATATCTTGATATCTGCATAAATATTTGAAGAAAAGGTAGTTGAGAATTTGTTTAATGGAAGGGATGATAGAACTTAATCCCAGTAGTTGAACATCAACAACCGATGAGAGAGAGAGAGAGAGAGAGAGAGAGAGAGAGAGAGAGAGTGTGAACCTTGTTAAATCTGCTTCAATTAGTGTCCATATTCTCCCTTTTTCAATTTTCCCTGAGAGCCATTACATATTTCTGCTGAATATTCTACACTGAAAACACTTATAACCAAGATTTTTACATAAACCTTTCTTCGTGTGTCATTCAAAGCAGCTTCTTTTCAAACATACAAATAGAGATCATCAAATGGTAGAGATGGAAGTTTTAATGGAGAGTTATGCAATGATGTAATTCATTCTCCATGGAATGTGTGTTAATTTACTCTGTACAAACTAGCTATGAGAAACACTATGTAATTTAACTTCCTGGCTGTATATTAAACAAGGGTCTAAGATTTTATTACCTAAAATAGCAGGGTATCAATAATGGCTCATTATGCTGTGTTCCAGCCCCCCCAGTGTTAATGAGAGTAATACAGAAATATGCAATCTTCCTGCTGTCATAATATCATGGTTATCTTTGCTCCATATGTAAGATGCCACTGATGAATGCTAATCTTTTGCTCCTTAGTGCTTCAAGGCCAGGCATCCAGTTAGCATCTCTAGACTTTGCAAGCTATAAGAGATAGCCTTCATATGCTCGACCTTGTTTCTCTCCAGGTATCTAGTCAGTTTTCTGTGTGGAAACTGTGTTCAAGTTCCTGTTATTATAATACCTCTGATATCTGAAAGGACCAGAAGAAAGTCCAGTGTTTCACTTGTGACCAGGTCTTTCTTGATCCTACCTCCTCATCTGTTTAGCTCTACTCCTTAATTTCTTCCTCCAAACACTAGAAAGTATTCTATTTCATGTAGACCCTAAAACAAGTTGTTAATTTCCTCCAAATAGTAGTAAGGAATTAGACATCATATGCTGTGGGAAATATTAAAAAGACTAGCAATATCCCACTCTACGCCAGGCACCTACAGGCCACATGGTACCAGCGGGGTGTTCTCATCTTGGCAGAGTCTCTGACTCAGAGCTCCAAAATCTCTCCACTCTGTACACTAAGTTCCTTCTGGTGGGTCACTACCATGCCAGCCCCATGCTTCAAAACCCCCATGGCCTTTTGTGGGGCACATCAGACAAACCCACATTTTGCCACTGTGCCTTTCTCTCTGGAACTCAGTCAAATTGCCGTGAGAAGGAAGGACCACACAAATTTAGTTCAGAAACAATGGTAACTCAATTTCTGGGCACAACAACTAGAATCCTAATCTTGTAAGCCATATAAGTCTAAAGCCTCTGGTGGCGAACCCTGGCGGATCTGCCATTGAAACCAGGAGACACTAGCAGCTATATCTTGTTCTTTCGCTCTCCCAGTCCAAAAAGTCCCTAACTCTCTCCTGCTTCCTCTCTTCTTCTGTCCAACCCAGAAGTCCTGACAACTCACCCAGTGATTGGTCCCTTTATTCATTTGGGGAGGTTCACAGGAAGTCCTCTGAGTACATGCTCATTCTTTGTTCCAGACAATCCCTCCTGGGAGAGCAAAATTAACATCAAAATACAGGCAGCACCAGAGCCATTCCCAACACTTCTCCTTTCTGTTCATTTAAAAGATTCTTTTATCTCAGATATAAATTGAGTACAACTATTACCATTTTGTAATTTATAAAGTCCAAGATAGACCTAACACCCAGTCCATAATTTTTATCAATAAAATAGAACACTGTCATCTATCCTAACTTAAAAGACTTATAATTCTACACCTGACTTATGTCCTGGCTTTAGATTGTATGCCATCTGAAAACCGTCCAATCAAATCTGTTCTCTCGATGTAAATAGCCTGGATTGGCTATGAGACTACAAGTATTCTTTCAACCATGTCTGAAATCCAAGAACGACCAACATTAACTGAAAATACATAGGAAGCCTAACACAACTTCCAGAATTGAGACAAATTACAGAGACAGCTGCCTACCTATATAGCCCCAGTAAGTCAGGAAGTTGGAACATCAGTCTTCAGCCTTTTGGCCCAGGATCATCTGAGAAACAGAAACTATTAAGGATGAACCTATTCTGTCTCAGCAGAACTAAGCTGTCTTAACCAGTAAATTGTGTCCTTTAAAAAACAGTATAGGTCTGTAGGAGAGAAAGGCAATTTCTGCCTATTGGTGACCTAGCCACAATGTATAGCCTCACCTGGAGGTATGATGCTCTGCTGCTTCTTTGAATCCATGAATGGGAAGCTGTTTGGAGCAGATTTGTCTCAACAACAAGTGAATAAATAACATCAAATGTCACATTCTGTGGATTTCTGACATTTTTGAAAAACAACTATATATGTAGAGTAATCTGGACTACTGTTCATTAATTACCCTCAGCTATTTCTAATTAAAATATCTGAAAACACTCTAACAATTATGACCATTTCTAAATTCCCCAGAAAGGCAAACTTAGAATAACTACCTCCAGTGCCAAAGCTGAGGAAACTGGGGCGATGACTCTTTATAACTTCTTCAAGCTGAATATGGGCATTGAGATATTTTTGAAGGTGGGGGAGTGTAGGGAAAATAGGGGAGTTGGTTGGCCTTAAGAAGGTTATGCCAACAATTGATTTAGTCTCTGATGCCTGTGTCCTGACTGGATCTGGCCGAAAGTCCAAGACATCAGGAGTTCAATCAGGTCAGTTCAGCATGTTCGATGATGAGACTCACCAAGGCTATATATTCTGTAAAAGCAAAAAAAAAAAACAACTTTATATTGACCTCTCTCACAGAGGAATAATATAACCACAAAACTCAAAATCACACCCGTTTTGAAAATTAAAACAAACCAAAACAAATGAAGTAAACTAAAAACTGTATGTGCCTATTCTTAGGCCTTTTCTATTTTTGCCATGTAGGAATATAACCCAAAATTCTCATGGAGCCCACATTAGACAGAATTTGAGAATCTTTTAAGATGTAATAGAGCAATATATATCTTTATACCATCTTTAAAACAATTAATTCAAACTTTCACTAATATCTGACTATAGGAAGCTGGTAGTTTTTACTTGTTAATCTCTCTGCCTAGAACAGCCGTCCCGTTATATCATCTATCTGTTAGGCTCTCTGCCTGGAACCACAGACATTTATTTTATTAATATCTGTTATAATAGCTATCTGTTGACATCTCTACCTCAAGCCACAGACATTATTAATTAGTACCTGTACATAGCAGGCAATTATTATCACTGCCCTCTCTACTTGGAGTCAGTAACTAACTTTCCCTATCCTTGTTCTGAACCGTGGGCAAAATTTCCCACCTGATTTGGCTGTTATAATATCTATCTGTTGATCTCTCTACCTGGAGCCATAGACATTAATAATTAATACCTAATCATAGCATGTAATTGTCACTGCTCTCTCTACTTGGAGTCAGTGACTAATTTTCCCTATCCTTGTTCCGAACTGTGGGTGAAATTTCCCATGTGATTCAGACAAAAATCTGTATATAAATCTTTCCTAAAAGCAAATAATCCCAATTTTATAAATTCACAGTTCAATCAATATCTACCCTAAGAAGTAGGCAACCTCCATTCTACAGGTCTCAGAGAAGTCTTCATTCAGAGCCTGCGAGCAGTTTCTGTGTTTCAAAGTTCCTGAACTTGAGTCCATGTGACTTGTCCCAGTGCTACCAGCTACTCACTTAAAAAAATAAAATTCTAAATCTCAGGCTAATAATCTTAAATTCCTAGCGGATTCATGCAGAACACATTGGTTCACAACCTGTTGTGGAGAATATTAAAATAGAGCAGCAAGTTCCTGCTCTATATCCTGGTCCTCTCTGTCTCAGCCATATAAATATAAACCCTCTGGACAAGATGTAGCTGCTAGTGTCTCCCAGTTTCTATGGCAGATCTGCCAGAATTCACTCCTGGAAGATTTAGATTTATATGGATTACAAGATTAGGATTCTAATTGTTGCATCCAGAGATTGGGTTACCATTGTTTCTGAACTAAGTTTGTGTGGTGTTTTCCTTTTCCCAATGACTTGACTGGGTTCCAAAGAGAAAGGTATAGCAGCAAAGCATAGATTTGCCTGATGTGCCCCACAAAAGGCCATGGGAATTTTGAAGCATAGGTCTAGCATGGTAGTGACCTGCGTGTGGAAACTTAGCGTACAGGGTGAAGAGATTTTGGAGCTCTGAGTCAGAGAGTCTCCATGAGATAAGAACTGGCCATTGAGACTACAGGGGCTGAGAGTAGCTGAGTATTGCATAGGAGCTAGCCATTCCTTTTTAATATTTCCCACAACAATCATAAAATTAATTGGAGGTCGTGATACAGATGCAGTTTTTTATTTTGCCCATAATAATTGTTCAAGGTGCATGCAGTGCTCAGTTTTAGTAACTACCCCTGGTTTTGGATTCCTCAGGGTTTTTTTTTCCCCAGCCCCAGTGTCTTCCTTCAGTCGCTTTTTGTTGTTTTACTGGGTAATATGTCTTTCATTAAAATGTTCTGATTTTTCTTTTGCAGGATGAGGTTTAACAAAGGAAAGACTACTTGAGAAACAACTCTATGACTTACATATTCTGAGACATTTCTTCAAAAGAAATTGATAAATTCTCTTAAAATATAAATGATCATTTCTTCTACTTTCCAGTAGGTAACCTTTCAGTTCCTTCATTCAATGTATATTCATAAATTATCTCTTAACATGCACATGCTTGTGTGTGTGTGTGTGTGTGTGTGTGTGTGTGTGTGTGTGTGTGTGTGTGTGTGTGCCTATGGGCATAGGCATTTATATTAATCTATTTTTGATTGAAAGATCAGCAAACACATATAAATATATAGTGAAAGTTTATCCAAGTGGGGTACTTGTTGCTATTAATACAATTCAAAAATATAAAATGAGACATTCTGAAATCTGTGCAAAAGAAGTAAGCAATTACCAATGAGAACACTGACTAAAGACATGTACCAAACCATGCATGATAGTAAAGCAAAGACTGAGTAGTCCTACAGCCAGCCAATAATGGGGAAGAGCAAAGGTTCCCACTGAAATTCTATTTTACAGAATAAAATCTGAGATATTGGTTTACTAAATTATATCCACTTCACCTTTACTACTTTTTAAGATATTTTTAGTAATCATTCCATTCATTTATATCTCAAATGACATCCCCCTTCCCGGTTATCCCTCCACAATCTCCCCATCCTATATCTGCCCTTCCTCCCTCCCCTTTGCCTCTATGAGGGTGCTCCCCTACCCACTCACCCACTCCTACCCCACCACTTCAGCATCCCCCTATGCTGTGGCATCAAGCCGCCACAGGACCAAGGGTCTCCCCTCCCATTGATGTCAGACAAGGTCATTCTCTGCTACATATGTATCTGGAGCCATGGATCCCTCCCCGTACACTTCTTGGTTGGCAGTCTAGTCCCTGGGAGCACTGGGTGATCCTCCCAGCTGACATTTTTCTTCTTATGGGGTTATAATCCCCCTCTGCTCCTCCAGTCCTTCTTCCAGCTCTCCCACTGGAGTTCCTCAACTCAGTCTGATGGTTAGCTCCAAGTATCCACATCTGCATTGGTCAGTTGTTGGCAGAACTTCCCAACGAATAGCCACACAAGGATCCTGTCAGCAAGCACCTCTTGGCAACAACAATAGTTTAGTGGTTTGGGGTCTGCAGACAGGATGGATCCCCAGGTGGGGCGGTCCCCTTTCTTTCAATATTCACTGAAATTGAAAGAGAGATTGCATCCGTGCCCAGTGCTTATATTGGGTAATGATGGTGACTAATGGAAGAAGGATTTACCTTAGGATAGATTTACAGCAAGCAGGATGTCTCTGTTTGGGGAGATATGAAGGAAGAGTTTTTATTTTTGTACCCACTGAAGTACTGGGTTCTTCGAAGATTGTAGTATTGGTTAAAGGTAAGAATGAACCTAACCTTTCCAGATAAGTTTCAACTACAAACAGTTGAGCTTATTTCTATTGGCATCTGGGGTTGTTCCATCACCAAGAAAGAAGAGACCTATTTTGCTTTTTAAACAGATGATGGTGTCTGTGCTATCAAATATGGATTAGGTAAAACCCGGCTAAAGCTCATAAGAAGAAAATCAAACACCTAAGGGTATTACCATAAAAGCAGCTTAAGAAGGAGTTTGGACAGAGCTACTATTTTTTGAATAAATCATTAGAATTTAGAGGCATATACTTCATAATTCCAAGAGAACACAAAAAAAATTTTTAAATGAAAATGATACATTCTCTTTACTTGGCATTTTAATGTAGAAATGTTTTAACTGAAGATAACAGAACTTGAATTTAGCCAAGCTTAAGCTGCTCAGATTGGTTTTGTTCACTTGCAGTTGCCATCTGGGGATATGAGCTGCCAGAGAAGGCCTACAAAGGCAGCCTGTATCGGTTTCCCATCTGGACCTCTGATAGCAGGCCAGCAATCTCCTGGGAGACCTTGTGTTGGGACACAGCCAGATTTAGGGTTGTTTTGAATATTTAATGTTCGCAAGAAAACAACATGAAGTTAAGTAAGATGGAGACTATTTAACAAATGGACTTAGAGCACAACCTTTGGAAACAAGTATTTATGGGTTAGCTTTAGTCATCCTTTATGTATGCTGCCTTTGGCAAGTTTTAATTCTCTGAAAGTTTAAGGTCAGTATATGGAGATATTGTAGGGATAAAATGGGTAAGTATAAAGGTATTTATATCAATAATTAATAAGGACTCAATAAATATTATCCGTACAAACATATCTAATCCTTAAGGTCAATGAGATCAGGATAACATAGAAAGATAACAGAACTTTGGGGCTATTAAAGGAAGAAAGAAACTCTTGCCCTGAAATCTGGTTGTGGTGTCTTCCCAGCACAGTAAGCAAATGTTTAAAGCCTTTTTTCCTTCCCAGTCAAGAGCCTGGAATTTTCTAGAAACCCTATTTACAGGAAACATCATATACTAAACCTGCAGTGCAAGCCTGGTACATTCTGGTTCACCTGACAGACTATAACTCCATCCAAGGCATCTCTAGAGCCACCCACACCTTGTCTCATTGATCCAAAGACAGGGAAGGTGTGTGTGTGTGTGTGTGTGTGTGTGTGTGTGTGTGTGTGTGTGTGTGCATGCACATGCATGTGTGTGCTTATGTGGGGAGAGGGAGAGAGAGACAGAGAGAGACAGAGAGAGACAAAGAGAGAAGAGTTGGCTTTATAACTACCTTTTGAGGTGTAACTTGAGAACAATCACAATGATATATGTGGCTAATTGTGATTGTCTAATGAGGTGTCCCTAACCACACTTGGGTGTCTTACTTTCCACCAATTGTTCTTGGGTAGCCCACATTCATGATTTGTTTTTTTTGTTGTTGTTTATTTGTTTTTGTTTTTAGTGTAGTGTATCTTACTTTCTTCTGACCACCTTCCTTCTTCTAATTCAAATGTCTAAGACTATATTAAGATATCTTATATAAAATTTCCAACAAAGCCTCATTATTATCCTAACAAGTCTTGAAATTCTTTTTGGTATGGAGGTCAGGGATTTCAATTTGGCCTGAGTCCAGGTTGCTAAAACACTTGGACTGCTAAGAGTGACAGTGTGGAACTATGTCCTTTCCATCACCACAGATAGACTGAAATCATTATTTATAAATGTAAGTTAAATGAATAATTAAATGAAATCAATTGTATATATTTATCATATAATTATAAAATAAATTATGTATGTTAAATATAAAGTATAAATATATAATTTATATAATTAATTATATTTAATTAATAAAAAATTCTGCTCCTTTAAGGACAGGAAAAGTTTTCCACACAAAAACAGTTTTTACTTCAATGGGAATAAGATAAAGTTTATTTTAGAACAGTATTTGAGTGATCATTGCCCAGGAACATGGGCTTAGGTTACCCCAAGTTCCACTGTTAGCAAAAGACTATTGTTTATATAATATTTAGGAGTATCATAAAATGCAAATGATTTTCTTTTCAAAATATTCTTGTTGAAAATATTTTCTTGGACCTGAGACTCTTCAACTTCACCTATTCCTATTATTCTTAGGTTAGGTCTTTTCATAGTATTCCAGACGTTTTGTGTCAGAAATTCTTTAGATTTTACATTTTCTTTGACTGATGTATCCACTCCTTCTATAGTATCTTCTACTCCTGAGATTCTCTCTTCCATCCTGTGTACTCTGTTGATGATGCTTGCATCTATTGTTCCTATGCTTTTTTCCTAGGTTTTCCGTCTCCTGGATTCCCTCAGATTGTGTCTTCATTACTTCTATTTCCATTCTCAGATCTTGAACAGTTTTATTAATTTTCTTCACCTGTTTAATTGTACATCTCTGTATTTTTGAGGGATTTATTCATTAACTTTTTTTTGTATCTGGCTTCTTTTTATTTTTTTGATACTTTATTTACATTTCAAATGGTTCTCCCTTTCCAGATCTCCCCTTTGGAACCCTCTATCCCCTCCCCCTCCCCTGCCTCTATGAGGTTATTCCTCCACCCACCCACCCACCCACTCTCCTCTTTCCTCTTTGGCATTCCCCTATACTGGGGCATCTAACACCCTCAGGCCCAAGGGCCTCTCCTCCCCCTGATGGCTAACAAGACCCTCCTCTGCCACATATGTGGCCAGCGCCATGGGTCCCTCCATGTGTATTCTTTGGTTGGTGGTCCAGTCTCTGGGAGCATCAGGGGGCCTGGCCAGTTGACACTGTTAATCCCTCCATGGGGCTGCAAACTCCCTCAGCTCCTTCAGTCCCTTCTCCAACTCCTCCATCTGGGACCTCACACTCAGCCCAATGGTTGCTGTGAAGTGAATCTTGGGTATTCCAAACTTTTAGGCTAATAACCACGTATCAGTGAGTACATAGAGATAGGTCAGAGGTTAAGAGCACTGATTGTTCTTCCAGGAGGTCCTGAGTTCAATTCTCAGCAACCATATTCATTAACTCTTTAAAGGCATTTATCATGTTTATAAGTTTGGACTTAAAGTCATTCTCTTGTTTTTTGGTTGTGTTAGAATATCCAGGGTTTGCCATAGTGGAATAGCTTTGCTCTGAAGGTGTCACATTACCCTGGCTCCTATTGTTTGTGTTCTTATGTGGGCATTCAAGGCATCTCCAGAACCATCAGTTTGTCTCTGGATGTTTCTTAAGTAGCAGGTATAGGGAAAGCAAGCCTAATCTGGATGTTCCCGGAGTAGAAGGCCTTCTATGGGCAGCCTTTCGTCTGGTTGTTCTTTGTGTAGCAGGTCTGGATATTCCTTGTTCAGCAGGCCTGAGGGGAGACTCCCAGAGCAGTGGCCAGACAATGGAGTTCTGCAGAGAGCTTGGAGTTGGCTCAGGGTAGCTGGCTGTGCCCTGAGGGACCTACAGGGGAATGAGGAGTAAGGTTCTAATCTGGTTGTTCCTTTTTCAGTTGGCCTGGATATCTTTTGCTTGGCTGGCTGGCCTGGGTGTCCCTTGTTCTGTAGGCCTAATGGTGGCTGGCAGAGTAGTACCAAAGTATTTTCTTTTTAAAAGATTTATTTATTTTATGTATGAGTGCTGTATCTTGCGTACCAGAAGCAGGTATCAGATCCCATTATAGATGGTGTGAGCCACCATGTGGTTGCTGGGAATTGAACTCAGGACCTCCGGAATAGCAGCCAGTGCTCTTAACTGCGGAGTCTTCTCTCCAGCTCCCAAAATATTCCTAATATTGTTAAATCCAAGAATTTTTTAAAAGCTAAAGCACACACACATTTACTGAAGGTACTTTTGTTATGCTTGCTTTTCATAATGAGGATTACAGCAGATACAATCATAAAAAAACAATAAAATTCAAAGTCTTGGTTTATAAAAGTCTGTCTCATGTATGATTACGTGTTTGCGCATTCTCTACATGTGCTTATGTTTTTATGTAATCTATGTGGCAGCAAATTGGCTTATAAGTGATCATGTAAACTCATGTTTCTAAATTGGCCAATCTTTCTTTAGCACAGAGTTAAATAAAATTTTAAGGGAAAAAATTCTCAACTCCAACTGCTTCAATAAAGTGAGATTGGCCCCATGTGAAATATGGCAATTAAAGGGACAGATAATGACAAAGGACAGAAGTCTATTTAATCAATGTGGCCACCGAGGTGAAACAGAGAGAGATGGCTCATGGTCATTTTACAAACCCGCACCGAGTATTGCTTACGTGCTTAACCTGCTCTGGATGCCTCATAAACCCTAATGAACCAATTTGATATTGTACCTAACACAGAAAACACATGCTTTATATTGAATCCCTAACAGTTACGAATATGGGTAAAAGGCATTAATTGTTTTTATTTTAACCATTTAAATTATTTATTGAGTGTTTATGTTATTATAACAGGTAATTTTGATGCTGTTTTTGTTGGAAAGACAGCTTTCACTTTTCACTAGATCATGAGATACCCAGAGCAGAATAAATTTGGCACGGTTGACTTGTCCTCTTCTAAGACAGTTGTTCCCCTTTGTAGTAAGGATGTTCATAGTTTACTGAGGTTATTTTATTTGTCTCTTCTTTAGAACTAAAACCACACAAGTGAATGAATGGATTACTATGATACAACCTATTATCAGTCAATTTCAAGATGTTTTGTCAACCTTGAAGCAGGTTTTGAAATGACCATTTTTTGACAAACCATTTAGACTTGTGTCTTATGGCCCAGACACAGACCTTGAAAACCTGTTTCTTTTTAAGGAGTCAGTTTTGTTAAAAGAAAGTTCTTGGAATAAAGAGTATACTTTACAGGCAGCCAATCATACAATAGGAAAAACATTGTATCCTATAGCAGGGATGAGTATTTTTAAAATGAACTGATGTCCTCAAGCAGTAGGGACCATGTTTGTAGGAGAAATGGGATTGAGGCAAGGATCAAGTAGATAACATACCATAAGTGTATTGCCCCCAATAATGATCTAGGACCATGAGCCATTTTTCTTTGTTTCACCTTGGTGGTCACAGGGCTAAATAGACTTTCTTTGTTTCTCTTTTTTTGTTGTTGCCATCATCTGACCCTTTAATTGGAATATTACACACTTAGCCAATCTTATTTTGCTGAAGTAGTTGGAGTTGAGAAATTTTCCCTTAAAATATTAGTTTAACTACAAGCCAAAAGGAAGCAGGGCCAATGTAACAACTTGAGTTTGTATGAACACTAACCTATAAGCCAATTTGCTGCCAAATAAATTACATAAAAGTATAAGCACATGTGGAGAGTACACATATATACAATTCTTCATCAGGCAGATTATTTTTTTAAATTGAGACACTGTTATTATTTGTTGCAATTAAATCTCCTATAAATCTCACTAGAAAAAGTTAATAATACATAAATCTTTATTAAATACTATTATTTAAGAAACAAATATATATTTATATATAATGTGTGTGTGTGTGTGTGTGTGTGTGTGTGTGTGTGTGTGTGTGTGTATGTGTAACCTTAATAAAATTCTTTGGATCCAAACAACCAGCGTCTTGGGGAGTTTGGCTTGCAATGAGTGGCTTGAACATCTTTTCCCCATTTTACATGTTATACATTTTTTTCCTTTACCATGCACAGTCTTCTTAGTTTGGTGCAGTGCCACTTAGTTCCCTTTTCTCTTGTCTTAACAAACAGTGCTTGTGCCAAAGTAGTAAAGAGTTTTCTCTAGTTTTCCTTCCTAGATGCCCTCTATTTCTTTTTCCCATTATCTGGTTGTTTGTCTTGAGACTTTCAGTATTGACTTGAATAAGAGAGATAAAGTAGACATCTGTGTCTTCTTTTCAGACCTTAGGACAATATTTGATTTCTCTACTCAATACATTATAGACTATGTTTATTATATTATGAAATACATTTCTTTAACACTAAGTGAACTTGTCATAAAACAGTGAATTTTGTCAAACATCTTCTCATTTATTGGAATAATGTAAGATTTTTTGCTCATTATACTGATAAGATGGGCTATATTTGATTTACTGATTATTTGGTATCTTTCCATTTTATACATATTGTTTCATACTAATTGTTTTATTGATTTCATAGGCATGGACATTTTGTGCTCTGCTCTCATTTGTTTTATGAAATTCATTAAAGTTTCATTGATTACTTTGTTGGACTATTGACCTTTCCGAAAATTTTCTATGATGTCTACGTTATACAACTCAAAAATTTTGTTATTGATTTGCAGTTTATGCCATTGTTGCCAAGCAGGATAACTTATATTTCAGTTTGAGAGCAGATGTGCTAAGGGAGTGGCTCAGTCAGCAAAGTATTTGCCATGAAAGACAATGACTTGAAAATCCATATGAAAAAGCCAGGCATGCTAGCACACATGTGCAGGCCAATGGAGAAATGTGGGTAGATCCCTGGGGCTTGCTGGATAGCCAGCCTGTCATTCTACTTAGTGAGTGGTGAGTCAGTGGGAGATCTTTTGTCAAAAATCAAGATGGCCATCTCCTGATGAATGACACTTAATGTTGTCACTGGTCTTCCCACAGTGCACCTGAAGAGATCCAGAATCCTTTCCCCCAACATACATGATAATATTTCTAATTCTTAGCAAGTTTGGACTTATTTTGCAGCTTATCAAAAGAATCTCTCTGAACACTGTCTCATGAGAAGAATGTCAGTCTGAACCTGGTGGATGAAACAAGCTGAGAAATAAAATTAAATATAATATTCTTTATTGACCTGTTTCAAAGACCTCTGTGTTGAGGCAAATGGCCTGCTCCCATTCCACAGTCCTATTGTGGCTCTCCCTTTTAGATGTGATTTGACATATGACTCTAGCTCTGGCATTGGGTTCAGATAGATTTCTCTCCTGAATTGCTCTTTTTTAGTGTTTTAGTGTTTTTATATTTGAAAGTCTATTTGTCTGAAATAACACAGCTAATTCTATTCCCTGTGGATTCTGTCTATATAAGACCTTTTCCACATATCCACCTTCAGGATATGTCTCCTCATAAAGACAGTGAAATATATCGATGGATTTTATTCTGTGACTGCCCATATAAATATTTAAATTGTAACCTTTAATCAACTTATATTCAAGGTTGTTTTTATACTCAATCATTTGCTACTGTCAATTTAACAGGTTTTTCTGGTTATTTTTGTACCTTTATTTCCTTTCTTGTTCATTTTTGTAGTTTTGTGGTTTTCTGCATGAATAAAGTTTGAATCTTTTGTAATTATTGAAAATTATCATTTTATTTCATATTTATAAGCATTCTGCTTGCACTTATGTCTGCAATATGTATATGCTTAGTGTCTACAGAGACCGGAAGAAGGTGTCAGATTCTGGAACTATAGTTATGGGTGACTGTGAGATGCTATGTGGGGGCTGAAAATTAATCTGGGTCTTGTGAAAGAACAAAGAATTTATCATAACTACTGAGCCATCTCTCCAGCCCCAATCCTTTTTATTTCATTATTTTTGGGTAGTCTGAGCTACTCTAAGTTTTTTGGTTTTGTTGTTGGTTTTACCTTCATAAATATGTTGGTTCTATAAGTAGTTTTCTCTGAAGCATTTCTTTTAAGGTTAGTCAGGACATAAATTATTTTTTTTATTTAAGACTTTAAACATTTCATTCTTTCCTTTTCTTTTCTTTTCTGTTCTTTTCTGTGGGGTCTTTTTTCAGAAATATGCTGTTAGCCTCTGTCTTAGTCAGGGTTTCTATTCCTGCACAGACATCATGAGCAAGATGCAAGTTGGGGAGGAAAGGGTTTATTAAGCTTACACTTCCAATTGCTGTTTATCATGAAAGGAAGTCAGGACTGGAACTCAAGCAGGTCAAGGAGCAGGCGCTGATGCAGAGGCCATGGAGGAATGCTGCTTACTGGCTTGTTTCTTCTCTTGGCTTGCTCAGCTGGCTTTCTTATAGAGACCAAGATTACCAGCCCACAGATGTCACCACTCACAAGGGGCCCTCCCCCCTTGATCACTAATTGAGAAAATGCCTTACGGCTGGATCTCATGGAGGCATTTTCTCAACTGAAACTCCTTTCTCTGTGATAACTCCAGCTTGTGTCAAGTTGACACACAAAACTAGTCAATACAATTGACCCCTTGGCAATTTGACACACAAACACATCACCAATAAGCCTCGACCCTTACTTCCTTGTCGGGGCCGTGATTGGAAGTCTGTGTTTCTGGTCGAGCTAAGGTTTGAACATTGCAGGCCCAATGGGCTGTCCTCAGCCTACAAGGGATAGCAACTGTTTGCCTCAGCTCCTAGAATATAGCTTTTTTTTAAAAAAAATTATTTATTTATTTTTTTGATACTTTATTTACATTTCCAATGTTTCCCCCTTTCTAGGTCTTCTCTTTGGAAACCCCCTATTCCATCCCCCTCCCCGCCTCTGTAAGGGTATTCTACCTCTCACCCACCCGCCCACCCACTCCCATATTCCCACCTGGACATTCCCCTTTACTGGGGCCTCTAACACCCTCAGGCCCAAGGACCTCTCTTCTCCCTGATGACCAATGAGGCCATCCTCTGCCACAAATGTTGTCTGAACCATGGGTCCCTCCATGTGTATTCTTTGGTTGGTGGTCCAAACTCCAGGACGACCTGGGTGGCAGGGGGCAGGCCCATTGATGCTGTTGCTCCCTCCATGGGGCTGCAAACTCCCTCAACTCCTTCAGTCCTTTCTCCAACTCCTCCATCTGGGACCTTACTCTCAGTCCAGCAGTTACTGTAAAGTGAAACTTGGGCATTCTGAACGTTTGGACTAATATCCACTTATCAGTGAGTACATACCATGTTCGTTCTTTTGTGACTGAGTTACCTCGCTCAGGATGATATTTTCAAGTTCCATCCATTTGCCTACTTTTAACATGTGGTTACATCTCTCCATAGGTCTGTGACATTTGGTCATGTAAAAAAGGGTCACGCCCCCAGCCCCCACCTCAGGTAGAGGTGTGGCTACTCAGCCCCAAGCCCTCCCCAAGTTAATGAGACACCTAGAGGCTTAGCCACACCCCTTCCCAGTTACTGTATCTGCCTCGCATCTCCCAGAGGCCACAGGGATACAATTCCATCCACACCACTCGCCACACAATGAAAATAAGTGTCTTAGAATTATGGACTGTCTCTTCATCTGGACCTGCAGTGGGAAGCGAGGGATCTGGCCCTGGATGAAGGAGCGATGTCTAAACTCTTGATGCCAAAGGCTTCCCAGCGCTCCCAGACAGTAGCCATTCACCCAAGCCTAAGCAACTATCCCAGGACCCCAATAGAGAACCCATGGAGACAACTGCCACATGTTCCCCAAGAATGGTCCCCTCCCCCACCCATGGGCAGGGCCTGCAAAGGTTTCCCACAGCCCCCACCTGCCTGTGGTACTATGTGGGAAGATGTGGGTATCTCCTGTCCCACGCAGAGCTGCAGCAGCCTGGGACAGACATGTGGAGCTTCATCCCACCGTGCCAGGCTTGTCCCCATACTTCCTTATTCATTCCCAAGATCTAAATAACTTTAAAAGTCCCACAGTCTTTGTAAATTCTTACATATTAACATTTCAGTCCCTTTTAAATATCCAGTCACTTAAAATTCAAAGTCTTTTAACTGTGGGCTCCACTAAAAATACCTTCTTTCTTCAAGAGGGAAAAATATCAGGCCACAGTCACAATCAAAATCAAAATCAAACTCCAACCGTCCAATGTCTGACTTCCACTTAAGATCTTCTGGATTCCTCCAAGGGCTTGAGTCACTTTTCCAGCTCAGTCCTTTGTAGCACACACCTTGTCTTCTAGGCTCCAGATGCCTGTACTCCACTACTGCTGCTGTTCTTGGTGGTCATCTTATGTTACTAGTATCTCCAAAACAATGCTGTCTTTGGCTGCAAGTAGGCTTTACCATAGTACCAAGCTTCATCTCCTTTGCATGACCCCTTCAGTCCTGGGCCATCAATTGCAACTGAGGCTGTACCTTCACCATTGGCCTTCTGGGGCCTCTCACAGTGTCCAGGCCTCAGCTGCTCTTCATGACTCGTTCATGCCTTCAAAACCAGTACCACCTTGATGACTCTTACACATTACCAAGTCCAGCCACCGCACAAGTTACAACCCTGGCTATCTCTGGAACGCAGCCTCTGTGCTCTCAGAAAACACTCCTCAGAAGATTTTACCTCAATGATGCTGGCCTCTTCCCAATCACTGCCAATTTCCCAGCTCCAGCTAACCAGCATCAATAGTCCCAGCAATGCACTAGTAGTTTTAGTAGTTCTGGTATCTTGTTAATCACAACTGATTTCTTCTGCCCCAGCTAACCAAAACCACAGAATCTTAAATCAAACTAGCAATGGCCCTGATAAAAGTCTTTTAATATTCCCTCTGAAATTTCACAAGCCAGGCCTCCATTTTCTGCACTGTTCTCAACATTATCTTCCAAGCTCCTACACAGCATCCCACAGAGCTCTGAACATCGAATGGATCTTCTAGCCCAAAGTTCTAAAGTCCTCCCACAGTCCTCCCCAAAACATGGTCAGGTTGTCACAGGAATACCCCACTATGCTGGTACCAATTTGTCTTAGTCAGTGTTTCTATTCCTGCACAAGCATCATGACCATGATGCAAGTTGGGGAGGAAAGGGTTTATTAAGCTTACACTTCCATGCTGCTGTTCATCATGAAAGGAAGTCAGGACTGGAACTCAAGCAGATCAAGGAGCAGGAGCTGATGCAGAGGCTATGGAGGAATGCTGCTTACTGGCTTGCTTCTTCTCTTGGCTTGTTCAGCTGACTTTCTTATAGAGACCAAGATTACCAGCCCACAGATGGTACCACTCACAAGGGGCCCTCCCCCCTTGATCACTAATTGAGAAAATGCCTTACCGCTGGATCTCATGGAGGCATTTCCTCAACTGAAACTCTTTCTCTGTGATAACTCCAGCTTGTGTCAAGTTGACACACAAAACTAGCCAGTACAGCCTCTAATGATTCCCTTCAATATCACTTCATACTTTCTTTGGGCATCATATGGAATACTTTATTCCATAGATGATATCAAAAGGGACAATGGGACAGTAGATGCCATATGTTTCAGCTCCTTCTTTAATGCCAATTGAGCTGTCTATGATCCACAATTTTCTGCCACACACCATTTTTCCTCAAACATTGTAGTTGAGTACCTGTTGTGTTTTAGTTAGGGCTTCTATTTTTGTGGAGGGATGTTCATTAGGCATCTGTGACAAAGCGTTGTTTAATACTACCTCTACACATGGCTATGATTTGTCCAATTTCCAGGAACAGCATACCTTATCAGTTCCAAGGATTATGCTCTTGTAAGGTTTGAAGGCCTTTGTTCTGGATAATTTGACCTCTAAGCTTTGTGAAACCCTGTATATGTTAGCAATACTGTCAGAGTGATCTACTCTCAGTTTGAAACTATGAGTTTCAAAATAGCTACTAATTGTTTCTCATGGAAGAAGTCTATAAAAATCCAGTACCTATTTAGTTTCTGTTTCTGGATGGGAAAGGATCAAAGAAATGAGAGATGTTATCTTTCTTTGCTTAGAAATATGACAAACATTAATAAATAAAAGATAAATTTCTCATGTTGTGATATGTATTATGTTGGCAACATGAACTGAAGCATTAGAAAGCTTTATATTCCAAGGTGGAGAAAAAAGTCTTTAGACAATAGTTTGACACTTTTTATCATGGAAAATACTTTGACTGTTATGACTATAGTTGCATTTTTAATAAAAATCATTGGAAGGAAACATTACATATTGTTTAAAAAGGATTAAGTAGAGAGATGTAGGTTTCTAAAAAGAAGTTTGAACGATAATGAAGAAAGTAGAGTGCAAGATAAAAGGGACATTGCTGAGTGACTAAAAGAATTTTTGTGCTATTAATTGAGTAAAAAAAAAAACAAACAAACATGTTATAACTTCTAGTCATAGTCAGACAAGGAAGTCTGGCCTTTTAGACTGTCAGTCCTGTAGGTTTCTACTACTCTAAATTTGGCATGCAGATGGCACCCATTATTCTAACTGTTGTTTAACTGCTATTGAATGTTGACAGTGTGCTCATCCTGGTGTGGAACATTGGGAAGGTATGCCTGTCTGAACATTCTCCTCCCACCTCCATCTGCTTCTTTCAAATTGTTATTATCATATTTTCTTGGCACTTATGATTTGGTGAATGGTCTGTCATTCACTCAGTAATTGCCAACTGTATGTCAAGTAGAAAAGGATTTAAAACATTTTAAGAATGCAGTAACTTATTAATCCACAGTTCAATGGAAACAAGTGCATGCATTAACAAAAGCACTCAAATGTTAGCACATATGTAATAAACGATTAATAACTTTACAAAGAATTTACATTTATTAGCATATGCTGATCCTAACAAAGTGGAATATATTATTGTATTTTAAATTTTTTGAGGAAATGTCTGTGGTGTTTTGGATAAGAATGATCACATAGGCTCATATATATGAATTTTTGGTCACCAGGGTTTGGCACAATTTAACCGGATTTGAAGGATTAGGAAGTGTGGCCTTGTTGGAGAAAGTGCATCAGTCAGGGTGGCTTTGAGGCTTTAAAAGCCCATGTCAGGCTCTCCCTTGGCCTGTAGGTCAGGATGTAGCTCTCAGATGTAGCTCAAGTGCAGTGCATGCTTTCATGTTTTCTGCCATGATGAAGATTGACTAAATCTTTGAAACTATAAGCAATCCCTCAAATGAATGCTTTCTTGTATAAGAGTTGCTGTAGTCATGGTGTCTCTTCACTAAGACTGTGTCTCATTATGTAGCAGCTACTTATTCCCAGCATCTTGCCTGACTCCGTGTCTCAGCATTCATCATTGCAGAGATGCTTCTCTGACCAAGGCTGACAATAGCACTTACCTAGTTAAAGGTATAAACATAAATATTTAGAAAGCAGTTTGGTGCCAGAGACACGTGTGAGAATGCCAAACAATGTTCGTGGGGAATTGTTTAAAGATGCCTTGGACTCATTTGGAAAGCATGACATTTATTACCTCAGTTTACAGAGCTACAGAAGACAATCGTGATGCACCAGGGGTCTCTATGACATGAGACTGAGACAAAGCCAGAATCACAGTAAATGAGTATGACTAGAAATGAAGTGCTGGTGGTATCTTTAATCTTCATGAAGTCATATAAACCTCTAGAATTTTATGTGAAACAATGGATTAACTTTATATTGAAACAAGTTTAAGTGTAAGAGCATTCCTGGCTTGCTTAGACACAAATGGAACAATGGTCTGAAATAGGAAGATACTTACAGCATAAGCCATATCCTCCATATCACAGATGTAGGAAGGTCTTGTCTATATATTTTTATGATGCTAATTTTGTTATATTTTTTAACTAGATATTTCATTTAATTAACTTGAGAACATTAACAGCAGTGGACAGTTAAATGATAATGAATCATTTCTTCACTCAAGTCAAGAAGTTAATATAATTTTCTACTGAAGGAAAACGTTGTGTGTGATTATTATTGACAGCATCTTCTGGAATTCAGCTGTGCCCCTTGCAAAAAGCCATTATTAAAAATGGGCTTGTTGACTATTTACAATCCCCAAGAGAGGGATGAGGAGAGGCAGGAGAACACCACCTGAGTTTCCAGCTGCTTCCTTCTTCCTGTTAGACAAAACTCTGCCTTAATTGAGCATTGCCTCAGCAAGGGGCTAGAATATATAGTTTGGAGGAGCCTAGAGGAGGGACTCCCATCTACATGGCTATAAGAAAGCTATCCTCATCCTTTCTGAACAAAGGCTTTCCAATGTGGCCTGTTGGTTGGGAGGAAAGAAACACTTACAGCCCTGGAAGTAACTCCTCAACTTAGACTCTGTAAGTATGGTGATAAACTCATTGGTTCACCATAGTAAACTTTTGCATCTCATTTTGACTTGGGACCTTAGGCCTTAGGAGAAGGGGTTGATATTGCTTATGTCTCCCTCTGGCTAGGAATTTTAGTAGTGTGGCATAGTCAGCAGGATATTACAAAACAAACTGAGGGTGAGTTTGGGGCTCTAGACTTTGCATAATTGTTCTGGCCATCCTCTGTATAAATGTTTTGTTGCATATAGATCTTATAGCACTAAACTTTGCCTGTTTTGCAGATGAAAACAGAAAGACAATTAAGAGAAATGAAAAAGAGTCAAAGAAGACAGTATGGGAAATTAGTTCACAAAGGAGTCAAAACAAGATAAATGTCCTAAAAACAACAAACGAACAATAAAAAGGAGATACATATCCACAACAACATAATATTCAGCTGCAAAGAAAAATAAGATTGTGAAATTTTCAGGAAATGGATGGAACAAGAAAGGCTCATGTGTAAAATAACCCAGATACAGAAGAGACAAATATCACATGATCTCTCTCATTTACAGTCCTAGCTCCAGATCTTCAGATAAAACATGAGTAACTGCAGAAAGAAAGAAAGCAAAAAAGGGACCATGGGGGCAGAGGAGCCAGGGAAAGGGGAAGAGCAGGGAACTAGTGATTTAAAGGAGGAAAAGGGATAATAAGGATAGTAGGAAGTTAACTGAAATGGAAGAAGGGGATAAATACATAGGCGAAGAGAAGAGGGTAAAATAACATTAATGAGGCCTGAAAAGTCATAAGGAACCACGTGAGTAGTTATTTACTAAAACTATATATTTACATATAAGTCTGTTTATATATACATAATCTAAAAGAAATTTTACCATCTGGGGCTGACAGTGCTCCCCGGAAAAGCCATAGACAAATATACTTTAAAAAATCCCTAGCAAGAGGCACAAGACTTGTTGCTCAAGGTTGTGGAACAGACTTCCCAAACACCATGGGCTGTTAGTATTTTCCTTATTTACTTCCTAAAATTTGAGGATGAGTCTTTATTGCTAAAGACACCATATGCTTTGAATGGGAGACTCTGAGAATCCATCTGAATCTGACCAAAAAGCCTTTTCCCTGAGGACTAGCTATCATGGTACCACAAGGTATATACAAGCTTCCAAGGAAAGGAAACAAGTAATCGCCCTACCCAATCATGAGATCTATGACCTAGGAAAAGTACCACAATGTCACACTATCCCTAAGTGTATAATACTGGCATGCACAGCATAGCAATTACCAAGTGATATAGCTGGGCAGTATGGGGGGTGGGTTAATTTTAGGGTTTCTTTTGGGTCCTCCACATTGATTTCAAGAGTGGTCACATCGGTTTGCAATTTCACCAACTGTGAATCTGAATGCCCCTTTCATCATAGTCTTTCTGGCATTTATTGTCAGTTGTTTGTTTTGTTTTGCTTTGTTTCATCTTTGGCATTATGACTGGGGTAAGATGAAATTCCAAATCGGTTTTAATTTCATTTCCATAAATGGTAGAGATACTGTACATTTTTCAGGATATTTGTTAGACATTTTTTTTTCTTTGAGAACTCACTGGTCAAATCTGTAGGCTATTTTTTAAATGGGTATTTATTTATTTTTGTTCTTTTTACATTCTGGGCATTAATACCCTATCAGATAGAATAGCCAGCAAAGATTCTTTCCCAGTCTATGGGCTTCCTCCTTCACTCACTTCCTTTAGCTGTCCAGAAGACTTTTAGTGTCATGAATTCTGTCTTGGTCTTTTAGAGCTGTGAAGAGACACCATGACCAAGGCAACTCTTATAAGGACAGCATTTAATTGAGTCTGGCTTTCAGGTTCAGAGGTTCAGTCCATTATCATAATGGTGGGAAGCATGGCAGCATCCAGGCAGACATGGGGCTGGAGGAACTGAGAGTTCTACACCTTGTTCTGAAGGAAAAGAGGAGAAGACTGGTTCTCACATGGCTAGGAGGAGAATCTCAAAGTGATGCCCACAGGGACACACTTTCTCCAACAAGGCCACACCTCCTTATAGTGCCACTTCCTGAGCCAAGCATATTCAAGCCATCTTAAAGTCCCATTATCAGTTGTTCGCCTTATTTCCTGGGAAACAGGGTCCTATTCAGGAAGCCCTTTCCTGTGGGGTACCCCTTATGTTTTCCTCTAACAGTTTCAGTGTTTCATTGAGTTCACTGATCTAAATTGAGTTCTTGTACGAGGTGATAAATATGGCTCTAATTTCTTTCTTCTCCATATGCATAACATGTTCTGCCAGCAATATTTGTTGAAGATGCTATATTATTTTATTTTTTATTTCTATTTATTTATTTATTGCACCTTGTCAGATATGAGATGCTAGAACATGTCTTGAAGTCTGGAATTATAATCCCTCTACGATCGCTCCTTTTGTTCAGGATTGCATTGGCTATTTGGGGTCTTTTGTGGTTTCCACTCAGTTTTAGAATTTTTTTTTCTGTTTCTGTGAAGAATGAGATGGGGATTTTGATTGTTACTGTGTTGAGTCTTAAGCTGTAAATAGATTTTGTATAGTGCTTTTTTAAAAACAGTATTATTTCTACCAATCTGTCGTCATGAGATTTCTTTCCATTTGTGTCTTTCAATCTCTTTCCTTAGAGATTAGGTTGTTGGTTAGGTTTATGTCTAGATAATATAATTTCTTTGATGCTGTTGTGAATGGGAGTGTACCCATAATCTCTTTCTCTTTATGATTTTTGTTGTTGCTTTTGCAATTTGATTAAGTATCCTGCCATACTGCCGAAACTCGACCATCTCTATGGGTTTTCTGGTAGAATCTTCAGGTAGGGATAGTTTAATTACTTTTACTGTTTGTACATCTTTAACTTCCTTCTCTTGCCTTATTGTCCTGGCTAGTGCTTCAAGCACAATATTGAACAGCAGTGAAAATAATAGACAGTTGGATTTTGTTCCTGATTCCAGTGTAATTACTTTGAGGTTTTCTCTATTTATGCTGGTATTGACTGTGGGTTTCTCATATATAATTTTTACTATGTTGAAGTATACTCTGTCTTCAGGATGCTATCACAAAGGCATGCTGGGTTTTGTCAGAGGAATTTTGCATGAGATGATTACGTGCTTTTTCTTTTTAAGTCCATCTATATGACTTAGTACACATATTGACTTGTGTATGTTGAACTTTGCCTATATCTTATTACTGGAATAAAGTGAAGATGGTAATGGTAGATAAACTTATTGATGAATGTTTGTATCCTGCTTGTAAAATATTCACTGAGGATTATTAAATCTGTATTCACAGGAAAGACTGCCCTATACTTTTCTTCTTTTATGTGACTTTACCTGTTCACTCCTGTTATTCAATTATTCATTAAAATGCTTACAGTATCCCTAATATGCTTCTATGTAGAAACATGTATTTGCATATGTGGCTTGTCCTTGTGATTGTATATAGTTAGACTCATGAGAACTTTATTAATGTGATGCTTCTTAACTCTCAGAGTATAAGTTATCTAAGGCTATGAATAAAGTTGGCATAGAAGGCAGGAAATAATCAAACTCAGGGCTGAAATCAACCAAGTAGAAACAAAAAGAACTATACAAAGAATCAACAAAACCAGGAGTTGGTTCTTTGAGAAAATCAACAAGATAGATAAACCCCTAGCCAGACTAACCAGAGGGCACAGAGACAGAATCCAAATTAACAAAATTAGAAATGAAAAGGGAGACATAAC